>CAJJDN010000070.1:54456-336049 GCA_905182985.1 Paramecium sonneborni
GAATCATTTCCAGAAAATGCTTCCAATTTTTTATTGATATCTTGCATCATATCAATACTTTGATTAAAAGAATTTCTACATTCTTCTATTGAAACTCTATTTGAAGTTTTATTTTAACTATTTTTGCTCTCTGTAAATGAGCAACTCACTAAATCTAATTTGTTATCTATCATATAAATTATTAAACTATACTCTTATCTTCTTCATTCATAGCTGCTTGCTCTTTTTGCTCTTCAATAAGTTACTGATTTCTAGACTATAAACAACCCATTAAATTTAAATATATTTATTCTAACATTTCGTTAATATTTCATAAATATCGCATCTAATCTATCCTCTTTATACTCTAAATATGAACATTTCGCATTTACCAAATAGTTTTTCTATTCATAAATTAAATAATATTACACAATTGTAAGTAGTCCAAAAAAATGCATCCATAAGGGTATGATCAAATACACTATATGTAATAATTTTAATCGTACCTTCACATCATGTTCCATCATCTCATTAACAGGAATATATTAAAAAAAAACAAAGTTATCAAAGGATGAATAAGTAGTATAAATTCAACTAAATTTAATGCTATATTAAGGCAGTTATCTCTTCAAGTGGATATGTTGCACATTATCTTGAAACAGTAGGTTCTCTAAATAAATGATGCACACTATGGAAATTTTTATAGAGAAAATTAAAATGAAATATTCTATGGACCCAATATCCCAGAACTATTTAAATAATTTTTTACACTTTCTGGTTGTCCAAATAGACAAAAAAATAATAATTCGATATCCAAAATTCAGCTATCCATATATTTATTTCGTAATAGCGATACGATTTGCAATTAGGATAAAAATAATGATAAAATATCTATTTTAAACAATATACATTTAATTTAATAACGTAAAGTATGAAACTTGTAAAAAATATTTATGTTTTCTGATATTTGATTTCCCTTTTAATATTATTAATTCTTAATTTATTTTTTGGCATAAGATTTTTCCTATTCAAATATTGAAATAATTAACAAATATTGTAATATCCTTATAACTGAATATGCTGAGATCTATATTATACGTTAAAATCAATCAAGGTGGATTGGTATTTTTTGAATGACTATATCCAATATCAAAATAGAATATGCGTTTGTGGGTTAAACAAAAAGTTTAGTAAAAAATATATTGTCCTGCATTGTATAATTTATGGTAAATTAATATAAATATGAATTATTTTAAAGATTTTGAAAATAAAAATTTATATTAGACGTAACGAGTTGTGCACTCAATTATCAGATATAAAGTTTTTATTATATATAAATTAAATAGTTATTAAGGTAAATGGTAAATAATAAATATCTCTTTGTTTCTATTTCAATAATTAATAATTATATATTAGAACAAATAGCTGAATAGAAAATGTTGTGATTTTAAATTATGTGTTATTTTTGGATATTTTTATATTAAAAATAAATGAGATAAAGAATTTTAAATTAATTAATGATTTGATTATATTTAATTGTGAATAAGAGAGATCATAAATAAAAGATAAAATAATATTGATAATAAATGTTTGATTTTTCTATTACTTAAATAAATTAAAGGAATTGTTATGATTGTTTGGTATGTATAATTTAAGAAATGAATGTTATTTTGAATCTATTTATTTAGTAATAAAAATGTCTCACAGAGTTAGATAATATTAAAATGTGAAACACATAATTTTAAATCTAATTTAAAAAAATCCAAGATTTTTATGAAGGTAACAAAATATGCTTTGCTTAGTTCAACATATCCTACCCCTTGACAGGTGCTTAGAAAACAGTGGAAATTGATGATGACAAGAAATGGTAATATATAATTAGAGATTATGTAGCTCAATATTCTTCGATAAGAGAATGGGATAAGTTGTAGAGGCTGACAACTTAGGTGATGAATTCAAAGGCTATGTATTCAAGATAACAGGTGGTAACGATAAATAAGGTTTCCCAATGAGACAAGGTGTCCTATTTAAGGGAAGAGTTAGAATTTTAATGAGAAAAGGACACAAAGGATATAGACCAAGAAAAGATGGAGAGATGAAACGCAAATCAATTAGAGGATGCATTGTAGGTCAAGATATTAGAGTCCTTGCTTTATAAGTAGTAAAGAAAGGAGCTAATGAAATTGGTGGACTTACAGATCAAAATGTTCCAAGAAGATTAGGTCCAAAGAGATTAACTAAATTAAGAAGATTATTTGGATTTAAGAAGACTGATGGTGTTGCTCTTGTTTAAAAGAATCTCATTAGAAGAACATGGTAAACAAAAGATGGAAAGAAGAGATAAAAGTCTGCAAAGATTTAAAGACTCGTTACTGAATCAAGATTGAGAAGAAAGACTATTTAAAAGAAGACAGAATAAGCTAGAAGAACCAAAGCCAAATAAGCTTTAGAAGCATATAAAAAATTGGCTCATGATGTTCATGAAGCACATAAGAAACACAGAAAAGCTTCATCTGAAATCAAAGAAAAAGCTTAAGAATAACCTAAAGTAATTTATGTTATGCAATTTATTAGACTAAAGACACTAAATAAGTTAAAACAACTTAACCAGTCAAACCAGCTACATAAGCTAAAACAGCTGCTCCAGTTAAATCCACAGCTCCAGTCAAGACTACTGCACCAGCTAAGACTGCAGCATAACCAACTTAAAAAGCTACAACAAAAGCTAAGAAATGAAAATGATATTATAAAATAAAGTACATTACATAAAATAATGATATATTAATATTTATCAATTTGAAAATGAAAATTGAGGAGATTCCTCTTTTTTTTTCTTTTCTCCAAATTCAAATTTTATTCTCTATCTTTATTTAGATGTCTGAGGAATATTTTTTGTATGTTCTTAATTCAATTTTGATAAATGTTTTAATGAATAAATTTTTGGTTTATTTTCTTGTAATTCTTTAAGATAATGTTGCTCTACAACTAATGAATAAGGAGGCATAATTTAAGAAAAATGCTAAAAGTGTCGATTAAATCTATAAAAGCTGAGCATTTTCTATTATAAAACTTAACACTATTTAATTATTATAAAATCTTACTTCTTTATATAATTCAAGGATCTATAATTTGTTTTATTAGATTTCCTACTAATTTTCAATTATTGACTTCACATCTTTCATAATAAAAATAGCAATATCTTGCAAATCATAATAAATGTATTTAACTATATTGCCAAGCAATTAATTAGTTTAAAATTATTCTACATTTTCAATTTATGATTAAATGCTAATTCCTAAATTGCATTAATTTGATAATGTGAAATAAATTAAAATATCTCCATTAATTACATCTTCATTAATAAATGTGGTTTAGGAAGCTAGCTTATAAAGATAAAAATAATATTATTGACAAACTTTTCCTAAAGTAGTGTTATTGGTTTGAATATTAATTTGTTTTGAAATAAAAATTTTTGATTATTCAGATCGAGCTACTTGTGAACTTAAGATGATATGAAGCAAAAGTAAAAGTTTTAACTATTTTTACAAATTACCCTTCTCTTAGATCTCTTATTCAACAATTTTAAATAAAGACTTCAAGAATTATTTCTAAAAATAAAGAATGAATGATTATACTTTAGTTGAAATGTTTTCAAAAAAGGACTTAAGACGAATAGATATGGATTGTTAAGATTAGAATTCATTGTCTTAATCAAATATATTGAGATCTCTAAGAGCATTCATAATAGGTTAGGAATTGCTGTTTAATTCTTTGGAATTAGTAATCATAATATTAGATATTTTGTGTTTGAAATGTATTTTAATATTTCTATTGAGAAATTGAAATATTGTATTTAATTTCTTGTAGAATACTAAATCTGAAAAATAACAAATTTGAAAGAGATTGTATAAAAAATTGATATTTAGGACTATAAAAATTTAAAGTTATAGTAATTTAGTCATTCAAATTTTAATAAAAATATATATCAAGGAGGATGATAAATGCTTGAATAATAAATTATAAGGGAATTTAAACAAATAATGTCTAAAGACATTTTCGATATTCCAATTTGATCTGCATTTTTGGTTTATAGAGAATTACTTATTAATTACCTATTGTTTTAGCTGAAAATCAAGAAATCTTTTCAAGTGGAGGAATGCTTTCATCACTAACTTTTGAATGAGCTTAAATTAATACACTGAATAAAAAAACTTGCTTAAGTACTTCAAAAGCAGTAAGTTAACAAAGATTAACAAATAATCAAAAATATTTCTATAGAATATTTAAACGAGTAGCCAATTAGAGCCAAATATATTCAATACCTTAAATTTTGTATCCTAATACTTGATCATCATTTTTTTTAAATAGGAGTTTGCATTCAAGAAAAAAATAACTCATATCTATAGATATCTCTATTTGTTATTTTTAAATTTCCTTCTAAATTGTAGGCATTAGAAATATTAGTTTAAAATATTGGTTTGCTTGTAGATATGGAAATTACAGTTATTTTGCTATTCAGTCTATTTGGATTTCATTCATTTTATGGAGTAAAAAATATCTCAACATTTAAAGTGATCAATAATATTAGAGAAATTTTAAAGTTTGATTCTGATTTTGTGTATCAGTTAATCTTAAAATATCTATTTGATAAGGTTGATTATCAACAATATTAGGTTATTTCTGTAAATTTAATGTCAAACACAAATATTTGAATGTTAATTATAAGCTTGATGAATACTTTTATTTTAAAATAAATTCAAATTTATTTATTTTAAGATTTTTATATATATTTTCAAAACATCGATTGAAAATGTAATCTCTCTTTGTCAAGTGTTAAAAATGTTAACAAAGACCTGCTACGATTAAGTGTAACTAATGTAGATATGGTCAAACTTACAGATTATGCTATTCATGCGATTCTTAAATACATAATAGAACAGGCCCTGTTGATCAATAACATAAAACAGAAATCATACCCTATTAAGGTATAACATAAGAATAATCCAAACTTTAGAAATGTATTAGAAAAACCAAGTAAATGTGCCTGTTCCTTAAAAAAATGACTAAAGAAATTCATTCAAAAAAAATGATTACAAACCTTAACCTTAAGTTCCTACAAAGGAGTATTTAAACAATGAGTCTAGAAAACCTGATTACTCTAAAACCATTGATGTTAATAGAGTCAGCAATAAACATGATTATTTGGATAAAAAAATTGATAGTCATGATAAAAGAGCAGATTAACAATATCTCTCAAATGATAAAAGACCTTACTCTTCTAATTAAAAAATCACTTCTGATAATGATAGAAATAGTTAATAATTAATTAACTAATTAAAAGAGGAATAATAATAAACTGAAAAATTAAGAGCAGAATTATCATAAGCTAATTAAAAAGAGAGAGAAGCATAAAGAAGATTGTATTTTTATTTTAGTATTTTAGATAAAAATTAGAATAAGAATTTGAACTCAAAATTAGAGAAGATAAATTAAAAATTTAACAATTAACTGATGAAAATAGAAATTTAAATACAAAATTAAATTAAACAAATAAACATATACAAGAAGAAGTAAATAAAGTCAGAAATTAATATGAAGATTAGATAAATGAATTAGAATAAATTTTAAATGAAAAAAATTAATAATTAGAAAGTATTGCTTAAGAATATAATTTGGTAACAATTTTTTATAAATTTATTAGGAAGAATTACAATAAACTCTTAATGAGTTACAATAAGAATCTTCAATGAAAGATTAAATAATNATCAGTTAATCTTAAAATATCTATTTGATAAGGTTGATTATCAACAATATTAGGTTATTTCTGTAAATTTAATGTCAAACACAAATATTTGAATGTTAATTATAAGCTTGATGAATACTTTTATTTTAAAATAAATTCAAATTTATTTATTTTAAGATTTTTATATATATTTTCAAAACATCGATTGAAAATGTAATCTCTCTTTGTCAAGTGTTAAAAATGTTAACAAAGACCTGCTACGATTAAGTGTAACTAATGTAGATATGGTCAAACTTACAGATTATGCTATTCATGCGATTCTTAAATACATAATAGAACAGGCCCTGTTGATCAATAACATAAAACAGAAATCATACCCTATTAAGGTATAACATAAGAATAATCCAAACTTTAGAAATGTATTAGAAAAACCAAGTAAATGTGCCTGTTCCTTAAAAAAATGACTAAAGAAATTCATTCAAAAAAAATGATTACAAACCTTAACCTTAAGTTCCTACAAAGGAGTATTTAAACAATGAGTCTAGAAAACCTGATTACTCTAAAACCATTGATGTTAATAGAGTCAGCAATAAACATGATTATTTGGATAAAAAAATTGATAGTCATGATAAAAGAGCAGATTAACAATATCTCTCAAATGATAAAAGACCTTACTCTTCTAATTAAAAAATCACTTCTGATAATGATAGAAATAGTTAATAATTAATTAACTAATTAAAAGAGGAATAATAATAAACTGAAAAATTAAGAGCAGAATTATCATAAGCTAATTAAAAAGAGAGAGAAGCATAAAGAAGATTGTATTTTTATTTTAGTATTTTAGATAAAAATTAGAATAAGAATTTGAACTCAAAATTAGAGAAGATAAATTAAAAATTTAACAATTAACTGATGAAAATAGAAATTTAAATACAAAATTAAATTAAACAAATAAACATATACAAGAAGAAGTAAATAAAGTCAGAAATTAATATGAAGATTAGATAAATGAATTAGAATAAATTTTAAATGAAAAAAATTAATAATTAGAAAGTATTGCTTAAGAATATAATTTGGTAACAATTTTTTATAAATTTATTAGGAAGAATTACAATAAACTCTTAATGAGTTACAATAAGAATCTTCAATGAAAGATTAAATAATTGAACAATTATAATAAAATTTACATGATAATTAAGAAGAATTCTAATAATTAAAGGAAGAATTAATGAATAATTCTAAAAAAAATTTATAATCTTCGAATAAGAAATCGGTGAAAAGTAATGATAATCAAAAAGATGAAATAATTTAGGAATTAGGTTAATAATTGGAAGCAAAAGATGAAGAAATTCATAAATTAGAAGGTAATATATATATAATATTTATAAATTTAAAGATTTAATTGAAAATTTTAAGTAATTGTATTAACATATGAGTGATGAGAAATAATAACTTTAAGAAGAGGTAGAAAAATTAGCTAATGAGAATAATTAATTTAGAGATATATTCAGTGTAATAATAATAATTGATTAATAGCAAAATCTTCATCTTTTTGGAATAGATCCTGAATAATTAAATGAAGAAGGAGAAGAGGGTGAAAATGAATATCCAGAAGAGATTGCTGAAGAAAATGATGATCAAAATGATTGATTTTTTTATAAATAAGAAATTAATTCTAATTGATATGCTAGCTCTTTTTGATTTTAATAATTTATTTAGTAGTCATTAATAAAATGAATAAATATACTCTAAGATTCAATAATGAAAATCTAGAATAATAGTATTTTGCAGATCAATTTAATGAACTCTTTAAATTTTATACTTGGGCTTGCATCATTGGAACAATAAGTGCAATTGTTGTTTTTTGTATGGAATTTTTACAACCATTTGGATTTGGATAATTAAAATATGTATTAGGAATTGTTCCAATTAGCTTTTTCATTAGTTTTAAGATTGTTTAGAAATACCCTGAATAATTTAATATAATTCTGGCTTGTACAAACTTTTTACTAGGTGTTATGATTTACTTTTTATTATTTGTCTTTGCTAATTCTAATGTTCTATTTCTAGCTGGGTAAACTGTTGCAATGGTATAATATAGTTTATTAATTGGATCAAATATCATAGCCAATTTTTCAATTTTATTGATAAATTAAATTGGACTTATGATTATGTGTACTTATGTTTAGGAATTCTTTAATTCAATACAATTGATGTTTATTTTAGCTTTATTGCTTGTTTTAAAATCAATTTGGATTAATGAAAAAATGAAACGACTCTTTTTCCTTCTCAAAACTGAAGATTTTTAATTATAATAATCTTTAGATAATGTATTTCAATTTAAAATTGTTCAATGTTCATTTAATGAGAAAACTAATGCATTTCAAGTTCTACATGTAAATAAATAAGCAACTAAATTAATTAAAAATTAAGAAGATTTTACATAATTTATAAGACATTATAAAATAGTTTCATTTTAATAATAAAAAGCAGCTAATTCGGAATCTGAGTAAACTGTAAGTGCTTTTGCTTTATTAAAATAGACTTTAGAATAGTTTTTATTTAAAGTAATCCAGTAAAATATTAGTGTAAGATCTGCTGAGATTTCATCTGATAAATTTAAAAGGATTTATAGAGTTTCTCTATAAAATAGTTTAAATAATGGAAATTCTAGAATAATTATTCTATTATAAGAAGATACTTAATGCAAAACAATGATACAACTAAAAAAAAAAAATATTCGATATAAATTTTTGAATCATCATTTATCTAATTGTTTTGATTACACTCGATTATCATTAGGATATTTGAAATCGTTATTGAATTAATAATAATTTGTAAATAGAAATTAGTAATTAATCTTAAAAAGGGCAGTTTAATTTCTTTATAAAACTACATTTGGATATTATAATATGAAATTATTTCTAGGAACAATAAAATTTGGATAGTTGAAGTAATTTCATTTTTCATAAATATATAATGATATTCAACAAATGTGGGGAATTTATGATCCTAAATAGGAAATATAAATTTATTTTAAAGATAGTTAAAGTTATTGTAATACAAATTATGCATTAATTCTTTAATTGATTTTAAATTTAATTGTTTCAAATCTTAGTTAATTAGATTGTTAACGAATTTTCGTTTCAGTAATATATTATTATAATATTATCAGACTACTTAAAAATAAATAGAAGGAGTTTCAGTGATTAGTTGTTTGATGACATTTAAATTGGAATTCAATTAATTCAGACAAATTGAAACAAGAGAATAGAGATATTAGAATATAATATTAGAGAAGGTGAATAAGAAAATTTTATAAGAAATATGTTTAACTTAGATGATGCGCATAATTAAAAATAAAAATGAGAAATTGATTGAGTTTAATATAATATAGAACCTAAATGAATTTAAATTGAACCTCGAAAATACAAATTAATTAAATACTATTTCGAATATTTGAGAATTAATATTATATAAATAAAATAATAATGTAAAAATATTGTATTGATAAAAATAAATTCATTTGGATTTTAATAGCTTAGTATGTAAAGGATCAATAATTATTTAATAAAGAAATAGGATTAAATGAAGATTGTATCTATGCATTAGTTAATCCAGAATATATACTTAAAGATGATTATTCTAGTTGGTTTCATTATAAGCATGTCTAATTGCTATCTATAGAATGCTAAAATAGAATGCTAAAGGAAAAAGAATATAAAATTTCATCATAATTCTTAAGAGATTTACATTATTTATTGACTCCTGAAAGTTAAAGACATGATATTAGTTTGGAATAGATAACATTTTAACTTAAAAAATGTTATGTGTATTTCTTTCTCCAGTAACTGAGGAATAATAAAATTGTTTTGAATTGGATGATTTAACAAATCTATACCAATATTGTAATATTCCTTAGATGATCAAGTATTATAAAATGATAAAGATGTGAGAGGATCTGTTTATAATTAAATAGCACTTAAAAAGTTTAAGTGAATATATATATCTATCTATATAGTAAATATATTTACTGAATAATGGTCATGGTATAATATTTGGATATATTATATTATAACATTAATGAGTATAAGCAAAGGAGTTTAGATAACAATATTTACATTTATGGTTCCAATAATAAAGAATGAATGGCACATATCTTATTCATTAAATTCATTATAAGCAAATTTTGTTTTGATAAACTCATTTTTTAAATAATTAAGGTAGCATATTTAGTATATTTAATATTATCAGATTAATTGGCTGATATAGTATAAAGAAGAAAACCATTTTTGATTAATTCATTTTTACAAGTTTATTATCTTTGAGAACATTAACTTTTTGGTGTTGTTTTACCAGTTTTCTAGACTATTTTTATTAGTAAATCTTGCTTAAGGGAGGGTCTCAGATTTGCAATATTATATGATTAAAAAGGAATAAATTATTGATTAGATGAATCAATCTAATGGATATCTTTTCCTATTTTGATAATGAAATAAAATATCAAATTATCAAATAGGGATTATATTATGAATAGAATTTAAAAAAAATATAACAATAATGTATCTAATATCATTATTTCTAAGATTCAATTATGGCAATATTTGATAATAATTGATTCTTTTTTACTATTTTAATTTTTTTCAACTGAAACATATTATTATTTGTTTAATATGGAATTATACTTTTATTATTATATATTTTATTGCATATCGAATCAACTTAAACTGAAAGAGAAAAAATGATTTAATTAGTTATTTCATGTATTAGCAACATTTTAGGAGCAGTAGCAGCTGCTTTCTTTATTTGATTAAAAGGATTCTCTGGAAAAAACTATTTAATAATATTCTTTCTATCAAAAGCTACAGCAATATTAATGTCATTTTATGATATAGAATATCATTTCAGATATTGGGCAACTTTTTCTAAGTTTTACTTATCAATGAAATTCATTTTCTAGTATCAAAATGAAATTAATTTAGATTTTAATATAAGGCTGAAGTTATACCCAAGTAAAAATGGAACATTAGTAGTATGAATGGCTCATGAAATTAGTAGATTAAGAGAAGTAATCATACTATTGATATGTATGTACATGAATATTTAAAAATTAAGAAGACCATTTGTATTATTTTCAGTTCTCTATATTATTACGTCATTTTAGAATTGATTCTTACCTTTTGAGACATTAGTAAAAGAATTGGAATGACTATATAAATAAATATTATTTATGGAAATTACAGAAGATCAACTTATTCAAGAAGCACTGAAAGCCAAAGAAAGAGCATATTGTCCATATTCTAATTTTAGAGTAGGATGCTCTTTACTCACTAAAAATAACAAATTATACACAGGATGTAACGTAGAAAATGCTAGTTATGGTCTTTGTGTTTGTGCTGAGAGAGTAGCAATATGTAAAGCTGTAAGCGAAGGAGACCGTCAAATTTCCACAATTGTGGTTTCATGGTACATAATTTAAATAATATTCATAGTGATACTGATGAACCTACATTTCCTTGTGGAATGTGCAGGTAAACAATCATAGAAGTATATACAAAAATGTTATTATTAGTTTTGCTACAGTGGCAATGATATTAAAATTATAGCTCTAGGAAAAGATCAATCAAAACCAAAATATTCAAAAGGTAGCGATGTTATACCATTTGCATTTGTTCCTAAAGATCTCAATGTAGATCCTTAATTGGAAAAAAAATGACAAAATATTTAATATTTAAAAATTATTCATATTCCGTTATTCTTGTTCTTTTTTCCTTCATTTAGGTTCACATATGTTGATGTATCTTTTTGTTATTAACTTGCTTGTACTTTATGAAAAAAATGGGAATTTAAAGTAAAATATTATATATATAAATATCTTAATTAATATTTAATTCAAATTTAATTTATTTTACTTAAGGTCTTGACAAATTTTTGTTACATTATGTTTTCTGGCTTTTTTATTTTACTTCTATATTATTATATTCTCAGATTTATTTTGTTTTTAATTAGATAGTAAGATTACATATGTAATTTATCTTCTCAATAATTGGTATTTATTTATAAGCCTCCAAAATACAATATTTAATTAATAATAAAATTCATATGGCATTTGTTAGTATTACTAATATTGTAGTTGATGATAAACCACAACCATTTACAAGTCCAATTACAATGGATATTTATTTCGATGTAATAATTGATATAGAAGATGAAATAGAATGGACGTATGAATCTATAATTATATTAATCTTAGACTTCTTTATATAGGTTCTCCAAAAGATGAAGAACATGATTAAATATTGGATTAATTTTCTATGGGACCTTTGACAAAAGGAACTAAATAATTTACTCTTGAATCAAATCCACCTGATTGGAAAAAGATTCCATAAGAAGAATTATTGGGTATTACTGCATTCATTTTGACTTGTTCTTATAGACATAGAGAATTCTTTAGAGTTGGATATTATGTATATAATACTTACACATCCCCTGAAAATATTGAAAACGATCCTTAAGAAGTCATTATTGAAGATATTGCTAGATAAATCTTCAATAATAAACCTCGTATAACACGATTTGAAATAGATTGGAATAACCCAGCAAATTCTGAAGCTTAATAATAGCCAATTGAAACAAAAGCTTACATGTTTAAAGAATAATAAGATAAACAATCTACTGATGCAACAGAATATTATGATGCCCCACATTAAATTTAAAATGTATTTGACTCTTGATCGTATTTTAATTAAAAACTCATTAACTTTTAATAATTTTCATTAATCAACTATACAAACTTATGCTTTCTTCTAATTAATTAAGAAATGATTGAAGTTAAATCTATTATTTAATATAAGTACTCTCTCAATAAATGATACATTATATAACATGTAATAATATGCTAAATACTTATATAAAATATAAATATAATATAAATCAACATTTACATTTTCCTTCATTTAAGTTTGCAGATTATTTCATAAGTTTTAATTAGGATTGTTCTCCTCCTCTAAATCCAGTCTTTTATTTACAAAGGTCTAATTATATTAATTATGAAATTTAACCTATAAATAAAGTTTCAAAACATTGATTTACATTTTCTGGTAAATGAGCTGATATTTCAAATATCTTCCATTTATTTTATTTAATAAATAATTTAATATCATTTTCTGATACTTATCTACAACTTGGATTTTTTTACACTAAATCTAATTTGTTTCCTATAATTATTATTTGAATATCTCCATCTCCATGATGTTTTAATTCTTATATCCAAAGTTATAATTTTTCAAGACTTGTTTTATTGGTTAAATCAAAAATTGCTAAGGCTCCAACTACTTTTCTAAAATGACTTTATTTGTCAATAATATATTTTCTACCTATTAGTAAGAGAACGATATCTTTCTTGTCCAGCTTCCTATAATCATTCAGTACCTGTATCCCAAATTTGGGCTTTTATTCTTGATCCATCAGAAAGTGTGATAAATTTTGTTTCAAATTCTACACCTATTGTTGGAGCAGTTTTCTTTGGTATCGTTCCCTTTAAATAATTTTGCCAAATACAAGTTTTGCCAACATCACATTCCCCTACTAAAGCAACTTTATTAGCAGTATTTAACTTATTTACTTTTAAAAGAATAATCACATTCTTCTTCTTTTATCTCTTTTTGCATAATTAAATAATTTAGTTTTTATTATCAATTAAAAACAAAATAAATTTTTTTATAGAAATCAATAGTTGTATTCATTCTTTTTACTACTCTCATAAATAATTTATTTATTATATGTCATAAGAGATTTCTCCAAAATAATAGAAAATTCTTTAAGAAGAATTATAAGAACAAATTAATTAGCCTTAAATTGAAGCATAAAATCATGAGGAATAATAATTGAAAGAGAATATTTAAGAAAAAGTAGATAATTAAGAATAGTAGGATAAGTAAATAAAAGCAGAATAATAAGTTGAATAAGATATAGAAGAGAAGAATAATAAATAAAAATAATAACAAACCTCTTCAATTCAAGAAAGTACTATTTAAAAAGAAACTTAATAAGAGAATACTTAAAATGAAAAAAAAGATCAAGAAAATTAAGTAAAAGATAATGAAGAAAAATAAGTATTAAATGAAAAAACTCCAGAAACAATTTCATCAAATTTGGATAATTTATTCTTAAAAGCAGATCATACTTTCCCAGTACTTTTATTGATTAATTTTTAGATTGAAATAAAAGTATCTGATCCTATTCAAAAAGTAGGAAGTATTTCAAATTATGTAGTCTATACTATAAAAGGTAAAGATTGTTTTGGATAATTTGAAACATAAAGAAGATTTAATGATTTCTACATGATTAGAGAATTACTCTTAGCAAAATGGCCTGGATAATATATACCACCAATTCCTGAGAAATCTGTAAATGCAGGTTCAGATATAATTTTAGAAAGGACAAGATTACTTAACATCTTTTGTATGAAAATGATGTAGATTAAACATCTTTATTATTCTGAAGAATTTTATGATATATTTTTAAGATCAACTAATCAAGAGATTAGCAAAGTATTTTGNAGAACGATATCTTTCTTGTCCAGCTTCCTATAATCATTCAGTACCTGTATCCCAAATTTGGGCTTTTATTCTTGATCCATCAGAAAGTGTGATAAATTTTGTTTCAAATTCTACACCTATTGTTGGAGCAGTTTTCTTTGGTATCGTTCCCTTTAAATAATTTTGCCAAATACAAGTTTTGCCAACATCACATTCCCCTACTAAAGCAACTTTATTAGCAGTATTTAACTTATTTACTTTTAAAAGAATAATCACATTCTTCTTCTTTTATCTCTTTTTGCATAATTAAATAATTTAGTTTTTATTATCAATTAAAAACAAAATAAATTTTTTTATAGAAATCAATAGTTGTATTCATTCTTTTTACTACTCTCATAAATAATTTATTTATTATATGTCATAAGAGATTTCTCCAAAATAATAGAAAATTCTTTAAGAAGAATTATAAGAACAAATTAATTAGCCTTAAATTGAAGCATAAAATCATGAGGAATAATAATTGAAAGAGAATATTTAAGAAAAAGTAGATAATTAAGAATAGTAGGATAAGTAAATAAAAGCAGAATAATAAGTTGAATAAGATATAGAAGAGAAGAATAATAAATAAAAATAATAACAAACCTCTTCAATTCAAGAAAGTACTATTTAAAAAGAAACTTAATAAGAGAATACTTAAAATGAAAAAAAAGATCAAGAAAATTAAGTAAAAGATAATGAAGAAAAATAAGTATTAAATGAAAAAACTCCAGAAACAATTTCATCAAATTTGGATAATTTATTCTTAAAAGCAGATCATACTTTCCCAGTACTTTTATTGATTAATTTTTAGATTGAAATAAAAGTATCTGATCCTATTCAAAAAGTAGGAAGTATTTCAAATTATGTAGTCTATACTATAAAAGGTAAAGATTGTTTTGGATAATTTGAAACATAAAGAAGATTTAATGATTTCTACATGATTAGAGAATTACTCTTAGCAAAATGGCCTGGATAATATATACCACCAATTCCTGAGAAATCTGTAAATGCAGGTTCAGATATAATTTTAGAAAGGACAAGATTACTTAACATCTTTTGTATGAAAATGATGTAGATTAAACATCTTTATTATTCTGAAGAATTTTATGATATATTTTTAAGATCAACTAATCAAGAGATTAGCAAAGTATTTTGATTCATATTACTATATCATAGTAAATAGCATAGATTCCTAAATAAAATGTATTTGCTTACACAGAAAGATATAAATAAGCATTTCAAATAACTGAAATCAAAGAAATCTCACCTGAAATGATTAAAAAAATGAGTGGAGTTTAATCCTTTTTAAAATTATCATAAAATTCTCTAACAAAATTATTAGATTAAGCTAAATCTATAAGTTAAAGCAGAAAACAATTAAAAGAAATGTTTTTTACAATTTTTGGATTAAATATGATTGAATATGAAAAGTAGACACTTTAAGAAGTGGTACCATAAAATAAGTTAATTTTTGCAAACACTGCTAATACAGAAATTTTAGAATTAGCTAAAAAAATTGTAATTATATATCACTTAATATAGAGAGATCCAAATAATAATTCTCTTGATAAAATATAAGATTTAATTTCTACTGAATAAAGAGATATTGAAGCATTTTTATAGGCTTTTTAAACTAGAGATTCTGTGATGCAATCAAAATAAAAGGCAGAATAAAAGTTAAGTGAAGAATAATCTGATTTATACAAAATTATGAAAGGAAATTCAACTATGAAAGGTTCTTTTAGTAAATTAAGTTTAGAAGAATAAAAATAAAAATTAGAACTTCAATTAAATGAAGTAATTATTATTATTCTACTCTTTTAGACACAAAAAGAAGTTGATTAATATAAATTATTATTTTAATTAGTAACAGATGTTTTAACTTCGTATACAATTGATAAATTTAAGAAAGACAAACATTAAGCTTATAATACTATATTAGCAGATTTAGCTTAATGTGAATTACAATATTTAGAAATTCAATAATAATTTTGGTCTAAAATAGAATAGGTAATAAAATAAAATTAAGAACCTTGAAATAAATTATTCATAAAAAAATGTTTTAATAAGTTACAAATCATTAAGATTTCTACTTTCCACTTACTTTCTTTTCTTAAAATTAGAACAATTCTTTTTATACTCTTAAGCAGAACATTGAAGATAATAAATATACAATTCCTGCTCCATTTGAAATAATATCATATTTTTCTGTTAGACTTATTGTAATTTAGAGCATAGATTCTAAAATATGTAACTTTAATTGTAAAGGACTCAAAGTTGTGCCATTCTTATTTTTAATCATTTGATATAAATGATAAATAAAAACTAAACTTTATGTATATTATGTTGCCTGACAGAGAAATCTTATTGAGTCATCTGTCATTTATTATACAAAATATGAATATTGTACCATTATAGTAAATTAATACACAATCTAAGCAAATTGTTTTTCATAAAGTAATACTCCAATTTGAAAAATTATTCCAATTATCAAATGACCCATAATAAATTCATCAGATGAATACTTAATTTTCTTAAACAATATATAAAATGACAAAATAAGACAAGTCTTTAATATCATTGTTGGTCCTAAATTATATATAATTAAAAATACCTATCTGATTAAAAAAGGATGATTATTTCTTATATGTTCTAAAACAAAAATAAAAGTAATGGATGAGTTAAAATCCTAAAATTAGTTAAACACCTAAGAATTTTAGTTTATTATTTGATTCAAGGTCTTAAAAAATAGAAATGTGGGGCTCCATTTAATTTTTATAACTATCTAAATTAATATTATAAATGTAATTAAAATTAATATTTTTTTATATTGACTAAAAGTATTAGTAAAACATCAGTACAATTTTATCATTAGCATATAAAAAATATCATAATATAAATAAGTTACCAAAAAGGCTCTTTAATTATGTTTAAAAATGGATTAGATAAAAATATAATTGTTCTTTGATTATAGTATCAATCGCCAATCAGTGAATTTAATATTATTTAAAGAATTGGACTTTTATTATCACAATTTAATTAATGTATTACTGAACCTAAAGTTCTAATTATCCCACATGATATCACTTATTTCTAGAATTACGATAACAGTTATTTGCTTATCATTAACTCACTTAAGTATTCATATATATTTGAGGTACTCTATTCAGATTTTGCTCTAATAATTGATGTAATTGTTCAATGATATGATATGTGATAATCAAATAAATTATAATCTGAACAATAAATAGATATTTAAGATTGTAGTTAATAGACATTTTAACAATAGGAAAATAATAAAATCATTTGTTTTTTCCACTAATTAGATTGAAAAGATTTCTTTAGCTAAACATTGTTCTATAAGCAGTGTTATAATCATGTTCAAATGGTAAAATTTTTTCTTTTTTTAAAGGAGGTAGAGTTTTGATTCTACTTTTAGACCCTATTGGACTAGATGTTCCAATCCTTAAATTGGCATAATTCTTTGTATTCATTTCTGTAATTACTACTCTTTATGAAGGGTAACATTGAATTTCCTCAATTTTAAATTCATAATAAGCAACCAAAGAAGGTTGAGATTTTTTTCTATGTTATTATAAAAACATTAAAAAATTGAATAAAAATTTTGTTGGGATTTTCGATTGATTAAGTTAATAATATGAATGAATTACATATGAAGTGAAATTGAATATTCAACTCTCTTCATTTTGTTTTCCCAATATTTCATTAATTCGATTTTATAGAATTCTTTTTTCTAGGATAGATTCTGATAATTCACAATTAACTTTTTCATATTCTTATTATATGATTTAATATTGCTATTTAAATAAGAGAGTATATTTACTTTCATGAGAATGGCATATTTCTTTTTTAATTCTTTGTACTTAGTTTCATTATAAGTGTCCATAGTATAATAAAATATTAATAATAATTAATTATTATGTATACAAGTGAAAGTGTGCAAGAACATATACTTTATGATAAAATATACCAATATCTTTGGGTGAAATCTGAAACATCTAATCCACCTTCTATATTAATACCAGATACTGTGATATTAATTAGATCAATGCCAATTTATTGGTATTTTACAGACAAAGAAACAGGAGAAGTGAAAAAAAAAATGAGAAAAAACGTTACTAAAGAAAATATAAGAGAAACATGGTTAAATTAAGTTGGAAAATCTGGAGTAGTAGGATATCTATTGCATTTTATGTATAAATAATATGATTTACAACTTTAAGTGAGAATTTAGACTTGAATTATCCTCCAGACAAATTAAAAATAAGTGGTTAAATTTAAATTGTATATTTTGATGAAAAAGGATTTGATGATTTTATGAATTCTAATTTGGAGCTTCCATTTGGAATACTTTAACGATACGTTGAAGCAGCAGACGATAAAAATTGTATAAATATAATATAATTTAGCATAAATTTAGGCATATTGGAGCAAATCAGTTACATTATTTACAAAAAGAATGACTAAGAAAAGTTATTTAAATAAATCAATGAATATTTATGAGAGACTTTGTACATTTGAAGGACCTGAATATTTGAGTGAAGCAAGTAAAATTTCTTGATTCTATTGTAAATATAGCTTAGGTGAAAGATTTTTAATCTTAAAGAATATCTGAATAGATTGAAAAGATGATTAATCATTTAGATGCAATATCTTTTGGAAAATTGAATATAAGTTAAGGAACTTTTTATTTTAAAGTTGATAAATAAGCAAAATGTTGGTTTCTTTTTTGTGGTAGTTTAAAATTTGATGATGATAAACATTATAAGAATTATCCAAAAGATTTATATACTCAATCTTAAATTTAAATACCAAAATCAGTAGATGGAATTATGTCAGTCTATAGTCAAAGACCATTATAATTAAATAAAGAATCTAAATGTATTAAATGTGGTAACATTGATAAAGAGAATAATTTTATATCAATTCCATATCATTATATATTAGATTAAGATGAATCTAATTTACCAGCTGACTAATGGCCAAATGAAATTAAAAAGGAAGCAAAAACTGTTAAAATTGCAGGTGGTAATAATATAACTGAAGCTTTCTTAAATACAATAACATAAGTGCCTTTAGTATTTTAAAAACTTCATGAAAAATTAAATTATACAAACTTTGATTAATTTAAAAAATCTGATGGTTTCTTACATAAAACATTATAAGTTTGTTTGGATTGCTATATAGTATTAGGTATTTAGTTTCTCTTATTATTAAATAAAGTTGCTCATCAAGAAAAAACTCAAAAAGATTGTGTAATTAATAAAATCAGCCATAATATTCGAATTCGAAAATAATCTGGAGTATTTAATAATGCCAAACAATTAAAAACATAATAAAAATCTAATTTAAAAGAATAAAATAATAAAGTAACTTAGATTAAAACAACAGAAAGTAATGGAAGCAAATAAATTTAAAAAATAAGACCGATACAAAAATATATTAATATGAGATTGTAAAGTTTAAGTCCTTAACTAAAATATTCAATTGAAATACCTTCAACTGCAGATTATTTATCATTTAAAACAAAATCTTCTAATTATGACAGCAATTTAAAATTAAGAAATTTGTATAATTAGTCTCTACAAACTAAATTGAATTCTTGATATTAAATATTTTTGCTTCCATTTTATTTATTTATTTGTTTTTTTTTCAGAAACTGATTTGATATAATTTAAAATGTTTTTTTCATGTTTAATAAACTATTTCATAATTTCTCATAATTGTACTATAGCTTCAATACTTTTGCTTTCGTTATTTTTTCATAGGGAATTCATCGTTTATCAATTTTCTTAAGTAAATTTGGATATTTTTAATAAAATACTAGTGGTATTGATATTTTATTTTATGATTGCTCCATCCATTTCAACTATCATGTTCTTTTTCTATACAATGATATTAGAAAATGACCTTCCTTTCTAGAATAGCTAAAATATTTTATACTTTATCAACTAATTAAAGAGTTTTATTATATATTAATTATTTGAAGAATGTTCCTTTTAAAAAAATTATTACTACAGCCATTTTATATTATTTTTGCTATTAGTCAATGATTATTTTAGTTTCTTAAAAAAAATGTTGAGTGGAATTTCAATGATAGACTCTTTTGTTTTGGAGATTCCATTATATTAATTATTAGTAGGAGAATTAAAAATTATGCTAATATTAGTTTAAACATGTCGAATATGTCAAAATAATATCAAAGCTGCTAAGTTAATGAGTACTATTAATTTTGGTTATCTATTATTTTATTTCTAGGATCAACTTTGGGATCTTAATTTGAAATTATCCATCTAATTGCATTTAGAGTTATTTAAAATGAATTCTCTAAACTGTGGTTGTTTAATGTATTTACAGGAATATTCTTTTTAATTCCTCTTTCATAGGTAGGAGTTGTTAAAGAAGAATAAATTTTAAATTCCTTAATTGGTAAAAATTTAGAAAAAAATAGATTATATAAAGACTTTGAATTTATTCTCCTTCATCAATTAATCTTGGATAAGATTATGATTATTATTAACTCCTGTCTATTTAAATCAAAATATTTCTTATGGATTTCTCAGTTAATTTATTCATTTCATTTTCAATTTAAATATATGTGCTAATTTTCTTATTGATTTTGTATCACATTTATTAGGGTATCATCAAACATCTGTGCCTTCAATTTTATAGAAAATTTAATTCTTCAATTTTTTTTTCATTAGTATTTAGGCTAATTTTTCATAATAATTAATTTGTAACTTTTAGAATTTTATTTAACATATTTTTTGAATTCTTTATGTTTTTATTATTCAATAAATATAATTTAAACAATGAATAATCAATATAGTGTTATCACCTTCTTTTACTTTTTTTTGATTTTAATTAATTCCTTTTCATCAATAATTTAATTTTTGAAATTTCTGAGTTTTTTCTCGATAAAAAGAAGCTTTAATATTTTTTTAGTCATAAATACAAAAATAAATTATGTATGTTGTAAAATGTATCTTATTTTATTAATATAGTATATATTGATTAATTAGTTGAATTCATAAACTCATAAATTTATATAATAAATGGGTTGTGCACCTTCTGTATTAAACTCTGAGAAATGTGAAATAAATTACAAGGATGATATAATATTCTCAGATGATTTTGAAATGGTTGAAGAAACTTGTGCTAATTTAATCAACAACAGCATTCAAGTAAATTAAAGTGTACTTAATAAAAAAACCTTTTATTAAGATGATGAAGATGATGTTTGTATAGTCCAATAATAATTACAAAATTAAAAACCCTTCACCAAAAAATCATGTTTAAAAAAAAATGATAGAACGTAAAAAATTGATTAAAAAGAAAAAAAAGTAAGATTTTGCAAGACTTATTAAATCTTTATAAATGGTGTAAAAATTATTTTCAAAAAGAAGAATAAAAAAAAGAGACAAAAATAATATTAGAAGTCGAACCAATACTTTTGAATTTATTATAATAAACATTTTCATTTTATAAGACCAATTTTATTTTTTATTCTGCAATCTTAACCATTAATAAATGATTAATATTAATATATTCCATCATCTAATCTATTATCAAAATTCACTTCTCCAACAACAAAATTTATTATTTTTATATTAAATTTAATTATGAAATAATTAAGATGGAGACTTTTTAAGATGATTAATGAAAGAAGCAAATTTTTTATCTAAATATTAAATATTATTTTTAATTAAAAAAAAAAATTCATATATCGTTATTAATCTATAATGCTTATTTTATGCAATTCTGAGCCATGATTAAAATAAAAAAAAATAATATTAAATTGTATAAATAACAATTTTACCATAATTTAGAATATAAATCTAATTTAATAAAAATTAGTTATTATAAGGATGAGGAAAATATTATTGAATGAGAAATTAAATTTAAATAGATTTAAACTTTTAAACTTTATTTGCAAGACTTGTTTAAATGAAACAGAATGTTCTCAAAATTCAATCTAAGTTGTAAAACAATTAATTGAGGAAAAATGTTTTAGAGTGTGTTAAAATTCTAAATAAGAAGTTGAGACTTACACTAAGTAGTTTGTTTATAAAATTGTTTGAATAAACAATATAAATTATTGAAATTTAGAAATAATGGGTATATTTAAGAAATAATCTAATTGGATTATGAATTATTAATAATCATTATCCATCTTATAGTAAACTTACAATTTTCTTTTATTATTATTCTAGAAAATCAATTTTAAAGATTTCATTCAATATATCTTTGTAGCATTTTAAAATAATAATAAAGTCTGCATCAATAGCTTAAAGGGAGGATGATAGTGATTGAATTCTGACAAAGTTTTCATTATTCTATTATAAAGTATGTTCAATTTTATTGAATACTTCTATAATTTAAGTATCTTGTGATTGCTTCAATTAATTTAAAGTATTATTAGTTTCACTAAATATTTCGAAGCAGTTACGTGATTTCTTTGGATTGTTGTTATAGATGTAAAATCAGGGCCTTTTAACTCTCTGTGATTTCGTTAAATTGTTATTGTAAATTCATGGTACTATATGCAAAATATTTTTCATTTAGAGCCTTTATAGTTTTATCTAATCTTTGATTATTCGCATTTGATTATTCTTGAAATTCTCTAGATAATTTAACATAATTATCTTCATAAGATCTCAGTCTTTTTTCTAAGGCAGCAATTTTATTATTTTCTTAAATAACCTATTGAGAAGAGATAGCAAGATTTTCTAAAATTGTTATTCTATAAATTACATGTAGGCTATTTAGATACTGAACGTCTAGCTTAAGGGCTTTTAATTTTATCTTAAACACTCAGAACACTAGCATTGTCATTTTAAGGTAAAGAAACTTAACTTTAATTACGAATTAATCCACTAGTATCATTATGAGATTCATCCTTTTTTTAATTAACATGATTGGCATTAGGACTATATGGACTTGATTATAGATTTTGTAATTTTATGAGGTGCGAATTTAATTCTTAGAGATTATCTCTATTTTCTAATCTATCTTAGAATTCTGTCAATTTAGCTTCAATAGAAATGATAACTTGTTTAAAGATAAGTCCGTTTACTTTCTCATCATCTTTTAAAGTGTTTGCTAACTCTACAATTTCAATAAGACAATCTTAATTTCTTTTAAGTTCTTAAGGATTTGGCTATGTAGACATTTATTTAGACGCTTCAAAACCATTAGATTCATTCGTAAATTCTTTTTTAGAATTACCTGTTTATACAGTTAAATTGTCTTTTGGTTTAGAATATGATTTTGCTGGCTTTTTAGCTGAAGGAATTTAAGATTTCATTAATTAATATTATGTTGTATTATTATTCAAAACAATATGATATAATTCATTTGTTGACAGCTCTTTTAGTTAAATTAGATATTATTGCATGAATAATCTTAAACTTAAAAATCTTCATCCTTTTTTTAATAATGTGATTTTATGATTATTTCCATTTTAGCTTGCATCAATACTTATATGTTTATAATTTATTAATACCTTTTTATTTTGATTTAAAGTATTAAGATAAATTTATCTTTTTTCTCTATCAACAGTAGAAAATAATTCTAAGTATTTTTAATGATAATTTTAAGATCAAAGAATTTATTTTATAGAGTTTGAGTAATCTAAAATAATAAAGAAATCTAGATACTCTTTATAATTTACTATGCATCATGTAAATAATTTGTTTTTATATAAAAAGTAATGATTATTCTAATGGAAATAGAAAACTTGAATGAAATACAATAGAACATCTTAAACATGAAAGATTATTTTTGGAGGTACAATTTTGATTCGTATAATTTCTGAGAGAATTTTACATAATATATCATACATTAAACCAGAAAATTCTATTTTAACACTTTTTCATCTAAAATTATCAATTTATACTCTACTATATATCAATTCATGCTTTTTAAATCTTTTTTATATCTTTTTTAAAGAAACTCATTTGTATATTTTTTCTTGGAACAATTAAGAGAACTTTATGGAGTAAGAATAGAATCATTACAACCTATTTTTGGCTATACGATTCTAAAGTTAATAAAGATAAGAAGTTTCTTCTAAATCATTTTCATATAATTCTTATTTCTTTTTTTTTTAATATTCTAAATTGTTGTACATAAAAGTATTTTTTATTTTTGAGGTATATAAAATCTAACGTCTCATAGGATATCTTCACTAAAAAAAAATAACATTCTCCAGTGTTTAATTATAGAATTATATTATTCTTTAAAACTTTAATATAAATAATTCTTTTGGGAGGGATTATATTAATTTTATCTTTATGTGATTAATCTACTATGAATATTTAATTAATTGAAGATCTTAGGCTTAAGTTTTTGATATTAGGAATCTAATATTTATCAAATATTTGTTTTAATTAATACAATAAGAATAATAATAAAAATGATCAATATTATCATTACGATAGGAATATTATACATATTGTATAGATGGATGAGATTTCTGAATCGTCCAAGTGTTCGATTGTTTTATAGTAATTCCGAACTAAAGAAAGTAATAGATAAATGTCCTTCTTTATTAAATTATAAACCTACTCCATATCTAAATGGATTATTACATACTTTGATTGGTATACATTTATTTATAATTTTAGGTTCATTGAAACATGCTAAGGAGAAACATACATCAAATAGAGAAATTGTACATGAAGCAGGATTGTCAGTAGATTGGATTGATAAAGGAAATGGAGTAGATGCTTAGTATCCTTTATTATTTATAATGCCTGGTTTAACAGGAAGTGTAGAAGATGGATATATCAATACAATAGTTTCATAAGCTCATTAACATAATTTTCATAACATTTGCATATATAATTATAGAATGTTAGCTAAAAAAGTAGATTTCTCATTCAAACCAGAATTTTATAATTATGGTCTAAAAATGTAGCCAAATGAATTTATGAAAGATTATGTAAGTGATGGATTTTATGGAATTGATAATGATTATTATTACTTTGAAGATGATATTATTTAGGGAAAGAGAGTTAGAGTAGATTTAGTAGCAGATGTTCATTATACATTATAATATTTAAAAAAGAAATATTAATTTACTAAAATATTAGCAATAGGTTGTTCATATGGAGGAGTTCAATTAGGAATGTATTTGGGTAGATTTGAAAAGCAAGCTCTAATTAATGCAGGAGTTACAGTTTGTTCTCCTCATATAATGAATATTACTCAAATATTTCTATCTACATTTATGAATTGGATGCTTTGTAAAATCTTATAAAGAGGACTTCAAGCAATTAAAGAATAATTTAATAATAGGAATAACTATCCTAGTAATTGGACTATTGATATCAAAAAAGCTATGAAAGCTACCTGGATTCAAGACTTTGATACATATTACACTTCAAGAGTGTATGGATATAGAACTGCTGATGCATATTATCGTCATTTCTCATTAATTAATCGATTCCCTAATGTTTAGGTTCCTATGCTTTGTATTTCTGCTGAAGATGATGGTGTTTGCCATCTTAAAGGATTAGGAAAAGAAGAAATGATCCAAAATGGACGTACAATCTTATGTTTGGCCAAAGCTGGAGGACATATTGGATTCTTACAAGGATGGAATGCTAAAACCTTTTGGTTCCCAAAGCCTGCTATTGAATTTCTTACTTTTCACAGTTGATTTTAATTATGAATATAAAGCAAAAAGTGTACAAACTAATCAAAGGCTGTGACTTTTATGGAGTTGAGATTGGACTCAATTATAGACAACATAAATCATATAAAACTTTCTATGGGGGTATGTGGTCATCTATTGTTGCTTCCTTAATCGCAGCTCTTTGTATTTCTTAATTCTTAGATTGCATTTTCTATCTATCTCCAGAAATTCATGAGTACACTAAAGATGCTGGATCTCTGTCTAAATTATTTGAATCCACGACTTTTCATTCCATCTTATTGAATCTTGAAAATGAAGGAATTGTAACTACTCATCATCTTAACAATCAAGAAACACTTATAGATATTCATTCATTTAAATTTGTAGCTATATCAATTCCAACAATACATGAAGACATTTATGATGTTGACAATCCTATTAAAATAGGATAATCATAAAAAATTCTTAGATAAGTTGTTTAAAATCAACAATTAACCATTCAACTATAAATGAAAATGTTAGAATACTCAACAGACTAAGGCCTTCTATGGGAAATCCTGAAAACACATGATCAATTCTATTTAGAATATACAGATACTTACTATTCACAGAGTGATTCTACTAGTTTAAGATTAATTCTAACAATAAAGTACACACAAACTGTACTTAGGTAGCCCAATAATTAAACACGTGGATCGAAGTTACAAAAGAATCTATAGAATCCTATCAATAACTGGTGGTCTAGTTAAAGTTCTTATGTTCGTTGGCAAATTGTTTAGTAAACCAATTACAAGATTAAAATTTTAAATATCTTTCCTCAATCAATTTTTTAATTTTGGATCAACTAAACATTCTAGATCCTTTTATCCACTTAATTCTTAAGCCTATAGTCAGAAATTATTAAGAATGCAGACTCTCCATTTAGATTCAATGAAACTTAATTAATAAATTTCACCAATCAAAGAATTAAATAAACAACCTACTAAAATGATTAAAAGTATTCTTAAAAGATACTCTAAAAGATAAAAATAAAATGAAGATCCCGAACTCAATATAAATGAGGCAATTATTCAAGAAGAAAATCAAGATGTAGATGAACTCATTGCTAAATATTTTCAACCATAAGATATAAGATTGAAATTATAGAGTATTTAATATGTCAAATACTTTTTTGGATTTACAGGATAATTAAAAAAAAGAATTAAATAATTAAGATAGAATCTTGAAATTGTTAATTAAAAAACTGATATAATTTATGTTTTCAATAAACTTTAAGAATTGGAAAAGTTAAAATAAGTACTCTTAGATGAAGATCAATTGAATTTATTTGAATATATTCCGAAACCAAATATTGACTTACATTAACCAAAATAAGAACCTAAACATAATACAATTGTGAAAGCATCTCAAGCATTTAGTTCATTTTAAATAATAAATGAAAGAGAGAAAAAGTCTAGAATTGATAATGCTCTTATAAAGATGATAGATGCTAATATAAAAAAGTATTTTATTGCAAGTTCAGGTTGCATTTCATTTGCACGAAATACAAATCCTAAATTTTCATATATTAGTCCAAATTCAAGTCCTAGGAGAGAAAACTCAGAGAAATCGGAAAATTTAAAACATGAAGAGGTAAATGAATAATGATCAAGATTAATCTTCAGTAATTTCATCTACTTCTTTAATTCCTAATTCATTAAACATTCTATTAACTTATGATCCTCTCTTTTTGATACTCTGTTGTTCTTACTATTAATTCTGTTTTTAAGATACCAATTACCAATCACTAGAAGTAACCTCTAAACTATGATCCTAATATGTTCCTAATTATGATAATATTCTATTATTTGAATTATGTTATTCTTCTTTCATTTCTAAACTACTTTGTATATTACAGACATCTCCAAATGGATCTTAATGAATTGTTTTATCTAAATAATTATAAATAGTAATAATAAATACTTGACGATCCACAAAATTAGAGACCACAACTTCTATCTAAAATTTCTTATCTAGATCCTAATTTACTCATAAAGGCATTACTACTTCCAACTGAATTCATTAATTAAATTAATCCACATTTATCAGTATGTCTTTAGATTATATGAATATTTCCAAAATCTCTAACTAAATCATTAATATTGATATTTTCAATTTCATTAGAACTATTTTATAATTTTTTGATCATATCTCCCCATTATTCATTTAATTTAAGACTATTTTATAAGGATCGACATCTTCCACAATTATCTCTTTCAACATTATCTTTATTTAACAAAGCCATAACATCACGAATAGTTCCAATTTCAAAAAAGGGATGTTGAAGGGCTTCATCTACAGTTATTCTATTTTCTTAATTTGGATTTAACATAGATAATATAAGATTTGATAATGGCATATCTATATTATTTAAAGATTCTTTAAATGTCCATTTATCTGGATTACCTAATAAATCAACAAAATCTGATAGTTGATTAGAATGTAAAGGTAATTTTTAAAATGTACATTAATAACAAATGACTCCTATAGCCCAGACATCAACTTCTTTAGAATAGCTTGCTTTATGATAAATTTCAGGTGCACAGTAGAAAATATTGCCAGTTTTAGTGAGCATATCAATTTCTTATGCTTTTGATATAAATCTTCGAGAGACTCCAAAATCTACAAGTTTTACATGAGGTGGAGTACTATTTTCTTATAAATTAACAAGAATATTATCTGGTTTAAGATCTCTATGACAAATGCCTTTAGAATGAGAATGTTATATTGCCAACAATAATTATTTGATAATAACTTTAAGCTCTTCTGTTGTTAATGGACGCTTTTTAATGATGGTATCCAAACTAGGAAAATCACAATACTCCATAACTAAATAAGAGGTTTCACTTTTTTCATTGATATACAATTCAATATTCTAAGCGATATTTTAATGTCTGAGACATAAAGTATTATTGAATGTTCTTCTAACATTATTTTATATTTCTTAATCTCCAGAACGTACTATTTTAACAGCATAAATTTGATCTGTGCCTTTTTTCTTTGCTGTTTTTACAACTGCATGAGCACCTTAACCTATAGACATTATAAATTGATTATTTTTTACCTATAGACTTTAGACATTCATAATGATCTTCAAATCTTTTAGTTTCATTGGTTTCATCTATATTCATATTTGTTTAATCATCACTAAATTGAATTTGCGTTTTTAGTCTATTCGCCATTAAAATTATTAACTGAATGCTACGATAAGTATGTGGCAGTGCCATAACAGTAGATCCCATTAAAAAAACTAAGTCTTCTTGTTCTACACCTAATAAAGAATTCCATATTGATCAAATCATTAACAAATATATTGGAATGGATAGAACTTCTGATACTTTCACTTCTTCCATTACTACAATGTTTCATAATACATTACCTGAAGAAAAATAATTATTAGTATCCCCATATAAGAAACTAACTGAAAGAGATTGTGAAAAATATTTCACTACTTTTTAAAGACTATCTGATCGAAAATCTGATATTCAAGATAGTCCACATTAAGATGAAGAATTTCATCATCTTAAAACTTCAAGTGATTTTGCTTCATCTCATAATTCATTACATGAACTTGCATAAAATCTTGAATAAGTTTTTGATTCACCTGAAAGTAATAATAATGGACATACTGATAAAAGTCCAGAATTTTATAATCCTGAAACTAAACTTAAATCATTACCCAAAGAACTTCCTATTATTGAAGAAAATGAAGAAATTATTAATACTCATTAAAGATTGAATGGACTCATCACTTAAATTGATTAAAAAATTGGTCTTCATTAAGTTAATTAACAAGTTATTGAAAAAATTAAAGAAAAATACCTTCCTAAAACAGAAGATCAATTTGAATTTCAAGATTTCCCTGATTTTAATCCTCCTGATTGGCCAAAAGATCATGATTTAGATAATCTTTCAATTCAATAACCTAAAATTTAATCACCCAAATAAATTGTTGTCAAAGAATTCAAAGTCTAACCTATCAGAAATATAACATTCAATTCTAATGAATTTAATGATTTTATTTAAGAATAGTTTTAACCTGATCCATCTGAAGATAAAGATCATTCTTAACAGTTATAATTTTAAACTAAAGAAAATTAAAATATATTCCTTTAAAAATCAAGTTAAATTCTAAACAATTAAACCTCAAAATTTACATTTCCAGAACTTAATGAACATTAAATCAGATTCACAATTAAAGCTATTGGAATTTTATTAATATTGATATTTTTATCATAAATATTTACTTTAATATTTTGACCGTATATAAATTATTAAAATAATATTCATTATTATTACATTCTGTTACATCTATCATTTTTATATCACCAAATGTAAATACTATTTTTATGTTTTCATCGTAAAGTATTAATATAAATATTAAAAAAATATATATTTTATAAATATTTTCTATTATTTTTAGTTTCTATTCTTCATAATTCTTAAAATTAATTTTCTTTCTAAACATTTAACAATCTCCCTCTATATTTTATATACAAATACTCTTAAATTTATGATATTTTTGATACTAATATTAAGTAATAAATAATCGTTTTGATTAAATTTAGTTATTGAAAATCTAATGTGTTTTAAATGTAAAAGTTTTTCTACTTCTAAGAAATGTTTTTATTTATTTTACTTTAAATTAACAAAACTTCATTTTAACAAAATGTCACATTTAACTAATAGTTTTACTATAACTAATTTTAACAAAAGATAATTAGTCAATCAATAAATAAAATGAGATTAAAATTTTGTAATGCTATTAAGTTTTTAAATAATTCTTAATAAGAAGATTCTACAATTGATTTTATATTTTATTATTTGCAGAATGTTTGAAGAATTCAACCTTTCAGAATCAGATTCTAACCTCCAAAAACCCCAAAGAGGACGTAGTTATCATGATCGTTAAGGTATCTCTAAAAATAAATTATAGCAACAAGTTAAGAAAAACTAGAAACTCAACAATAATATCAATATTTTTAAAAGTTTCTTGAAAGCTGCCAAAATATCCCTATTGATTTTACTTATCTGAGTGAATATTTTAATATACCTTTTCATGATTGCCCTAATGATTAGGAAATTTTTAAAATTCAAAAAAAAATACATAGCCGGCGCTTTTCAATAAATTAAAAAAAGAGCTGGAGTCTAGATGAAAAAAAAGTATTGGTTTGGGTTATTGGAAAATATTGTTAACTTAATTAGAAAAATTGTAGATTTTTAGATAACCAAGACTTCATTGAGATAAGTAAATATCTTATCAGAAGAAATGTTGATAATATTAGACAAAAATGGTTCTCAATGTTAAAAACCTCTTTAGTAGCTCAACCTTTTAAAAAAGAAGAAGATTAAGAAATTCTCATTCTCTATGAAAAATATAAGCATAAAGATAAAAAATGGAAATTGATAGCAAATGAAATGAATAGTAATCATCTAATTTATCGAACTTGTAAACAGCTTAGAGAAAGATGGATAAACTACTTAGATCCTAGTTTATTAAAGATTAAAGATCCTTGGACTGATAGAGAGGACCTAGAATTAATTTATCAAATATAATAGAAAGGTAAAAAATGGATAGAGATTGCAAAAATATTGAAAAGAAATGAAAATTAAGTTAAAAATCGATTCAATTGTTTATTAAAGAGAGAGGATGTACAAAATGATTTAAATAAATTGATCGATAAGATTTTATGGAAAATTAGCAAGTAGCCAGTAGATAGAAATTAATAAGATTAAGAAAGACATGAATTTGTTTATAATAAAAATTAGAGTTTGCTTTTAACAATAGCACAGATAGAAAGTTTATAAAAAGAAGAAGTTCATGAACTTACCCCTTGTATGGTTAATTTAAAAACAAATCAAATTTATTTTACACCAATTAACATTTTATAAGGTTTGTTAAGAATAGAAAAACCAGAATTTAATGATGATTTTGAACTAGCCAAAAAAGATATTGAGAAATTTGAATCGATACCTCACCAATTTTATCATTCTTTATCTATTATAAGTGAAGAGTATTCTATTTCAAAAAACTAAGAATAAATTTAGCACAATATTAAATCTTTGGCAGATGTATCTAATTTCGAATCTCCATAAATGCCTAAATCTCTTAAAAATAATTCAATCTTTCATCATAGAAGATTCTTAACTACTTTAAAATACAAATATTTTAAATATCGGACTGATTTTAATCTTCCTTAAATTACTAACTATAATTAATAGAGATCGTTGCCCTTATTTATTATATGTTGATAACTATGAAATATTGTATTTTTTATTTTATTCATTATTCCTTTAATTTTTTTTCTGTTTTCTCTATCCTATCTTAAGATTCATAATAATCATGTATTAGACTTAATATTCTTAAATTAGCTAATGTGACAAAAAATGCACCTCCATAAAGATAAAGATTTCTTTCATCTCTGTATAAATCTTCTTTATCTTCAATGTAATCTAATGAAGTTTTATCTATATGTAAATTAAGATGTTCAAGTTGCTTTTTAACTTGATCAAAATTATAAACCCACAAAATAAATATTCCAAAGCTGATAATACCATACCCGAATTTCAATGTTTCATAAAATGGTTATTATCTTAAAATTTTAGACAAAGCCTTTTTATTATTCTATAATATTACTTTTTAGACTGGATTTAATTACTTTAATAAGAATCCAAAGGCTGTCAATCCATAGATTATTGTCACTGTGATAAAGTATACATATATGAATTTGTTTATAAACATTATATTAATGAATTCAATATAACCTATAAAAATTAGTTTATTTTAGAATAACAGAATGTCATTTACGACTATTCTGTAAAATATATAAATCTTTTTCGAGTATATATTTGAAAAAGAACATTCGAATTTTTTATTTGTTAAACTTGAATAATGCGAACCTAAATTGTCATATTTATTTTGAGATTCATTTTGATTCAATATAAGTTGTTGCATTTTCATAAGAATGGATATTTTTATTATAGATATTATAAATAATTTTTATTTGAGAATCTAGGAACCTCGAAACATTAACTTAATAATCGAAGTTGCCATCATCCCAATAACACAATAATTTAATTTAGGTCTCATGACTATCTTAATCTCAGCAATGAAATACAGAATTCTCGATAGCCTTAGACCATAAATTATAAAATTAATATTAAATAATTTATGAATTTAACATTAGTTTTATTTATCAATACTAACTAATTAAATCAAGAATCTAATTAAAACTTAATCTAAGTTATACTAAGTATTATATATTTTTCATGATTCAAAAAGTATTTATCCATCAATTAAATTAATACAGCATACAGCATAAATATAATCAAGTTTAATAAGAAATATTGTATATTTTTAATAATTTTCTAATATTTTGTATTATTAATAATGAGCGAAAATTGTATTACCTGTTCTAATTGCAGTTAATCAATTCCAGAATCTAAAATTCTTCTTCATGAAACTTATTGCATACGTTTCAATATTAAATGTGAAAGATGTGGTTACTTTTATGATAAAAATGATCCTGATGCCCATGAAGAGGATTACCATAAAAAAGAAAAATGCTAGTATTGTTACTTAGACTTTGATGGTTATCATATTGTTTTGATTTCTTAGATCTATCTAAACATAAATGCTCCAAGACACCTAAATAATGTTTATATTGTGATCTAAATTATACTGTAGATTAAATTGTTTAACATGAAAATTAATGTGGAAGTAGAACTGAAAAATGTGACATTTGTTAAAATTATATTATGAAAAGAGATTTAACTAATCACTATTAAAGTTGCTTTTAAAAAATCGATAAAATTGAGTAACCTATTTAAAAAAAACCATCTATATAAGATATATCATAAAACGCAAATAATGACATTAATATTCAAGAACAATTAAGTAATAATCTTCAAAAGCAATAAAATCTTAATTAATTACAATAGTAGAATAAGATAAAAAAATAAATTGCTTAATTAGAATCCTTAAAAACTAAATTACCATCTAAAGAGATAAATTTTGGATAAATTTAAGGATAAAAGATCTCTGGGCATTAAATATCTTTAGAAAATAAATAAACCTAAAAAATTGGATTAGATCAATAATTCAAGAATAGACCTCCATCATCTCTATCCTAATAAGGGTAAAAACATAATATTATCTATAAAAAATCATCTACCTCTTAAAATAGATCAATATAATAGATCAATAATAATAAAATTAATCAAAAATTATTAAAACCAAGTGTTGTTAATACTAATTAATAAAACAAACAAGAAAAAAAAATATAAGTTAATAATTAGAAAAATTCAAATTTACCTCCCTTAGCGAAATAAGTTTAAAATCCATAAAAAAATTTCGAAAAAAAAAATATAGTTTCAGATATAAGGGCATAAAGTGTTTAGTCAAGATTACAAGCTAAAAGAAGTAGTCATAATTTAGCAGTAAAAGAATAAATTGAAGTAGAAGGATTCAAGTTTTCAGATGGAGAAATAAGACAATAATAATTGATATTCGAACAATTAAAAAAGTAAAAAAGTGATTCTGTAAATATACAATAACGATAAGAGACAAAATAAAATTCTATATCTAAAGCAAAAGTAACAAGGCAGTCTTCAGATGTTGATGGTGACGATGATTTTGAGTAATTTATGAGTCCTGAAGAACGGGTTATGCAACAATAAATAATGGATAGCTATAAATTGCATTTGAAAAAATAATGAATAACATATTATCATAGAATCATATTTAATTTAACAAAAACAGTAAAAATAAACATCATGAGCTCAGAGCTTATTACAAAAATCTTACTCATCAAAATTTATTGCAATTCTTGTGCAAAGAATTTGCCATAGCAATGTGTTAAAATTTCAAGAGTAAAGTATAAAGCAATTTAGAAAAATACATCAAATAATAGATAAGAATTTTGAGAAATAAAATTTAAAAAGAAGCTAATGATCTAAGTTTAGAATATCTTCTTTAAGTGTAATCAGAAAATTATTTAGTTGAACAAAAAGTTTATAAGTATTATAAAATACAAAAGGAATTTTATAAAAAGCAATTTATATTTGTTTTTTGATAATTTAAAACATACATTAATTTCTTTATTTGACTTAAAAGAAAATATTACAAATAGAATTATATAAATTTATGTTTGAATTAAAAAAGTATATATAAAATTAATTATTTTTAAATATTAGTATATAATTTAGAAAATAAATTAATATAATATTTTGATTATAATGAAAAAGAAATTAAAAAAAAAGTAATTTTAGATAAATGATTCTAAGACAAGTTTGTAACATAGTATATAATTAACAGAAAATATGTTATACCAAAGGGTCCAAATAAATATTATTTTCAATTCGATATTATTTCTGAATATTAATAACTATTTAATTTATTTGAGTCAGACATTAATCATGATGTGAAAGGATTTATCTATTAGATAAGTGGTAGAAGATTTTTATAAAATACATAAGTATGTAAAATTGGATGAATTACAATTGATAATTAAAATAAATTATATCGAAAAATAGGTTAATTTACAATGCAAATAAATATTCTCTAAATTTTGAGGAAAAAAGTGTTTAATAAATTTTAGATAGGTTATATATGAATTTTCATAATATTGGCATACTATCATTCCAATCTAATTCTAATTCTCCATATTTTGTTTTCAGTAAATATTCGATAAGTGGAGTAACTTTTTCACTTGAATCAAATTAAACTCCTTCAATTTGTATTTTTTTTTTCTATTTACCCAACTATGCTCCAAATCTTCTTATTGTAATGATAATCAAATCATCAGGATTATTCAATCCATCAAAAAAAACAAGATCAAATTCTTTTAAGTTTTTTTCTAATTTAAAAATTAATATTACTTAAATATGGTTTATCTTATATAACATCATTATTACAACCAAAAATAACAGAATAATGATACTCTTTACAAATTACCCAGATTGGAAGTAAAGGTTCCTTTAAGTTCTTTCCAACTTCTAGATATTAAAAATGTTCAAATATAGTTAAGAATCCAATTTCACTTCTTTGTTCAACTCCTTTTATCTTTAAATCTTCTATTTATTTACATCTATTATATAAATAATAAATAATACCCATCAAAACAATTACTTACTGCTTTTCCAGTTAACATAAGATTAACAGCTTCTTATGTACAATGACCATGATTACCTATCAAAGGATTAGTAGCTGAATCCATTTCTAACATAATTTATTCAACACCTTTGGTTAAGATAAGTGAATAGAAGAATAATGTTACACCATTTTAACCAAAAAAAAGAGTTGAATGTTCCAATAGTACTTCATATAAATAATTTAGAGATTTGATTTAATATTCTAACTAATCACAACTTTCAATTGATATTGCTTAACTCATTGAAGAATCTCTTGTGGGAATTGTTAAAATAAGCCTTTCTTTATTGCATTTATAGAAAATATCTGATAATGCGGCAATTAAACAATTTTATTTAATTGAAGTTTTAGAATAGATAGTTTGAGAAAATAGAAAATGTTTAAGATAATAAGCTTAAACTGAAGCTAAAACACCACAAGGACCTCCTTCTAATTAATGCAATCCAAAAAAAGTAGGTTCATCTTTAAAAATAAATGGTTATGACCAACTTTTAGGTAATCCATTCATTATACCTTAAAATAATAATTATTTAATAGGTTATGTAATTGATTTTTATTAAGGTTTACGTTTACCTTAATTAAGTCCAATATTTTTATCATAATTAAAATTTGATATTTAAAGTTAAACATTATGTTATTTAATATTGCATTTTTAATATTCTACTTTAAGATCTAGTGTTGATTCATCTTAATGATTATTATCTTATTATTCATTAATTATTTATTGATCATTTTCTTTTTATTCTGATTATTTTTTCATATTAATTAATCTAGGTGGTTAAGCAAGTGTCAATTACGGATTATCTTTAATTTCTTATTTTAAAGGATCATCATCATCTTAATAATCATATAATCTAACTTATTTATTAGAAGGTTTTCTTGAAACTTGAAATTATCCTTTATTTTGTGATAATTTTTCATCATTTTTATCTTCATTTGATTCAATAATAACTTCTTCTTCTTCTTTAGATAAATCTAAATTTTTTGGTTTGTATTCTGATTAAGGACGTTTCTTCATTTTATTTTGACGAGATACTCCAATAGTAGGATCATATGGTATATCTTAAGGAATATCTTCAATTCTTTCAGCTTTAGTAGCTATTGTTAATGCTTCTAATTATGCTTTTTTATTAAGAAGATGAGATATCAAGATTTCTAATAAACTCTTTAAAGGTTTGATTGATTCATTATTTCTTTTGACAAGTTTTGAAAGTCCAAGTTGTAAAATTACATCCATTTTAGTAATAGTTGTTTAATCTCTATATTCTAAATCAAAAGTATTTAAAGTTTAAGTGAATCCTTATTTAATGAGATATTCTCTAATAAGTGCTTTAACAACAATTTAATGCATTAATATTAATGTCATTTATAAATGATTATTGTAAATAGATAATTAGACCACCAAGAAGAACATATTAAATGTAATAATTAGGTAATAAATTTATTAAGCATAAGGTCCAAAACTTCGTTTAGTTTAAAATGTTCCAATAATAAGAGAAGATTTTGAGTTTATATCAAGATAACTAAAATTATAGGCTAGTTATTTTATATCGGAATCTATTCATCATCGTTGTTTGATATATCTTCATTGTAATGCTAGTTGTAGATTAGAAGGATTGTAATATGTAGAGAGATTACAAGCAATAGGAGTTAATTTATGTGTATTTGATTTTGCTGGATGTGGTTTATCAGAAGGAAAATATATAACTATGGGAACATATGAGAGTGAAGATGTTAAAGAGTTAATGAATTATATAGAATGTAGATTTGGTAAAGTTGATGAATTTATTCTTTGGGGAAGAAGTATGGGAGCAGTAACTGCACTTATGTTATCATAAGATCCAAGAATTACTACTTATATTGCTGATAGTGCTTTTACTTAATTAAGAACTGTTGTTGAAGAATTAGGATAATAAAAATTTGGATGTTTCTCTTTTATGATTAATGGATTTATACCTTTTCTTAGAAGTAAAATTATTAATGAAGCACAATTTGATATTGATCATGTCTCACCACTTAATTGTGTTAATATTCAAAGCAATTCTAAAAGATTCTATTTCCTTGCTGCTAAAACTGACTAATTAGTACATCCAAGACATTCGTAAATATTATATGATCAATGTAAATCATATAAAAGACTTGAATTATGTGATGGCAATCATAATACTATCAGATAAGTTGAAACATTAGATCAAATTACTAAATTTATCAATCTCTTATAAATTGATTCACCATTAAATTCTGATTATACTAATAAATGCTCTAAATATTTTAATGAAGCTCAATAATGTCTTAATAGCTATAGAATATGTTAATTAGAATAAGAAGAGTAACTTAAAGAATATGTCAAATAATTAGAAAGAAAAAGTATCTTAAAATCATATCAATAATAACAAAGAGATATTTCAGATTTAGAATAATATTTAGAATGAATAAAATTATATGTTCTTAAATTTCTATTTCATTTCTAAGCATATTCTTTAACACTATTTTACATTTTCTGAATTCTTTTGTAATTTTCTATTACAATTCAAATTTAGCTAAACATATTATTATTTTATCTAATATTTACATCGTATTATAATCTAAGTTTAATTACTTCCTAATAAAATTAAATTTCTTAATTTCTTTATTTTGTAATATGTATTAAGAATAATCTTCTAAAAAAGTAGCATTCATTATTTTAGAAATGATACTCGCCTACATAGAACCTAACTGATTAAGTAATAAAGCTAATCATGATATTTTTTACAATTTATTATTTAATATTAAATAAATGGGAAATGGATAGTGTTGTAAAAGAGTAGAAAGAATTGAAACATTAGAAGTTGACAATACTCCTCCTCATCATACTAAAATAGACTCACTTTTTGATGCACCACAATAAATGATTTCTCTATCTGATTCTGATGAAGACTATTAACCATAAAAATAGCCCTAGTTTGGAGTTTTTAAAGATACAAAAAAAGGTTCCCAGCTATCAACTGGCTAGTAATATTCTTTTTAAACACTACCATCTGAATAATAATTCTCTAATTTTGTTACTTTTTAGGCGATACCATCATAGAAAGGAATAAAAAATAATTGTTTCTCTAAATTTTAAAAAGAAATGAATGATATTGCTAAAAATATACCATTGAACTAAAAGAACCATCAAATAAAATGAAAAGACTATATATATAATTTTTTTTATACTTAAATGTCATTATATTAACTAAATAATATCAACTGCATATTTAAAAAAAAAATATATGCATTACAATCTTATTTAAGATTTCTCTATAATTAATTTATGAATTCCAATCATTTTTAAATAGATATTTTGAAGTTCTCCACTATTAATACTATATTTGCCAATAATCAATAAAACAATATTATAAATAACTTTAGATAATTTATCATATCAATTTAATTTTTTAAAATATCCTAGCTTTGCTGAAGATATAATGGAAATGAATTAAACAGTTGAATAATTAATGGAAAAAAAAAATTATTATATTCAACTTTTTTTTTATTTGTTTTTAGGAATTCAATTTTAGTTAAATTAACAAATATTTGTAAAAATTAATCAATAAATTTAATGATTCTAAATAAATGTTTGAAAAATAAATGCTGAGTATTTATTTTTAATAATATTAATCTAGAATTATCATAACAAATCCAAAAAAAACTTATTATATCTTTTACCTTTTGGAAAAGAATACTTTTTCCCTGATTGATAGATTAAATCATAGTTTCCTGGGCCAGGTATTTTCTTTTTTTTTTCATCTTATTGAGATTTTTTAACTTTAATTTGTTTATCAAAGAAAATTTTTTAATAGTAGTCAAAAACTTTAAGAGTTATTGTTTCTTCTGAAGCATTAGAAACAATTTCATCTGAAGATAAATAATCCTTATCTTTAATTAATTTTGAAATAAAGTATTCTTGATGAATATCAGCTTTATTAATTTTTATTAATTTAAATCTTTGATTTTTTATAAATTTTCTTCCTTTTATTTTTTCTTTTGGGTAATCAATTAAACTTGGACCAATTTTATCTTTATACAGATATGAATATTCTCTAAATTTAGGAATAGGTTTAATTCTCTAATATTAATAAACACTATATTTTTGTTAATGTTTATCTTCAGACCAATAATTTTATGGTTTTTTTTATTCTATGCTAATTGATTAGTCGAATTTAGAACAATTATTTTTTGAATAACTATAATTTTAAATATCAAAAATTTCTTTTCTGGATGAATATTTTCCTATTTTGAGTGAATGTTCAGTTTTATAATCATTGATTTTATAATATTATGGTCCTTTAGAAATTTATGGCAATAAAAAACATTATGATCTTTAAGATGTCGTAAAAGAATGCATTTATTTTTGTTTAGGGCTTAATTCAATATATTTCCTTTGTGTATTTAACTGATATTCTGCATAACAATCATTATGATTTTTTAGTCTATGAGCAAAAGAATCATCATTATATAATTTTTTGCTGCTAGCTGAACGATTCAAACCCTTATCTTTCTTCTATGTTGTTTAAGTAGGAAAATCTTTTCTTAATTCATAATCACTATATTAATTTCAATATTACCCAGGTCCAGGTATAATAGGTTTAGGCTCATATAAATTTTTATATCCAAAACTAAACATAATAATTGAAGAAATTATGTTTTTATTTTTATAAAATATCAACAATAAAGTATTTAATTTATCTTTATTTTTTTCTTATAGGATAATCTATAAAAATATTACAACTATGCTTATTAGTTTCAAATAAGCAGCATACATTTTTTTAATAAACAATATTATGTCGATATTTAAATATTAAAGTAGTTATCCTATTCTTTAGGATGATTACAAAGAATATATAATCAAATTTATTGTATTTGATTTCAGTAATAAGTTCGAAATTATTCAAAAGAAATATTTATGTTAAAAATCCATTAATATCTAGATAATTTAATAAAAAATTAGATAAATATGAAAGTTATACAATTAAAATAGTTTTTTTTGTAATTTATTGATAGTAATATTTTGATTCTGAGTTAATTTTAAAATAAACTCATTTATTACAGTTTATTTGAATTGTTAAACTTTTTCTTTGTTTATGCAGAAAATTTTTAAATTCTTATAAACAAACAAAACTAATAATATATATTTATAATTTTGTATTTGATTGTTGAAAATATTTTAAAAATATGTTATTTATTTATTTTATTTAACTAATTCTCTAAAAATAGAACTTATATTCTTTATATTTGAAATATGTAATTAAGAATTGAATAGATAATGTAGTTAAATTTTTAATGTGAAACATAAAAAAATAAAAGTTCTTTAATTTAATATTTTATTAATGATATTTGTGAATATTATAAAAAACCTTCATTATAATGTAGTTTGGAGAACTATATTTTTAAGAGTTCATCCTCTAAGCTAAATTCCTGGAATGGAAGGTTTAAGGGAGTTTAGTGATTCAGAAGATTGGTCAGATGATGAGAATCCATCAGACTTAGAAAATATAGAAGAATTTGATTCTAGTGGTGATGAGAAAGATTAAAATAATGGGGATATAAAATGATATTAATAATAAATATTTATTCATCGTATTTGCAATCTTTCTCTTAAATATTCTTTAAGTGTTACAATTTTATCCTATATGTGATCAACAATTCTTGAAATTAGATCAAGAGATTGAACTCTTTATTAAGATTCCATTTAATAAATTTCTTATTATTATCTACACCATTAATCCTGTCCATCTAAATTATTCTATAAATTAATTGTTTAATTTACTTAATTTCTATCAATCTCTGCTGAATGATACTCAATTTTTCCTTCAGATTCTTCAATAATACTTTAATAATTGAGAATAGCTTATTCTAAATTCTATCTTTAATCTTATAAGGTATTTCTTTCATTGATTAAATCAGATAAAAACTTTTACCAACTTTAAGCCTACTATTTTTCAATATCCTCATCTTAAGATTTACTTTCTACTATTTGAACTCTTAAATTAGCCAATAATTGAAGAACCTTTTTTGCTGCCTCAGTATCTGCTTTAGAATTCATTTATGTCATCATTGATATAATTGGTTAAAATAAGAGTCCTGCCGATGTTGATTAACTATCTTAATATATTTTAACATTTTACTTTTATAATCTAGAGAGAACTTTAGTAAATCTACCTTTTACTTAAATAAATGATGATCCACTAGAAAGATGCTCAACTAAAGAATAGGCTTCATCTATAGCAGTTATAGATTCTAAATGATCCTTTTGTTTAGATTAAAATTCAGAGTATTAAAGATCTCTTTCACTTTATCCTTCATTTGTTTTTCTTTAATTTTCTTCTATTTCAACTGATACTTCTGCAATCTTATTCAAAGATTTCTCTAAATTTCTTGTATTTTCCTTAAGATATTATATATATTACTTCAACTATCTTTGAGTGTGCCTTAAACTGTTATTAATGATAAGCTAGGTTTGTTGCAAAATCATGTAGCAACCTATTACAAGATGCTTCAGTATTTTGTATAAAAAGATCTGCATCCTTTTATTCCTACTCAATCATAAATCTTTTAACATTATTTCTAATTTTTATACCTAATATTGTTAATATAACTCTAAATTTCATGAACAGGTGATCCAGTAGCTAAACCAACCTAAATTGCATTTAAAAATATTCTTCCAGTTCTTTAAGAATCAATCTCTGTCAATATTACTTTTGAATCTTTCATAGTTGCAGTTGAAATTACAAAGAAGAAGTATAAACTGAATATTGTTTTCATTATATTTAATAAATTATTATATAAAAACGAATTCTAAACAAAAATTACTTTATCCCTATTCTTAGCAATATATTATTTTCATTTAATCTTTCATTACATTTTGAAGATATTTCTCTAGGATTTAAACTCTAAGATGCATTCTATTTATTTTAACAATAAAAATAGATTAAAATAATTATCTATAAAATACTTATTTTCTCTTTTTAGCTAAATAAATGAGTATTAATTCGAGATTGAAATAAATTTAATTTAAAAAATAGTAATAATTGAACTACATCAATAATTTTACCATAAATTTGGCTTTATTAATACTTTTAAAGAATGTTAAAAGACTTAGGTTTAATCTATAAAATCGTATTGCTATGTAGTCACTCTAGTCTTTTATAAGCTAAATCAAAAATTATGAAAGAAGATATGTACCTCTTAACAATCAATTGATATATTTTAAACTAAAGAAATAATTGATAATTCAATTAAAAAATACTTATTATAAATGTTAACAAAAATTACTTTCAAGGTGTTTTTTTATTGTTTATTTTTGTCTCCTAAATACATAGACATATTTCGAATTTGATANACTATCTTTGAGTGTGCCTTAAACTGTTATTAATGATAAGCTAGGTTTGTTGCAAAATCATGTAGCAACCTATTACAAGATGCTTCAGTATTTTGTATAAAAAGATCTGCATCCTTTTATTCCTACTCAATCATAAATCTTTTAACATTATTTCTAATTTTTATACCTAATATTGTTAATATAACTCTAAATTTCATGAACAGGTGATCCAGTAGCTAAACCAACCTAAATTGCATTTAAAAATATTCTTCCAGTTCTTTAAGAATCAATCTCTGTCAATATTACTTTTGAATCTTTCATAGTTGCAGTTGAAATTACAAAGAAGAAGTATAAACTGAATATTGTTTTCATTATATTTAATAAATTATTATATAAAAACGAATTCTAAACAAAAATTACTTTATCCCTATTCTTAGCAATATATTATTTTCATTTAATCTTTCATTACATTTTGAAGATATTTCTCTAGGATTTAAACTCTAAGATGCATTCTATTTATTTTAACAATAAAAATAGATTAAAATAATTATCTATAAAATACTTATTTTCTCTTTTTAGCTAAATAAATGAGTATTAATTCGAGATTGAAATAAATTTAATTTAAAAAATAGTAATAATTGAACTACATCAATAATTTTACCATAAATTTGGCTTTATTAATACTTTTAAAGAATGTTAAAAGACTTAGGTTTAATCTATAAAATCGTATTGCTATGTAGTCACTCTAGTCTTTTATAAGCTAAATCAAAAATTATGAAAGAAGATATGTACCTCTTAACAATCAATTGATATATTTTAAACTAAAGAAATAATTGATAATTCAATTAAAAAATACTTATTATAAATGTTAACAAAAATTACTTTCAAGGTGTTTTTTTATTGTTTATTTTTGTCTCCTAAATACATAGACATATTTCGAATTTGATACAGACCAATTAAAAATGTTCTTTTAATTATTTTCAAAGCAAAATTATTTCATCCATAAAATGTTTTGTTCTAAAAAAATAAATTTTTTTCATAATTAAAGGCAGCTATTTTGTCAAAATGCAAATTTGATAAATCTTTTTTTTAATAAAATATAGAAAGATTTGAGAGGAAGATTTTAGGATTTGAAGAGAAGCTCAAAAAACAGCTTCTTTTCATTTTATAGCTTAATTCAATATATTCTAAATATTTTTACTCACAAAAATTTCAATAAATTAAAAAATGAAACATAACCTAAATGTATTAAATTCAATAAACTAAATTTTTTTAGATTCCAAATGAATTTCAATATTCTTTTTAAAAAAGAGTAATACATCTTGACTTTAAATTTCTGGATTTTTTGAAAACTATAATTTTATAATTTGTTCCTATAAACCTTGAATTAATTAATTAAAATACATTGTATAAATTCTTCAATAATTTTAAGTTATAATCAATCAGACTGCAATTATTATTTAAGTTTTCTCTAAAAATTAGTTTAGTTTAATAATAAAAGTTGAGAAAATTATAAGAGATTAATTATAAATATCATTAAGTATGTAAAAGTAAGTAGTTGAAAATAAAACTGTAAATATCTTAATTATGTAAATAGATTTTTTGCATATAATATTAGCAATAAAAAGAAATTAACATTTAAAAATAATATCTAATGAGTCTTAATTATGAAAAGATTATTATCATAATAATAAGCTTGAAATGAAATAATAAAATAAAAATTTATTTAGATAAGAATTATACATAATATTATCACATAATTGAACAAGCTTAAACATTATTACTAGATGGTCGTTAAGAATCATTTAGTTTTTCATCCATAGATTCATAAATTCTTTCAGATTAAGCTGGAGCTCCTAATTAAGGAACTGGCATAGTGTTAGGTCTATTTGTTTATTATTATATAGTGCTTGTAGGTTTTTAATAGGAACCAACTAATTATTAAGCAATTTATTGATCCTTAATTCTTTATGAGGATGTAACGGAATTGGCTTTACTATTTTATTTAAATTATTGTTCTGGTAATGTTGATCCTTAGAAGCCTGGATTCATAAATTATTATGATGGTGATTATTAAATTTAATTAGTTTATTAATAGAATTCACCTGAGAAATTAGTTTAACTAAGATCTTAGTATTCTTAAGGATAATTTGACTATTTAAAAGCATTTCCCATAGTTTAATGAAAATCAATGACTTTTAATTTACCAGAAGCAACACTTGATTTAGGTTCACTTTTAACAGTGGCTTCTTATGATCTTACTTCATCATCTCTTTATTATAGTCTTTCTAATAATTCTTTAGGATCATTATAGAGTGAATATTAAATAGTTCCTTAATTATAGATAGGTTTTTAAACTTTATAAGAAATACTACTAGGTTATTAAATAATTTGAGAAGGTAACCAATATTACTAAATATTTGGCATTCCTCCTCCAAATCTACGTTCTAACATATCAGGATGAAAACCATGAGCAAGAGGAGCAAATGATTTAGATTCCCAGATTTCAATTTTTTTGAATGTTCTACTATCTAGCATTTAATGATAGTTATCCCAATTCATAAGTAATTCTTTAGATGGATTAAATAAATAGAGACGATCTAATATTTATGGAAAGTTTTGACTCATCATCCAAATAATGACTTGAAATGTTTTTGATGGGAAATTGTAAATACTCATTTAATCAGTTTCAACAATGACAACAATATTTTCAACTTTCGATGGATAGAATAAATAATCTTCACAAATAACAAATAATATTGATAAAGCATGAATAAAAGCATCAGAATCAAATAAATATAGATCCATCATATGTAAATTAATAACAATAATAGGACGATATTAATAATCTTTACCTCCAATATATACTAAACCTTCTCTTAAACATAAAAGTACTTTTTCAGGAATAGTAGAGAGTCTACTAGTATTCAGCCAATAAATATGTCGTTTATATAACTAAAAATAAATTTGAAAATACTTCTAAACAATTAGTCATATTAAAATATCCTGCATAAAGAAATCTTAAGAGTACATCATCAGTACTAACACTGATATTAGCTCCTCTTATAATATCTTTAAATTATTGGATTTATTTTTTTTCAAAATGATCATATTCAACAGATTAAAATATTCTTCTAGTAGCAGTTCGTTCAATACCTTCTTTAATATAGCCATCTTCATGATGAATTTCTTCAACTGTTCTAGGTTTGAGTTTTAAATAATCAAATTGTGTTCCAAACATAAGAATAATAAAAAATAAAATGAATTTGATAAAGAAAAAATTATAGACTCTTCCAAAAGATTATAGAGCTAAAATAATGCTTAGACTTTATGCTGGAGTAGCAAAACCAAGTCCTAAGATGGGTCAATCATTAGGTCCTTTAGGAATTAATATGATGCAATTTTGCAAAGAATTCAATGCTGCAAGTTAATCCTTTAGACCAGATGTACCGCTTAGAGTTTAAGTTATTGCATTTCCAGATAGAACATTTAAATTCCTAATTAAACCACCTGAAACTACTTGGTTTCTAAGAAAGGCAACTGGTATCAATTAATAATCTATTAATCTTATAGGCACTGATAAATTCACTAATTTCCCTGGTTATATATGGTATGATACTATCTCTTTATAGCAAGTTTATGAAATTGGTAATATTACACATATATAATATATTCAATTAGCAAAAGTAAAATAGGAAATGGATCCACACTTAAAACATGTATCACTTCCTGCCATTTGTAGAATGATAATAGGATAATTAGCATCATTAGGATGCAATTTATCGACATAATATTTTAAACCAGAAACCATTGTTAGACCAGAAATAAAGAGTTGATATATTATTAAAATATGAATTACGAGACCCCTCATACTCAAAAAATGTTTACCCTGTTTTAATCTCCTGCATAAGTAGATCTCTCTTACTACCTTTCCATAGATGCAAAGTCCTTATTAATAGCTATTTCTATTACAAAATAGAGTTCCTGTAGATAACCAACCATAATAGCCAATCTAAAAAATTAAGAAATAACTTTCTATTCCTAAACCTCCTACCCAAGTTAAAAATAAACTACCTTCAAAAATTAATTATTAAGGATCTCAAAAAACTATCCTTAAAAATTAATCTCCCATTCAAACTTATCATACCATGATTGATCTTATCAGATAAAATTAGGATTTAAAAAACGAATTACTTGAAATTGAAAAAGATATACAAAATTATAAAGTATATATTAATATTCATTTAGAGTCTGATAGATATTCGAATCAAGAAATGATTTTATTTATATTATATATGCCTAATTAATAAAATCTAAAATCTATTCAAATATCAATTACTTCACCAAAAAGCTTACAATTCAAAAATAAATATTATAACAATCTAAATCAGAAATCATAAACCAAAAATCAATCAAAGTATTAGGTTCATTCATTCATTCAGATCATTTAAAATAATAAATAAACAGAAAAACTTTTTATTAAATATCTTTTATCTGTTTATATTTATCAGACCAAGTAATTCACTCCAAATTGTATTATTTTCCATCTTATAAGTCAAAGGAGAGATGTTTTACAAACTAATTAAAGTTCATCATCTCCAATCATTTAAATATTTTATTTCATATATATGTAATTGATAAAATAGGTTTAACATAGTAATATATTTTAAACTCTTTTTCTTAAATATATTATTTTAAAATCAGAAAATGAATAATTCTATTGTTTATACTTTTGAATAAACTTTAATTTTCAAATTAAAATTCTTTAAACATTAAATTACTAAATGACACAATCTTGGAGTATCACAATTATATCATTCAGATTATTTAAACATGAAAAATCAATTAATTGATATTTTCATTATTCATAAAAATTTGATTTTTTTTTTAATTAGAGTAAGATATGGTAATAAATTATTTATGAACAAATAGTATTTAAAATATTTTACCATTTTTAAATATGAATTTGGATATGTTGCCTTTTCAAGATTTAATCTGAAACAGGAATAACATTTTTTAAGTTATTATGAAATGACATAAATTTAAAACAGAGATCAATCTAATTATTTGTATTTGAATATGAATATTTAAAAAGTGATAAAGTTTGATAATATGATTAATTTCATTAGAAATGATATCCTTTCAAAGTTATCTGCTTTCTTATAACTTAAAGGGGTTTTCATTTTTAGAATCTTTTTTTTTCAAATAATAAAAAATCTTTTTATTTATTCAAGACAAGAATTTCACCTCTTAAATATTAATAAATAAACTCTTGGATTTTTTTAAGCTAATTTAATTGATCAATTGGCTTACTCTTCGAATATCTAAAAATTATAAACGATGATTTAAACATGCATTTTCAAATTTCTCAAATAACAAATTTTTTTAGCATTTGAATCTCTAATTTAATTCTTATTTGAACTATTTATATTTCTACCAAAGATATTTTTATCAATATGGATTTTTTAATGATCCATTATTTTCAGTTTAATTTGTATTTCCAGATCCTAATCATTATTTGCCATTACAAATCTCTTAAAATAGCAACTTTATTTATTTCTATTTATATTCTAAGATGAAAGAATACAATCAAAGTATAATTGTTAATTTTCTATCAAAAAACTCTTATGATCTGCAAAATAAATCTAAGTTTCAATTTTAAAAAGAATAGATGGTCTAAACTTACAAAGTTACTTTAATTTCAATTTTTATATAAATTCAAAATAATTATAATTAGGGACTGTTAATTTCATGACTTAAATATTATAATAATTTTTTCAACAAATCCAACTAACCATTGTATTATTTTATTTTCTTCATTCACCCAATTTTCATTAACTTCATATTGTAACTATAATCCAGAATTCATATTAGCCTTTATATTAATACTTTTTATACCAATTATAAGACATATTCTAAATCATCTTCTATATTTGTTTTTATCAGGGCTAAGTTCATTAACATTTTATGTTATTCTTTTTAATCAATCATTTTAAAAACTATTTCCCTTGCTAGAACCTAAGAATCCTTATCGTATTACTCCAAATACGATTTCAAAATCAATATAAAGGACACTTAAAACTCTTTGTCTAAGTACTTATAGATTTTATTCATATCTTCTATTATTAAATCATTATCAGCATTTTCTAATTCAATTTAAATATTTTCAGTATTATTATCAATTAAAAGGTATAGTTTCTTTTCTTCATAATTACAATGCTTTTTCAAATCTTTTAGTTTTTACTTTTTTCTCATTAAACAGTATTTATTACCTTAAGTTTTCTTGTTTCTTCACTTTTCTTTGTTTTTGTTGTTTCTTCTATTGCACTGCTCTTCTATCCAGTCTTATATCTTAATGCTAAACTTCCTTTTTCACAAATTAAAGTTAACATATGCAAAGCACGATATGCATTAAACCACTGTCTTTTATCTATCTCTTAGGTTCCCTCGTTATTTTCTTTCTTCTTTTTTGGTCTACCCTAAAATAAATTGAAGACAAATTACAACTTTTCCATAGTTCTAATCATCAATCAATTTGTTCTGTTTTTATTTTTTTATTTTTAAACTTCCTTTTCCCATTTATTTAATTAAATATATATATATATAATAAATATATTCTGAATCTATACAATTATTTTGTTTTTTATAATATTCTCTATTTAATTCGTAAGTCTATCTGATTTATATGCTTTGAAATTTATTTGACAACTATAATATTTATTTAATTATATTTGTTATGGGTAAATAACCCTAACCCAAAAATTTTTAAGTCCAAAATAATGAAAATTATAGTATTACAAAAAAGAAGTTTAGAGGACGGCCTCCTAAACCTCCATAGACTAAAGAGCCTTATTAAGATTAAAAGATTTGTTGGTTTTCAGCAGATGAATCAAGAAAGATAATAGAAATTTTAGGAACTAAATGTTAAATTTTGTATAAATGTTTAAGTGGAAAATCTGCAAATAATTTCAAGAATAAAATATGGTCATCGGCAAATAATTAAATATCGTTTAATGATTTTAAATCCTTCCGACAAGAATTTGCAAAATAAATGACTGTAATAAAATGTCATCTCAATTATTTTAGGAGCTTCAGAACAAATTATTAATAAAACTTTAAGAATATTTTTAAATTGAATTAGTTGATGGAGATAAATAAATGGATTATTTTTTTTTTTAAAATAATACTAAAAAAGAACTAAATGATACTACAACTTCGAATCAATCAAATACATTTCTAGATTTATTACTACCTTATATTCATATAGATTTTATATGTACATTACAAGAATTGATATAAATTTATAATCAACCTTAAAATTTAGATTGTTAATAATAAATTTCGTAAAATAGAGATCTTTATAACATTTCTAAAGATTCTAAACATAAGCATTTAGGTTGTTGGGCTTTCATTTGTGCTTGGGGAAAAGATGCTAAAGATCATATAAAAAAATTATAAAAAATAGGTAAATTTAAATTATATAAATTTAGATGACATTCCTGAAAATTAATAACCTGATTAACCTATATCATTAATAGAATTAAAAGAATAATCTGAAAAGATTTTGGAAAAAAAAGAAAAAGAAATAAATATTAATATAGAAAATTTGATTCAAGCGTATCAATAGGAATTAGAAAAAGAAATAGATGATTTAGTAGATTAATTTAGATAAGGATTAGGAAGATAAACTAATTGATTTATTAAAATAATACAAAAGAAAATTTATTATCAAAACTAGTAAAACATATATTTCAACAGAATCTAATAATTTAAAATATTCAATTATCTTAACCTAATAAATCTTTAATAAAAACATAGATTTGATATAAAATTTTATATAATGCGGATCGTCATTTATATTATAATTCAATATTATTGTTATTACTAAAATTAACATACTAGGTTTAATCTTAATTAGTTTGTTGATGATTTTAGCCATCAATTAAAGCTCCAGTTGATGGTGATACAAACAAGAATGAATGTAGAAATGATATAAGGAAACTAATTTTATATTATATTCTTACCCAACCCCTATATAAGTAAATATGGAATCTCCACAAAACATATACAAAACAAGAACATTCACTAAAAAATATTAATAATTATAAATATTACCTAAAAACAATAGAACCTTTTTTTTATCTGATGTTAGGATTCCGAAATTTGGAATATAATCTAGAAAATCATCATTTTTTAAAACAGTGTACCAACTAAGTATAAAAAATAGAATTTTTACAAGGCAATGCTTAATCCTACACTTATTAAAAATACTAAATTTGTTAATCCTCCTAAAATAACTATAGCAATTGTAAATTAACTATAAGTAGCTCCAAATTTTGAGAAATTCTCAGATAACCTAGTCATTATTTCATCACTTTTTGGAAGGGCATAACTTGTAGTATCAAAGACCTTTTTATCTCTACAATTTTAATCTAAAATTACATTTAAGGTTTTTAAAGGACCTAATTTACTTAATTCATAATAATTATTATTTAATAATTAAAAATATAATAAATTGTGATATTTGATAATTCACTAATTATTTTTAAGCCTATTCTGATCAACTTTTTTTCTAATGTTATCAAATTCAGTAATATTATAATTTTTATTTTTCTTTTAATCTATATTTCTCTATTCAATAAAATCATCTAATTCATCTAAATTTATGGATATCTATGAATTTAATTTATTTTAATACTTCATCATCATCATCATTCATAATGTTATTGAATTCAGTTACTATGATGCATTATTTGATTTATTTTTCATTAAGCTATAATTTTTCTGATGAAAGTACCGTTTATAATTAATCATTAGATATTTTTCCAAATAATTCCTCATAATATAGATAAATATCTTTCTTAATTTTTTTTAAACAAGATTTAAGTGGTAATTTTTACACTTTAGATGAATCATTTAAATCTTATGAATTAATCAAATTATTTCCAGTCATTTATTTCAATCTTTCATCTTATAATTTTTTCCATTCTATAATGCTATAATATTACTAATTTTCATCTAATTCATAGAAATCTTGAGTGTCCTCATCTGATGATATTAATTCTTCTTTTTCCTCTCCTCTTATTTATTGATATATTTTTCTATTCTAATGTCTACTTTATTTTTTCTTTAAATATTCAAAAGGAGACTTTTTTATCGTATGAATAACATTTCTATCAAAGCAAAAAGAGACATTTTTGACCTTCTAATCTTCTTGGCTTTGCTTTCTCAAATTGTCTTGTACTCAAAATATCTACAGTCTACCTAATAAGGGAAACTCTAAAACATCATAATATTTTCAAAATATTAAATATTTAAGAATATTTATATCTGAAATAAATGAAAAACTCAGTTTTGAAAGTGTTTATATAATTACTCCTGATATATCAATTATTCTATTTAAAATCCAGCTCCTGAGTATTTTTTACCCAAAATTTATTTTAAATCTTTATACATCTACAGAATAATTGAAACATATTTTTACTTCTTAAGAACTTTATTTTTTCTCAATTGCACTTAATATTTTATTGTAAGCGATATTAAATAAATCTTAAGGGATTTATTATAAGATACTCTTTTTTAGGTTTTCTATCATGGATATTTTTGGCTTAAATTTTTCATCAGTCTTATAAAAGCTGGAAGAATATGAAGATGATTCAGGTTCTTCTTAGATTTCTAAAGTATTGAAGAAATTGATGATTTACCTGCTAAAGTTTCATTACCACTTTTTGCTTTTGCTAATTCATTTTTATATACTTCTACAACACTCTATAAATCTTAATCAGATTATCTTTAAGTTAATCTTGTACCATCCATTTCATCACCTAAAATTTCTTCATTAATAACAGTTTCATTTTAAAAGTCATTATCTGAATCATAATCTTCAAAATCATCATAGTATTCAAAATCTTCTGGATATTCATCATTTTAATTATCCATTGTTTAATTTTAAGAAGAAGATTTTTCTTTCTTTTATGCTTATTTTTATTTTAAACTTAATAAACTTCTTTTCATAACTTCTTCATCAATTTATTTAAATTTAGAAGATGATTATAAACTTTAATCAGAATAAGTATTCTAAAACTACTATTGTTGTTTAGTTTATAATTATTATTATTATTATTATTAACCTGAACTTTTGATTTCAATTTGTTACTATTATTAATTTTAATAAAATTATTATTGAGTAGATGTTTATTATATTTCTAATTATTTCTATTAATAAAATTGTGATTGTGTTCCATAAAGATTTTGTATTTTTCTTAATTCAGCCTATTTTTAATTTTGTTAACTAATATTTTAAGTAGCTTTTGATAGCATTTCAATTTTTTATAAAGTTTCNCTCAAAATATCTACAGTCTACCTAATAAGGGAAACTCTAAAACATCATAATATTTTCAAAATATTAAATATTTAAGAATATTTATATCTGAAATAAATGAAAAACTCAGTTTTGAAAGTGTTTATATAATTACTCCTGATATATCAATTATTCTATTTAAAATCCAGCTCCTGAGTATTTTTTACCCAAAATTTATTTTAAATCTTTATACATCTACAGAATAATTGAAACATATTTTTACTTCTTAAGAACTTTATTTTTTCTCAATTGCACTTAATATTTTATTGTAAGCGATATTAAATAAATCTTAAGGGATTTATTATAAGATACTCTTTTTTAGGTTTTCTATCATGGATATTTTTGGCTTAAATTTTTCATCAGTCTTATAAAAGCTGGAAGAATATGAAGATGATTCAGGTTCTTCTTAGATTTCTAAAGTATTGAAGAAATTGATGATTTACCTGCTAAAGTTTCATTACCACTTTTTGCTTTTGCTAATTCATTTTTATATACTTCTACAACACTCTATAAATCTTAATCAGATTATCTTTAAGTTAATCTTGTACCATCCATTTCATCACCTAAAATTTCTTCATTAATAACAGTTTCATTTTAAAAGTCATTATCTGAATCATAATCTTCAAAATCATCATAGTATTCAAAATCTTCTGGATATTCATCATTTTAATTATCCATTGTTTAATTTTAAGAAGAAGATTTTTCTTTCTTTTATGCTTATTTTTATTTTAAACTTAATAAACTTCTTTTCATAACTTCTTCATCAATTTATTTAAATTTAGAAGATGATTATAAACTTTAATCAGAATAAGTATTCTAAAACTACTATTGTTGTTTAGTTTATAATTATTATTATTATTATTATTAACCTGAACTTTTGATTTCAATTTGTTACTATTATTAATTTTAATAAAATTATTATTGAGTAGATGTTTATTATATTTCTAATTATTTCTATTAATAAAATTGTGATTGTGTTCCATAAAGATTTTGTATTTTTCTTAATTCAGCCTATTTTTAATTTTGTTAACTAATATTTTAAGTAGCTTTTGATAGCATTTCAATTTTTTATAAAGTTTCTTATTCTTTTTTTTATTTTAAAAGAGATTTAGGAGAAATTTATTTAGGTTAATCTAGAAATTAAGATGCTTAACTAATAATAGTTTCACCAATTGTATATTTACTGGCATTATCAATCTACTCTATTAATTTTTAATTGTCTTACTTTTATTTAATGATTGAGAGATGACAGTTTAATTATGAATTTCATCTTCTTTTTCTTTATAAATTTCATCTTTAATAGAATGTTGATAAGATTCTTAATCTTGTTTTGTTTAATTAATTTAATTAATTTAGATTTAATGTTAATTATGTGCTTAGATTTCATGTTATTTAATTTTTTTAACTCCAACAACAGAACAAAAGTTTTATTTTCCTCCACTTCTAATGAAATCTTACATAACAGATTAAATAAAAGGCATATTGATAATTTCAGCAACTAGAGGACGAGATTGAACTTATTTAGTAAGAAGTCTATGTATTAATTATTAAAGATCTTTAGAATAATGAGGTGGTAATGTTTCAGTTTATCCATTTAAAATTTTAGTAACGAGACTTAAAATATTTTTAGCATCAAAAGCATGTTTAAATGTACATAATTCATGTAAAACACATCCAAGAGCCCAAACATCAGATTTAAAAGTATAAGGTTTACTTTCACATACTTCTGGACTATTATCAGAAATATATAAATACCTCATATAATAAGGTGTACCAGCAACAGTTGATGCTTAATCTAGAGTACTTTCTAAAACTTTGGAAACTCCAAAATCACCAAGTTTGACTTAGTATATTAATACAAAATTATACCTGTTCCATTTGATGTTAAAAATATATTACTTGTTTTAATATCTCTATGTAAGATCTTTTTTGAATGGATGAATTATAAAGCAAATAATTATTGAATAAACCAATTTAAAATCATCTTCTCAGGAAAGTATTAAATTTATTTACCTTACTTTCTTTTTTTTATATGATATTATAAGTCTCCTTCTATAATGTTTATAGAATTAATATAATACCTTCGCAATATTCCATTAAAATAATTAATTAACTACTATCCTCAAAACTTCCCATATATTACACTATGTTTGGATGATCTAAACTTTTTAATAATTCTGCTTCTCTTAAGGCACTTATTTTTTCTTTCTCTGAAAGTTTACCTAAATGAACTTTTTTAGCCACTGATAATTGTCCAGTCTTTTTATTCTTGACTAAATATGCAGATCCTATATATAATCGAATATCTTTATACCATAACTTCCACTTCCTATAGTCTCTAATTCTTCATAGAGATCTTAATATTTCAAAGACATATAAATAAATATTAATATAAATTATAATTGAGACATCATAAAATTTTTTATTGAGAATTTATTATTTTGTTCATTTTTATTATTCCATCCTAAAATCCTTATCCACTTTTAGCATTACATTTTTGTAAATTACATCTGTAACAACCTATTAGAGATCAGCTTCTTATAAAAAACCAATTTATATTCAAACAATTATCACAATCAATTTTATTGAAATAAATTAAAATGACTATGTATCTCTTCTTTTTATTAAATTTATATGTTATTTATCACTTAAATCAATTAAAACATTAAATCATTCAGATTATTATAATAATGATTCCATTATTATTTAAATTGAAATCATCCCCAATATTAATTACTAGAAAATTACCTTCTATTAAATATCAGGTTTCTACAATGGTACCTCATTTTTTATTTATCAATCCGATAATTGATTAGGTGTCTTAGAATTAGGCATTTTTTAGATATTGCAAAATTGTTGATGATCTTATATAAAAGAAATAAATATATTATAATTATTTATCAATATGATCATTAACTTAAAAATAAAGGATTATTTTTAGAGTTTCTTGTTTTTTCTTTCAACAATTTGTAATCTTAAATTAATTATGAATTATTTCCAATAGGAAGTGGCATATAAGTTTTAAGATGTTGAGTACTAAGTCTTGTAGTATTGTCAAAAGCTCTTTTAGAATCAATAATATCTCTTTCTTATGTTTCATGAAAGAATTCAGTTTTAAATAATCTTAAATTAGCATTAGTTAATAATTCAGTGCTAGTAATAGATAATTAATTATTAATTTTATTCTCTTTAATCATTTTTGTAACTCTATTTTAATCTAATTCAATTAATTATATATCAGCATTTGCATAAACATTTTAAGTGTATCCTCCGAAAATGAGTATTTTAGAATCAATAGAAATACTGCAATGACTGCATTTACCATATTTTAAAGATCCAATCTATTATATCATAATCCAATTAAGTTATTACAATTATAAAACAAATAAATCATTAAGAATATTTCCTTCTTTTGAATCATTTCTACCTCCATATACAATTAAGGCATTAAATTAATGATAATAATTCATACTATGAGAATATCTAGCAATAGGAGGTTAACCTTTAGTTTTAACTTTAATGATTCTTATAGGTTTGAATCCAAATTAAATAACTCTTAAATCATTTGATGCTTCTCCATTTTGAATTCTACCTCCATAAATATAAATTCCTTCACAATTGACTTATGGATATCTTCCTTTTTTTTTATTGCATTCATAACTAAAATAAGGATTTTCCATTTTAACTTCTCCACCAAATAAAGCTACAGAAGCTGAATCTGAAACTCCATCTTAGAATTAATTTTCTACTTATAAGACTGACCTATAATTATATTTATATAAAAATAGTACCATTTATTCATTTCCAAATTCAATGCACATACATCATTTAATATTTTACCATATGAATTAATACCTCCATAAATAACAAAGTACTTTCCTATGCACTATGCTATATGATTTCTTCTTCCTTCTATTAAATCTCCTGTACTTCTTATTAAAGTCCATGTTTTATCTAAAGGATTAAATATTCTCACATCTCCATAACATTCTCTCATCTTCATTGCATTATTATATTTCTTCTCTCCTCCATATATTATTATTTATTATTTATAAAATGTGGCTGTATGTCCAAATCTACCTTCTAAAGGTGCTTCACCCAATCCTATTCCTATATCCTTCCAAACCCAAGTCTAAGTATTCAACTATATCATATTTTTAAATAAATCATTCCCTATTCCTCCATACATATATGCCTTATTCAATGATGCTATATATGTAACTGTACATCCTTCTCTTATTGGCGGTTTCCATTCACTTATTTAGATATTAAACCAAAACACTTTTATTACATTCGAACTGTCAAATGGTCTTTCATTATTCTCTATCTATTCCTCTTCTTCTTCCTCTTACTATATAGTTTTTACCTTCAATTTCACTTTCTTCACTTTCTACAACTATTCCAACTCTTCTTTTCTTTAAAATAATTCAGTAACTTCATTCACAGTACTGCTCCATTTTTTATTAAGAGAACTTTTAAATGTATTTGCTTAAACATAATTAAACTTCAATCTATTTTTTAGACTTGATTCATTTTGATTTAATTTATCTACTTTGTTTATCCAACTTGAATTTGTTTTCATCATCTCTGTAAATGTTTTAAATCCAACATCTTCACCTTGTTATTGCAAAAAGATCAATTTACAATCCCCTTTTGAAATATAATCATCTATTGCCAATGTTTATTAATGTCTTAAAATTCCTGGTGATTTCATTTATATTAATTTCTCTGTTCTACTCAATCTCATATTATCTGTCCTCATATGATGTGTACCTATATACTTTCTTTATTTTATATCTTCCAATTTCTATTACTAAGTTTAGATCCAACGACGTTTTCTTTCTTAATCCATAAATTTATTAATCCATTAATTATATAATATAATGTATCATACTTCAAAATATTAATATTATTATAAATCTTTTTCTTATATCTTAAGATATTTTCTATTCTCTAAAACATTTTAAAATTATTCATCTATTCATCTATTCAGCTTTTTAATCATTTCAACTTAACTGATTCTTCGTCATCTAATATAGAATTTAATAAACTTTAATTCATTTTCAATACTATGATAAATTATATTTCATCTATAATCTATTATTTCATAATATTAACAATTCTTAGATTAATATAAAATGTATATACTTTATCAATTTTATCATTTTAATTTATTTTTATATAACCTATCAGTTATTAAACAATATCTCTCACTTCAAATTTATGAAGCATAAGAATTAATATACCTCCAAAAATATATAATTAAATTATGAAAAAATAAACTTAGTTGACTAAATTTTTCTCAAAGAAACCTAAAGAATAACAATAATCTCCTCTTAGAACCAAATTAAATGATTATGTAAAGTTATAAATAAATAATTTGATAGTTATTTTTTTGTACTCCTCCTACATAAGAAATTTAAACTAAAACACAAAATCCTAATACCAAAAAGAAATTCTCTAATAATTTAGACAATTGGATTAGGAAATCTACTTTATAATAAAAAAAGTGGTAATTTAATTTTAGCTATCAAAAAAGGCCATTTTTACCAAAAAATTTGATTTATTAGATTTACAAATTCTTGTTATTAAGAGAATGTGCCACTTGTTCCTAAGTTTGTAAATTTTGGATGATTTGTTATAATGATATCTACTTCTCTTATAGTTTTTTTAGGGAATTTGAAACTTCTCAGTAATTTTATTGGTTTAATAGTTTGAGGTTTAATGAAAAAGAACTAGCAACTGTACTTAAACGATCTAGTAAAGAATTAAAACACATAAAAAAAGTACAAGATATAATAAAAGGTTAAAAAATCAGTTCGTTTTTAGAAAAAACTGAACTTAGAACTATGTTATCTGACAATTCATAATAACAAGGATCATTATTGGAATTGTTCAATTTAGAACCTAAATAATAATATACATCTGTGTTTTTGACAGATAAAGATTTAAGTAGTATTTGCACAGAAAGCTAGTAAAAATATTTAAATGTTAAAATTTTAGTAAGTCTCTCTAATATATTTAATTAATAAGCTGTTAATTTATGACTGGTAAAGGTTTTGAAGTTATTGGAAAATGTGTACAATTAACTTTAATCAATATCTAAAACAATAGTAATTTGAAAGATGAAAATATTAAGATTATTTTAGAATAAGTGCAAGAACTTAAAACTTTGATGCTTTTAAAATGTGACGGTTTGACTACTAACATATTTGAAACAATAGGAAATAATTGTAAGAAATTAGAAAGACTTGATATTGGATGCAATCCATAATTAGATTTAACTAAAGTAATCGAAATGTGAATTAATACTTTTAGTGCAATCCTTTAAAATAGATTAAAACATTATAATCATTTTCAATTAAAGCCAATTTTGTTTCAAATGAAGCGTTAGAAGTAATAACAACAAATCTTTACAAATTGCATAGCTTAAATTTAGAAGGTTGCTAAGAAATAAATACGTATTCCTTATTGTAGATTTAGAAATTAAATTTGTAAAGGATTAATTTGAAAAAAATTTAATTAAAAGAAGAGGGTATATATATAATTACAATTCTATAGACATCTATAATTTTATTATTAAAGCAATGAGCATTAAATTATTGCTTGTTAATAATAATTTATTGAGTACTCGAGTAGAAAAGATAATCCATTCTAGATAATGATTGTTCAATTATTCACACTTTTCGTTGTTAATTATTTTAATATTTTATTTAATTATAAAAATGATCGAATAACCTTAAGGTCCAATTCCAAGAGAAATAGCAAAATGGTTAGATTCATTAGACTTGGCATATTAGGTTCGTAATTTCAGGAGAGATTTAGCTAATGGGTATGATCAAATCCTACAGTAGTTTCATTGTGGCAGAAATATTATCTAGGTACTATCCCAAAGAAGTTAATATCTACACTGTATATAATGAATAAAATCTTGATAAAAAGCGCGATAATTGGGAATAGATTTCAAAGTTATTGAAAAAAAAAGAACTTCAAGTTCCATAAGAAGAATATGAACCAATTTATTATTAAGCACCAGATGCAGCGTAAGCATTCCTTTTTAAACTCTTTGAATTTTTAACTAAAAAGAAAATCGGAACCATATTTCCTGATAAAGACAATAGAGATATGAAAAAGCAAGTTAAATAATAAGCAACTTTGCAAAGAACAAAACCATTAACTGTTTAACCTACATATGCAAGACCAACTGCTAATACAGTTATTAAAGATAGAGAGATTACAAGAGTTGTTGATGAAAATGAGAGGAAAATGTTAACTAAATAAGCTATTGAAGAACATGTTGATAAAGTTAGAAGTGATAAAAAAGATGATAATATAATTGAATATTTAATTCTAAAACGAAAAAAACAAATTGAAGAAGAAATTAAAAAATAAGAAGAAGAATTACTTAAAAAATAAATGAAATTTAATAAAAAACTTGTTAATTTAGATTAATCAATTTCATAAACAGGATAAGATGTTAAAGAAATTTAAATCAATTGTTATCATAGTAGTACTAGCAAAAAAGCAAAAGAATAATAAGGTTAATTATTAGAAACAAAAGGTGTAATTGATTTTTTACATGAAGCATGTGCCTCATTATTTAAAAAAGATCCTATTAAAAAGGATATCTAAGATTTAAAACTTGAACCTAAAGAATCTTAATAAAATAATGGTTTTTAAGTTAGTAATTAGAATGTTTAATATACAGCAGTTATTTAATAACTCTTTTAAAGATGCGATGAAGTTTAAAAAAAGTCTTTAAAATTACTATTAACATAATTTATAGATGTTCATTCATAATTAATACTAGAATAAGTCTAGAGTAATTTTATAGGTAAATTTTAGTAATAATTTAGATTTTAAACGATTCTTTTAAATATTTCTAAGACCTATATAAGTCTTGAAACCTACATCAAAAACTTATTAATTAATTTTAGATTTAATTAGATTTATTGGATCAAAATTAGTAGAAATAGATCCAAATGATACATAAATGATGTTTGAAAGCATTTTATTAGATTAGCTTTTGTAAATAGCACTAAGAAATCCAAAGAAGAGGGAAGATATTGTATAACTATTTTTTATATTTACTCCAATAAATTGTGTTAATAGAACATAACTATTAAAAAGTATTAAAAGTAAATTATCTACTGATCTTAATTCATTCACTCTAATATTAAGTATTTTGATATAATCTGATTATCCTAGTCAAGATGAAGAATTGTATAGATTTTTTTTAAATTATGCATTTAATTCATTAGATTCTCCCTCTCCACTTACAAGAGCAAATGGTTTGAGAATAATTAATTAAATTTCTAGTTGGGATTATTTTCCAGTTTTGTAAAAAATAAATCGAATTTAAAAATTGATGAATGATTCTTGGTGGGAAGTCAGAGCCTAAGGAATGTGTATATGTGCTGATTTACTATTATAAATTGCTGAAAATTCTATTCAAAATATTGATGATTAAGATATAACTATTGATTTTTAATAATCTAAATAATTGTTATTAGATTTGATTTATTAAGTATTTGTTGTTTCAACAACACCAAATGTAATTAGAATTGGATTAATTTATCTTGCTCCTGTTTTACAAATGTATTCAGAATTGTGTCCTAGATATTTAGAGATTTTACTATCAGTAGATTCAGAAATTAGAATTTCAGTTTTAAATACTTAATAAGAAACCTTAATTCAATAAGTAGTAAATGGTTGTAATTCTTTTCGATACAAAATAACAGGAGCTCCTATTGTTTGGAATAGTGTAGGAATTGCATAAGCTATGGATGTATATGTAAAAGAAAAAGTCTTATAAGATTTCAAACATGAACATTTAGAAATCATTTATGGGTGTTTGCATAAATAATTATTATAATCTGATGGTGAAATTTGGCTTAAAATATTCGAGAATACTAAATAACTTTTATTCTTGGCTTTATCAAATGAAGATTTATGTTAATTAGCTTAAGTTATTCTACAAAAGTTCTTTATGTTTTAGACTATTCAATAATAAGTTTTGGATAATTCAAATGAAATATTCTAAAAAATGTTAAAATTGATCTATCATCCTGATGTACATCTAAAATGTAAGGAGAATCTTTTAGAATTCTTTACATTCCTATAATAGCAAGGAGTATTTTATTTAATATTATATATTTAGTTCTAAAATTATTGCTATAATATTATCAAACAATTTTCTGAGAAACATAAGAATATGTTCTTAAGTAGTAATTTGGTTGAATTCATGAATAGTTTAGCTAAAGAAAAAAGAAGAGATATATTGGGTGATGAGAATTATTGAATTATTATTCTATTTTAATTTAATATATAAATGTTTATCAATATTTAGTAATCAACACTAAAACTAAAAACTAATTAAATTTATAATTTTTATTTTAATATATCATCATCAATTTTCTGATTTATAAATTTATTTTAAATAATACTTTAATAAATCTCTCTTTCATGCAGAATATCTATTCTCGATCATTATCTTATTGTAACAATAAGGTTATAATCTCTTTTTCTTTACTGTTATCATAATCCTTATTTTCACCATAAAGAATGATAAGTAAGTAAATTTCACCTTTTTTTCCCCTTCATTATCAATTAGATTCTTTAATATCTCATTTTCTTTCTGTAATTGATTACATAATTAATCAATTTTATAAACAGAATTAATTGAATTCAAATTAATCTTTTATCAATTTTATTAACAATTTCTTTGTGCTGTATTAATAATCAAATAGCAATTCTTTTCCATAGATTTTGAGGATGAATATGGCAATTCTTCTTAATTTTATTAAATCTACAATTGAGAACTTAATTCTAATGATTCTATTCAATTTATGTATCACTTTAATTTGAATATGCATCCCCTAAATAATTATGTATAAAGATTACAGATTAATTTAATTACTTTTACTTCTTATTCTGCGACTTCTACACTTAATGTTTCATATAAGCTATTATTACTTTACAATATTTCGAAAAGACTGCCATCACTTCTTTACTATTTAATAATAGTAGTAGAATACTGCAAATAATTTTATAATTATATGGATAAAGCTTTGGCTTCTTTTTAATCTTTTAGTAATTAAATATTATTCATATTTTATTTTGATTTAGTGTTAATATGAAAGTTACTTTAAATCTAATTGATTTTTACGTCTTTAATGGTTTTTACTAATCTTTAATTTTTTAGTCTTAATTATTTAAATTGATTAAGTAATAGATTCATTTATAAATTAATTCTAACTATTTCTAGATTCAAATTTAAATTTTATGTTCAGTAACCAAAAAAGTCTAATGTTTTAGTGGTTGTATCTTTCAAATCCTTAAATATATAAATAGCTTCTTGTTGTTGAATTTATCATAAGCATTATTGATAAAGATTAGCAAAAATAAATTTACAAAAGCATTCATTATTATACTATAAATAATATAAAACGAATTATTATAGTCATCATTATTATTAGGCTGTAAGTTCTTTAAGCATAGGATATACATTTTTTCCATTACTTTACCATTCTTCAACTGCTCTCTATGCCCAAGATGTGAATGTTCTTGTAGAACATTCTTTTTTTCTGAGTATTTCTTCAGCTTCATCCAAATCTTATAAAATTTGTTATTCTCTTAATTTCTATTGAAAATTTATATATTATAATAATACCTATTTTTCTTCAATTTGTGTAAGTTAGAAATTTTTAAGTTAAACTCTTCTTTATCTAATTTAATCATTTTCATCATCTTCCATCTTTTTTAATTCTTCAGCTCTTTATTTCCAATATTCTTAATATTCTTTATCATTCTTTACTCTTTATTCTGTATCTTTAATTTTAAATTCTGCAGTAATTTTCCTACTTTCATCTATTCTCTTTTTCAATTGTATTTATTTTTCTCTTTTAATTCTTTCAACTTCTTCTGCTTTAATTTCTGCTTCTTAAATTTATTTATTCAGAATTCTCTAATTCTCATGTTCAATAGATTCTAATTTAGCTATTTAAGTATCAATCAATTTTTATCTTTATTCTTACTTTTCTTTAAATTTGAGTTCTTCTCTTTTTTTTCTCATTTCCATAATTTTTTCTTTTTTTTCAGCATAAAGTCTAATTTTTTCATCATCTTCTAATTCTTTGATTTTTTAAAGATTTTTTTATTCTTTGAGATCTTCATTACCTCTTTTAACTTCTTCAATATTTGCTAATCTTTTTCTTTTTCTTTGATTTTCAGCTTCTTCTTCATCTTTTATCATTTATTCAGCTTTAGCTTTATTTAATTATCCTTCAATTCTATCATTTTATATTAATTTAATATGATTATTAACCATTTCATCATGTTATTATTTCAATATTTTTCGTTATTCCATTTTCTTTCTTTTCATTTCTTCTAATTTCATATCTTCTATCTATTATAATCTTGCCACATTCTCTAATACATCTTCATGATGAGCTTATTCCTTCATACTAAAATAAGATTGATATAATAAATTTACTCTAAGATAGTTCTCTTATATTAATTTAATTCAACTTATGCATCTCTCTCTTACATCACATCAGTAATTAATAATTTGCTTTAAAATTATCTTACTCTTGGATTTGCCTCATATATTTAACGATTAGCTTTCTCCAATATTTCCTATTTAACTTATGCTTAATATTCTGCTTCTTCTTCCCCTTATCTTCTTCTTTCTTCTTCGTCTGCTTTGAATCTCTCAAATCTTGTTTAGTCTTTCTTCTTTCTTAATGCATTTATTGTATTTGGCCATCTCTTTACTCTTTCCTATGATTTTGCATGTCTTTATCACTAAATCAAATATTTACAGTTCCATCTTTTAGATTAATCCAAAATTCTCCTATGTTCCAAAACAGTTTTATTGAATTCTTCTTAATTAAGACAATGGTACAATTGAACTAACTTTATTATCAAAAGCTCCAACTGTTTATGCTCGTGGTTCTTAAGACATTTTAATTATATAATATATTTAATTATAACAATGTTACTCAAAAATTTCTCTTCATTCTTTCTAAATCTCTAAATTTACACCATATTCAAAAATTATTATTATCGAAGTTTTCTTACTCAATACTTTCATCTATACAATTGAGGTTTAAATAATGATTGATTTTATTAGAATCAGGAATTTATTTAAAATATTTACTTGAAAGGAGTATAACCATATTTTTAAATAGGTATTTAAATATTTAGTAGATTTTTTAAAGACTTTCCAAGAATATAAAGTGTAAGTGAATAAATAGATGATATAATAGATTTTTAATTAATGAGCAATCATTTTAATTTTGACGAGCATATTTATCTAGTTTCATATTTTTAGGTTTCATATATGTTATTGGAGAGTATATGTAAAGTCAAAGAGTATTTGGAGTGTTAGATTATTACTATTAAGTAATTATAATTATTAGTAGTAATTTATTTATTTGAGAATTGTATTTAAGGTTTAATATTTGGATATTTGAAATAGATTTTATTAAAATATTAAAAAATAGTATAAATAATTGAATGTATTTGATAAGACTTCAATAATTGAATAGTCTAATATAATATTTAATCTAAGAGAGATTTTATAGTTGAAGTGATTGTAAAGTAGATATAGAATGATTTAATAATTACAAGTCATTAAATAATTTTGAAATTTAATTCTAGATATATTATTAAAAAGATAGATATTAGTTAATTTTGGATTAAGTGGATTGTTTATGTTTATTGCGTCATTTAGTATACAATTTATAAAATTTGATTAATAAATAATAAATAAGAACATTAAAATGAAACCATAATAAAAGAAATAATAATAACAATTAAGAGAGAAGGGTTTTGATACTTTTATTTCTGGAGCAAATAAAGATAGGGTAAATTAGAAGATAAAAAATCAATAAATTTTAAAAACGAAGAATGTGAAGAAATGGAAGGATGAACATAGTCAATCATAATAGATAGGTACTCTTGATCATGATGATTTGGAAGTTTTAAAAAAATCATTAGTGTAAGGTATTGGGCATCATTAATTCAGGTAATGTGCTAAGCAAATCTTAATAGGATTTGCTTGAAAAGTTACAGAAAGATACTCCAATTGATCATAGATATGATCCTCATTTTTCATAGCTCTTGGATAGTGAAAATGAGGAATAGGAAGAGTAATAAATTTAAGAAGAAGAAGAAGTAATTATTATCTGAATAAACTAAGTTGTGTTAATCTGAAGGTGAAGAAGAAATTAATAATGAATAAGTTTACAAAGATGATGTTGACAACAATAAAATTTAAATATAACCTATTGTATAATAATAACAACCTTAAAAAGTTATTCAAGTTGTCAATTTACCTATTACTAAACCTAGACCAATTAGTGCTATTTCTGAATAACAATAATCTTAAGAATAATAAATACCTTAATCAACTAAATAACTTTCTTCTGAAATTAAACCTCCTCCTGTCACAAAACCAGAAAATAAATAATATGCATCTAAACCTTAATTAAGAGCTAATTCTGTCAATAAATAAGATGATATTAAAAATGATAATCATTCATTCAATCAACCTTAAACATCATCATCATTAATTAATAAACCTTAAGAAAAACAAAAGGATTAATTAGAAGAATTATTTGAAAAAATTGAAAAATTGTCTAGTGATGAAAAATAAAAACTCATTTTCTATTTAAATAAAAATACTATCAATTTAGAAGAATAGAAGGTTAAATAAAATATATAAAATGAATAATTATAACAAAAAGTATCACTTGATATTCCTATCAAATTACAAAAATAATAAAAAGAATTATAAATTATAGAAAATAAACCAAAAGAATAAGTATAACTATCTCTTCAATAATAAATAACAAACAATTAACCATCGCTATAAATACCATAAATTGAAACTAAAAAAAGAAATCCAAGTATCAATAATGTTATTTAAATTTAATAAGAATTTGTGAAAGAAGAAAAAGCATAAATAATATTAGAAAGAAATACTGATTTATTGATTGATAAGAATTCTTAATTAAAAATGAGAATTCTCTCTACCTGGGGTAATCCAAGTTTAGTAGGTTTAACTGAAATTGAATTATATACATCTGATGGTAACAAAGTTTCACTTAAACCATATAATATTAAGATGAATAATGCATAATCATTAAAAATGCCAGAAATTCTTATAAATGGAAAATTCTTAACTAAAGATGCAATTAATATGTGGTTAGGAAGTATGCCTGATCCTCCAAAAACAATAGAAATAGAAATATCATATGATGATGATATTATCTTAGGAGGAATCAAAGTATATAATTATAATAAGAGTTTGATTGATAGTGTTAAAGGTGTTAGAGATTTAGAAGTATTATGTAGATAAAAAGGTAAAGTTATTTCTAAAATTGTTGAAATTAAGAAAGGTACTGGATTTGAAATTGAAGATTATGGAACTGAAATTCCAATAATTGATACTTTTAAATTTCCAACCTTATAAAATACTTAATCCAAATTTGCTTAAAAACTTAGAGGATAAATTGATTAATCAGATGTCATTGAAAAAAAGTAAGAGAAATTAGATGATTCAAAACCACCTCCCTCTAGAAAAGGAAAAGGACCTATTGTTGTGGATATATTTAAAGGGGAACGATTAGATACTGCTAAAAGTGATAAAAAAATTGAATAAACACAATAACCTATAATTAATTAATCTAATCAACAATAAATTATTGAGCCAAGAAGAAGAAGAGATAATCCATAACCAACCTAAGATTACCTTGAAGAAACTCTTTAATATTTTAATATTACACAATAAGGAAGATTAAAACCTGTTTAAAGATAAGATATTATTGAAGATCCTGCACCTTAACCTAAATATGAAGAAATAGATGCTCTTGACTTTTTTTTTAAAGGATAACAAAGACCAAATAATATATAATAAAAACCACAATTATCAAAATGGGAAATACCATCTTAATAATAAATTCCTCAATAAATAAGCTAATAACCTGAAAGAAATAATTATAGATAATAAACATAAGAAAATGCATAACTCATAAAAGATTTATTAAATTAACCATTAAATAATTAAGCTTAAGTAAAGAAGGTTAAGAAGTAGATTTCCTTGCCATCTCTTCCAAAAGTAAGAATTATAACAATTCATATACATTCAACTTGGGGAGATAAATACTATGTGGGTCTTAATGGAATAGAAATATTTAATGAAGTAGGAAAATAAATAGAAATTTAAGATCCATATACTTAAGTTAAGGCTGACCCTAGTGACATCAATATATTACCTGAATATTTCAATGATCCTAGAACTCCTGATAAATTAGTTGATGGAGTGTATTTTACTTAATCTGATATGCATGTTTGGTTGAGTCCATTTTAAAGAGGAAAGATTAATAAAATTACAATCGATTTACTTGATAAGAAGAAAATAAGTATGATTAGAATATGGAATTATAATAAGAGTAGAATTCATAGTTTTAGAGGAGCTAAAGATATAAGTTTATTTTTTGATAATTAAATTGTATTTAGAGGAGATATAAAGAAAGGTTTTGGTAATATGAATTTATAGAGAGTGATAAATTAGAATGAATAACCATTTGAATTATTTTTATTTACAAATGAGGAAAACATCATTTCATAAATAGCTAAGAATGATTGGATAAATACTTAAGAATTTTAAACAATTTATCATGATTATTAAAATGAAAGACCTAATACAGGAAATGCAGATTCAGAAGTGAGACCAACAACTTCAGCTAAAGTTACTAATCTTTAGAATGAAAGTATTATTAAATGATAATAATAATAGTTAAATAATCTAGAAAATAAGAGTAAAATTAATAAAGATAAGAGAAATAATAAATCTAAAGAGCTCTAGTAAATTAGAATTCAAATGGTATAACTTGTAGATTTTTATAAATTAAATTATTAAGACCATGGGTAGATTAACCATATATAGGATTAACAGGAATAGATTTTTATGGTATTGATTGATTTATCTATTTAGGTAAGGAGGGCAAAATATAAGTAAAAAATATCAAATCAGATTATTAGTGTGATGGAGACAAGGGTAATCTATTGGGTCTAATAAATGGGATTAATGTGACAACTAATGATATAAATATGTATATTGTTCCCTTCCAACCAGGAAGATATGTAACTATAACATTCACATTTGATATTCCATAATTGATAACATCTATTAGAATATGGAATTATAATAAATCTTAAGAAGATACTTTTAGAGGTGCCAAATTTATCAGTTTATTAAGTGATTAAGGAACTATTTCTAATTGTGTATTATTGAAGAGAGCTCCTGGTTGTGATACATATGATTATGCTTAAACAATAACAATTCCATGCAAAGATTATGTTTTCGAAGAAACTCCTTAAGTTTAAAAATAATTAAGATGTGAATATGAAATCAATAATCTACTTGTTGGATATGAACTTAAAATATAATTGATAACTACTTATGGAGATATTCATTACATTGGACTGAATGGATTAGAAGTTCTAGATTTCAAAGGTAGATAAATTTAAGGAAATATTGGAGCTGAACCTTCTTCTGTTAGAATTCTTTAATCTATGAAAGGAGATAAAAGAGTTGTTGAAAATCTGTTAGATGGTATTAATGAAACATAAAATGATATTCATATGTGGTTAGCACCATTTACTAATAGATGTTTTGATCATTCTCAAGATCCATAAATTAATACTCTCTATTTTGGCTCTGAATAACCTTTTGCTCTAGGTTGCATTATCTTTTGGAATTACACTAAAACTCCTACTAGAGGTGTTCATGAAATTGCCATCAGTCTTGATGATTACATCATTTATAGAGTATTATACAATTTATTATTAAACTTTAGGGTTATATCAGATAAGCTGGAAATGATGGAAATTAAACTGTTGTTCTTTTTTATAGAGATATGTAGTTAATGGAAAAATTCAGTGGAAAATATTACACTGAATTTGGACTAAAATAATCTGCTGGTTATAAAAATGAAGAAAAAGTATCTTTATCTTTATTCTATTCTCTTAGGCTACTAGATTAGTCTAAACTTATGCTCTTTTAGAAAGACCTATCACTAGAGTCAAAGGAAGTAATTGATTTTTTATATATTTTATACAAAATTTATTACATACAGTTATGAGGTAGAGGCATTGTCCATTATGTTAAAAAATTTAAGCCACTCCAAATGTTAACCATTTTTACGCCTATTTAATCAATAGTGTATCAATAATTAAACAATGAACAGGCATTGTACACTAAATATTCATCCAAAAAATCAAAAAACTTCCAAGACTTCTTTGTTAATAAACCAATCAAATGGATTATTGATTTTAAAGATCATTTACATTTATAGGATGATGATGAATATTTAAAAAGGTATACCGTAATTCATCATCAAGGTTCTATCCAACCAATCAATAAACTCAAAAATTTTTATCATTGCTGGATTATTATAAATTTCATCAAAACTTACCTAGAATCTTTTTTGGAGTCTTAGCCGAAATAGTCATCTCATATTTTGAGAAAAAAAAGTACAAAATATTATTATCAACAATTCAATAGAAAATATCATTATAGAAAAATTAAGAAAATGCTAGGGATTTCTTATGATTAATCAAGCTTGAGTATATGTATAAAAATATTTTCATAACAACATTAGAATAGGAAAGATTGAATCAGGAAATATAAGTATTAAATAGTTTGACCAAAATTACTGAAAAATCCACTAAGTCTATTTTAAATGAGTTCTTTAAAATTTAACCCAATGACGAATAAAAGATAGTAAATATTTGTCTATTTTTTTTAATAGAATATTGATGAAACATGGTTAACTATGCAGTAGTAAGAATTAATTATTCCATAATTAAAAAATAAGTAAGGACTCTAAAATCTTAAAATACTTAAAAAACTTGTTTAAAATCATTCTAAAGAGAAGATTAAATTAAACTTGCCTTTTCATTTATTGAAAGGAAAAACTTTAACAAATATTAGGAATTCATAAAATTAATCTCGAGAGAGGATTCATCCTACCTAATAATCATCCTCATAATAACATATAAATAAAAGTCAAGAAGAAAATGAATTTAAATCATTTATCAATTAAAAAGTCTTAGCTTAATCTAAATAAAATAAAATTAAAGTCCAAGAAATTTTCTAAAATAAAAATCACATTGAATTAAATTATAATATTATTACTTAGGGAAAACGTAGTAGCACTCATTTGATAACTAGTACTAGGAGTATTTCATCTGAATATATCAAAAATGAAAAAATACATTTAAAACAATTAAATTTCAATGGATAAGATTCAGAAGTCTAACAAAAATTAACAAATAATGCAATACATATTCCAATGCAATCAATGAAACAATTTACAATTCACAATGACACTTCTCCAACAAAAAAAAGTTAATAGCTTATTTAAATATATTCAAATAATTTTGGTCTAAAATTAAAAACATAACCAAAAAAATCTCCTGAAAAATAAATTATTTTTCATCCTTCTAATTCATATTCATCAACATTAAACAATTAAAAAAGCCTTTTATAAAACTTTGAAAAAATTTCTCCATTTTAAAAAGTTAAAATGAAATTAGAAAACTCTTAATAAAAATCAAAGAAGAAAAAATTGTGTAATCATCAGAATAAGTTATAAATAGAAGATAAATAATATTTTAAAGTATAATCAAATACTACAGCTAAAAATAAAGTTTTAGCAAAATCCATCATAAAAAATAAATGATAGCTAATATATAATTAAAACTTATAAAATATTATCATATTAATAAACAGGATATATTAATTAATATTGTAAGGTAAAATAAGTGTTTTGTTATAACTTATACAAATGAAGGTTCTAAGTTTAAAAATACTAATAAAATTCTTCTAAATTTTAAAAAGAAGAATTAAATTATAATTTATTATAGTAATAGATATTATGTTAGTTAAATAGAAGTAAAATAATATAAAATCCTTAAGAATTGGATTAAAGATTTTATAAAATATATATTTCTAGTATTTATAAAAAATTAAAAAGACAGATAATTAATTATTTAACAACAAATTTCAATCATATTTCTGTTAAATGAATAATAGATGGTCAATTTCTAATTAAGCTTCTTTGTAACAATCTCGTTACAAGTAAGAGAATGATAATTCAAATATCCCTAATAACCAACCTGCATATCATGTAAAAAATGATGAATAAGTGAAACAACTCACTAAAAAAGATAGCCCGATTCCTTCGTAAATATATTATGAATATTATTTTATAAAGTGAAAATAGATCACGAATAAAGAGTTCATATGAAGTAGCAAAATCAGGTTTATCTCAAAAATATGAAAAAAGTATAATTCTATATTATCATCATAATTAGCCGAAACTTCTTATTCACCCATAATAAAATCAACTTATTAAAGAGATATATCTCCTTAATTTTAAAAGTCTGAGAATCATAAATTAATAGATTCATATGAAGTACGATTTATGAGGTTAAGTTAAGAGAATGGATAATTATAAAGTCAATTATTTTCTGATCAATAAAAATACAACTAAATTATAATTGACTTTGAGCTTCAAACTAAATGTTTGGAATAAAAGCTTTAAACTGAAATAATGAATATTTAATAGCATAAATTATTAATCTAAAATAAGAATGAAGAAATTAATGCTTAAACTTAAGAATTATTAAGATTGGAACAAAAATATTTTGATTTAGAATCTAAAGTATATATATATTTTTTAATATATAAAAGATGTTTCAATAACAAAAAGATATGGGAATATTGAAATAATAAAATGATACCAAAACTATTGAAATTGAAAATCTAAGATAATATATAAAAGAACTTTAATCTAAGAATGCAAGAGATTAAGAAGAGTTAAAGATTTCAACGGATAGTTCTATTCGTATTAATTATGAACTTTAAATTAAAGAAATTTAAGCATAGCATGGTAATAATATTGCTAGATTGAATGAATTATTACAATAAGAATAATAGAAATATAATAGATTATTAACTCAATTTGAATAATAAATGAATGAATCAAGCTATTAGAATATTAAATTAAATGATTTCAAAATTGAGAAGGAAAAATTATTTGAAGAGAATGCCCGATTATTAAGACTTTTAGATGAAATAAAATTATAATAATAAGGACTCTTAAGAGAATCTGATTCTTAAAGAGATAGATAAATGTAGTAAGAAATAAATCATCAAACAACTTTAAATGAATTGAAATCTCATTATGAATATATGAAAAAATCTTAAGTAGAAAGAGAAATTAAGGAAGTTACTATTAAATTTTAAGCAGAAAGATTGAGTTATGAATCCTAAATTAGATCTTTAAATTAAAAATTGTTGGAATTTGAGGGAAAGATTAATTAAAAGTATGAAGAGAATAAATAGTTATAATAAAAATAATAAGCTATAGAATCAGAATTAAGAATTTTTGTATAAGACCATGAACATTATAAAAGAATTAAAGAAAATGAATTATAAGAATTACAAAATGAATTTTCTAAATAAAAATAATTTTAAAATGATTTATTATAGAAAAACTAAAATTAACAACACGAAATTTAGAGATTAAATTAAATTATTAATGACTTTAAAATTGAAATTGACCTTGTTAAATCTCAATCATAAGAAATTTAAAAATAGTTCTAAATAGAATATGAAAGTGATTTATAAAACTAAACAACTAAATTGTAATATGAAATTAGATAATTATAAGATTAAATAAGTGATCATAAAAATTAAATTTTATAATAGGATTATGCTCTCAAATTAAAAGATGAAACAATTCATTAATACAAATTAAATTTATCTTAAAAATAAGGAGAATTTGATGGATTATTGTTGAAATTAGAAAACATAGAAAAACTTAAAGAATAAGAAATAAATTAATATTAAATGGAAATAGATAATTTATAAAAAGAATCAAATTAATCCTAAATTAAATTAATAAATGAGAAGAATCTTTTAGAATAATAAATTAAATAATTAAAATAAAGAATAAATGATTTTGAGACTTAACAAATACAATAAGAGTTCAATAATGAATAAGGTAGATAAGAATTGGTATAAAAGTTATAATAAAAAGAATTTCATATTTAATAATTATAAAATGAGAAAAATAATATAAATTCTTAATTTACTTTATATAAATCCAAAATTGAGTAATTAGATTAAATAATATCAGAATTAAGAGAGTAGAATTAATAACTTACTTAAGAAATTGAGGATTAGAAATAATAAAATGAAAGCGATAGAGCTCAATTTGTTAAAAAAGAACTTGGTTTGGAAAATAAAATATAATAACTTAAATAATAAATAAATTAAAGAGAACAAGAATTATAATAATATTTAAGTGATTTAGATACTACAAATAATAGAGTTCGACAATAAGAATTAATAACACAATAAAGTTAAGATGAATTTAGGAGAAGGGAACATTAATATGTTTAAGAAATTACAAATTTAAAATAGTTGATGGATACAACTTAATAAAGACAAAGTGAATATTAAAGTATGAGAGAAACTTTATAAGAATAAGTATAAAGTTTATAAGAGAAAAGTTAAAATAAAGAAAGACAAATGGAGGAATAAATATAAAAGTATGAGGATTTAAGAGAATAATTTAATCAATATGTAGAGGAGACTAATCTAAAATTAGAATATTATTAAAGATTTGAATATGAAAGAAAAGAATCAGATTTAAAATATTAAGCAGAATAAGTAATTATTTATTATATATATATTTTTAGAATGCATTCTAAGATAAAATTAAAGTTTTAGAAATTGAATTAGAAACACTGTAATTAAGATAGAATTAACTACTTAGAGAAAGAAGAGAATTAGAAGATTTATTGGACTCAAAATCAAAAGAAATTGAAGCTCTTAAAAATTAACTAAATTAAGATTATATTTCTAATGAAGAATATACTGTGTTATAAAGAAAGTATAATTAGCAAACTGATGAATTACATTAATTAGAATAGAAATAAATTAAATATGGTACAGAAAAAAAGTAGTTTGAAAAACAAATAGAAAAATTAAATTAAGACTTAGAACTTAAAGATTAAGAACTTTAATAAATTGATAATTTAATGAAAAAAAGAAGAGGTGAATAAGATGAATTAAATAGAAAAATTGATTAATTGACAAGGGATAATTCAAAAATTTCTCACGATTTAGTAGAAGTCTAAGCTTAATTAAGTACTAAAAATGATTAAATTAATGCTTTAAAAAGAGGAAATGAAGATTTATAAATAGAATTAGCTTCTTTAAAAAAGAAATATGAGAAAACATTAGAATAATTAAATAAAAAGAATTAAGAATTATAAGAAAAAGTTAATGATACAGAAAATAAAAGATCATATTCTTCTGGTGAAACAGCAACTAAAGTTCTAACTGCGACTACTATAATAAAGACATCTCAAGTATAACTTAATACTCCATTAATTCCAGAAGAAGAGAGTTAAAAAGGAACTGATAGATCAGATTAATAATTTAAAGTATAAAATTATTATAAATTTAGACCTCTTAAAGAACTGAAGAGTTTTGATTTATTTTATATATATATAAAATTTTATAATCTTTTTTATTATTAATAATCAAGTTAATTATTATTTATAATATAAATATAAAAAACAAGTTTTCAAATTCTTGAAGTACTTTGGTTGTTTTTTTTTATTAAATTAAAATTTTTTTTATTAATAGTTTAAGAATTAATTTGAGACAGTAATTGTTAGCTGCTCTATATTAACATTAATTCTCTCTAATTGATATCTTATATCATTCTATTTGAATCACTATTCATGTAATCTTCCTGTTACGTTTCTTAAAAATATTCTATTAAATACTTGAACGAAGATTTTTATTAATCTAATTTAATTTGCGGTCTGAATTTGTACGTGCGCATTCTTAAAAATTCTTTGGATTGATTTTTGGCAAGGATTCATTAAGTTCATTGAATGTTTCTAATTTAAATTTTATTTCTTATCTAAAATTATTAAAAGTAATAAAAACTTTAATTATTTTTAATCTAAATTTTTTGCATTCATTGAAACTAGCTTTGCATATTTCATTTTAGTGCCTTTTTATAATTAAAAATTCATGGCATAAGCATCTTTCAAAATATTGTTTGATTAATTTTTTTGTTTAACTTTATTCATTTTTTATTTTATCTTATCTTAAACTTCAGTTGGAAGAAACCCCATACCATTATATAGAAAGTTATAATTTGAATGATCATTTTTAGATCTAAAAATATTATTTATTTTCTTAAAATTCTCAATTTCTAAAGAAAGATACTTGACAATTTCATTAGTCTTTAATAATTCTCTTCTATAATTATCTAATAAAAATTCTTTAGATTTTGCTTATTCTAAAAGATCATTAGTAGATCTAATATAATATTCATGTTCAACTTTTTAATCTTCTAATCTTGTTCTTTCTTGTATCAATTATTCTTAATCTAATTGATGCTAATTATTTAAATTTTATATTTCTTATTAATGCATTTCCTTTAATTTTTCATTTACTTCTAAAAGTCTTTTGTATTCAATCTAATGTTCGTTCTCCATTTATTTCATATCATCCTAAAATTTTAGGATAAGCTCATTTTTACTAAATCCTGATTATCTATGCTTTTCATTTAATTATTCAATCATACCCCTATATATATTTTCTTAATCAAGACATTTTTAAATTTTTACATCTTTTTCATTTATTACCAATTCTAATTATTTAATTGTATTTTCTTTTTATATTAGATCATCTTCTTAGTATTTTAGGATATCTTACTATTATTTTTAGATATCTTTTAATTATTATTCTTAATTTTATTCTAAAATAGACTTTTAAGATTTAATTTATTCATAAATTTCATTTATTTAATCTTCTTTCAATTTTAATTGAATTTCATATTCATTTTTTAATTAATGAAGCTCATTATTTAATTTAGTAATTTATTACTCATAAGTTGAAATTATAGATGAATTAATGAAATCAATTAAATTGCATTAAACTTCAGCATCATTTTGTAAAATCCATGCTTTTTGTGTTGTTTATAAAGAGAGATTATTTTCTGTTTAAATTATTTAAATATAGTCAGTATTGATGGATTTTTATGTTTCATTATTTACAATCTTTATTAAGGGAAGCTGAGAATTATTTAATTCATCTACAGATGAAGATCTTGACTATTGTTTAGATTATTAAATTGATTATAGAATTTCTTATTTATTATTTTCTACATATTATTCAATAGTTGTTTCTTCAAATGTATTTTCATCTTTTTAAGTATTTTTTTTTTTTAAAGTGGAATTTATTTAAGAATCTGAAATAGGATACTTAATCTAATCTCTATACTTAATACTCTATCTTTAATGCTATGAATTCTTATTTTATTAAATAGCTTTATCTGGAGATTAAGTTTTATTTTATTATATTATAGATCCCTATCTTTTTTATTAATCTTTTATTAATAATTATGCTTTTTCTAAATTGAGTTTTTTAATCTATTCACTAAATAATTTATAATTAATACTTTAATTAATTGATTTCTTTTTCTTATTATAATATTTAAGCTTCTTTTGTTCTTATAATTTCTTCACTAAGAAAAACTTTATATTTTTAATCTTAAATATCTTTCTCTAAAGTAGCAATTTAAGGAATGTATCTTTCAATTTACAATTATAGTATTTTATTACTTTCAATTGTATTCAAAAATTAATTTCTATAATCCTAACAATCTTCCATTAATTTTTAAATTTAGGATTCTAATTTCATTCTTTAAGATTAGATCTTATACTCATATTCATTAATTAATGCTGTTTTATTCTCATTCAATTTTTTACTAAAAATTTCTAATTATTATAAGTATGATCTTCTTTCAACTTCAAAATTTTCCATCAATTCTTCCTTTTCTAAATTTAATTATCTCACTACATGATTCATAATAAGAGATTTCTCCTCTATTTAAGATTTATAATGTTTATGGGTCTTACTTATAATGAATTCTAATTAAAAAATCTAAGAACATAAGTCCTCAATTTTCATTTACTATATTTTAGATAATCAAATATATACCATTCTATTTTAAATTGATTCCCAATTAAGTGACTCTTATTTATGATATTCACTCAAACGACGATTTTAATCAATAAATGATTATTTTTCTTAAAAAAATCGATCTGTTTCTTATTATGATTTGTCTTTTAATTATTTTATGATGATTTATAGTTTTGAGTTTTCGTTGGTGTTATCAACAATAGTTTTATTAAGCCTAAGTAATTCCTCTAATAAATTATTTAATTAAATACCTTCTAAAAGATCACATATTTATTTAAAATCAGCAACTGCCTTAATCAAAACTCTATCTTCTCCATTAGGTCCAGTATCATTGATTAAATTACTAAGTTACAATTTTCTTTCTTCAATATAGAAGTTAAGACCAATGACATGTTATTTTAACTTAGTATTCTCTTAAAAAAGAGGCTTAATAATTGTATTAAGATACTTTCAATTATGCTTGAAATTAATTTGCATTAAGTTCTAGTGCTTTCATTTTATTTTGTGTAATATCATCATTTTGTGGTATTTGAATAGAAGAATTCATGAAATAAATATAAATTTCAAATATATTTATAATAAGGATTATATTATTCTTTAGGAAGGCATTCTACATTGATTTTGAAATGTTCATTAATCTTATTGAAATATTTATGTTTCAATAATTCAGAGGCAGTAAGACGATCCTAATATTTTAAAGTAGCTTGTAAGAAATTGATCTAATCATCATCAGCTAAATCAAAATGTTCAAAAAAAGATTTAGGTTTGACATGTTGAAAGCTGAAATAAAGAAAGTAAGTACTTGATCTTTCCCTAATCAGGTAATTCTTTAACTTTTGGCCAATTATCTTCAGTAGGTGAACCTAAGATATTACCAATATGAATGATTTAATCAATTTCACCTTTGCCTGTAAATAATGGTAGTCCTGTAAGTAATTCAGCATAGATACAACCAAAAGACCATATATCAACTTCAGTTCCATAATCTCTTTTTCCAAATAACATTTCTGGTGCCATATACCATTTAGAAAATCCTTCAGTTGAATATTATCCATTTTAATCTAATTTACTTAAATGTTCAGCAGATCCAAAATCACCAATCTTAATGATTCCATCATGAAGCATTATATTAGATGGTTTAAGATCTCTATGAACAACTTATCGCGAATGAATATGTTCTATACCACATAGAATTTGATATGCAATATTTCTTATGATTTCTCCATCTAATGGATAGAGAGTACTTTATATGAATTAATGTAAATCATATTAACAATATTCCATATATATAGAACATTCTTAATCAAGAACTTGATATTAATACACTTTAATAACATTTTTATGATTCATCTTTTCATGTAGATGAACTTCTCGTAATACTTTTTTATTACAAAACAATTGTTTTATAGCTATTATTTCTCCTGTTTTTAAATTAATACCCTCATAAACTGTTCCAAATGCACCTTGTGATATTTTTTTATTAATTTTATATAAATCAGACATTTATTATTATGATTCCATTTTATATATTAGTATCACTTTTATATATGTATTCTCTAAACTAATTAAAAACATTATTATTATAAGTTAAATACTTTCAATAATATATACTCTTATGTTTCATATTAGAAATAATCAATTTAACATAATGAGAGAATCAAATAATTATTAATGAATAAATTATAAATGTTAATGATATCAATTTTTATTTTAAATGTGTTGAATAATAGCTTTAACAAAAGCTACAACTCCATCAAATTCTTATTCTAATATTCTGTAATCTAAATCTAATTGTTAAATAACAGAACTTCTTTCTCTTCCTTTTAAAGCATGAGTTAATTAATCCAAAGCTTATTTGAATTACGGACTCAATAAATTCTCTTTAAATTATTCAAAGTTTTATTAATCAGGAGGTAAATGACTCATTTATATATAAAATATTTTACTCTTTTAAAACTTAGAAATATTCTTAATCATTTCCTATTTGATTTAAGAATTCACTATTTAATATATCAGTTAAAGATAATCCTGGACCTACTCGTTATGCCAATTACTATTAAAGCAATTATAATAGCTATTATTATTANATACAACCAAAAGACCATATATCAACTTCAGTTCCATAATCTCTTTTTCCAAATAACATTTCTGGTGCCATATACCATTTAGAAAATCCTTCAGTTGAATATTATCCATTTTAATCTAATTTACTTAAATGTTCAGCAGATCCAAAATCACCAATCTTAATGATTCCATCATGAAGCATTATATTAGATGGTTTAAGATCTCTATGAACAACTTATCGCGAATGAATATGTTCTATACCACATAGAATTTGATATGCAATATTTCTTATGATTTCTCCATCTAATGGATAGAGAGTACTTTATATGAATTAATGTAAATCATATTAACAATATTCCATATATATAGAACATTCTTAATCAAGAACTTGATATTAATACACTTTAATAACATTTTTATGATTCATCTTTTCATGTAGATGAACTTCTCGTAATACTTTTTTATTACAAAACAATTGTTTTATAGCTATTATTTCTCCTGTTTTTAAATTAATACCCTCATAAACTGTTCCAAATGCACCTTGTGATATTTTTTTATTAATTTTATATAAATCAGACATTTATTATTATGATTCCATTTTATATATTAGTATCACTTTTATATATGTATTCTCTAAACTAATTAAAAACATTATTATTATAAGTTAAATACTTTCAATAATATATACTCTTATGTTTCATATTAGAAATAATCAATTTAACATAATGAGAGAATCAAATAATTATTAATGAATAAATTATAAATGTTAATGATATCAATTTTTATTTTAAATGTGTTGAATAATAGCTTTAACAAAAGCTACAACTCCATCAAATTCTTATTCTAATATTCTGTAATCTAAATCTAATTGTTAAATAACAGAACTTCTTTCTCTTCCTTTTAAAGCATGAGTTAATTAATCCAAAGCTTATTTGAATTACGGACTCAATAAATTCTCTTTAAATTATTCAAAGTTTTATTAATCAGGAGGTAAATGACTCATTTATATATAAAATATTTTACTCTTTTAAAACTTAGAAATATTCTTAATCATTTCCTATTTGATTTAAGAATTCACTATTTAATATATCAGTTAAAGATAATCCTGGACCTACTCGTTATGCCAATTACTATTAAAGCAATTATAATAGCTATTATTATTATTAATCCATTTATTATTAAACAGGTTATGTTTGTGGTTGTGTTAATTAAGGTTAAACAGGAGGTTATTATTCGATTTCAATAGGATCATCTAAAACTTAAGCATTGATAACATTCATAAATTGCTTACAATAATTTTCATCAGAGTTTGGATCATCAGACTTATTTAATAAGAATTATAGATTACTTGCATCCAGAAGAAATATTTTTAATCATCATCTATAAATCTTAAGAGATATACTCTATTTTGACCTTTTACTTTCTCAAAAAATGTACATCCTTTAATTAAAACTCTTTCCTTCATAATTAATTAAATATCAATACAATTTCTATTTTGTCATCTTAATCAACATTATACCATTTCAACCATAACTCATTGTCATCATTTAATTGTAAATTTAGTAATCCTTTTGCTTTTATCATAACTACTTTCTTAGTCTCTGCATTGAAATCATATCTACCACAAGGAATTGTTACTTCTTATAACATTTAATTAATTATTATAATAAATCAATTCAAAAATTACTTTAAATACTCTCAATTATATGAATTTATCTTAATACTAATGCAACATTCTTTCTAAACTCTTAGAATTGATTGTAATCTAAATACATTGTTTTCTTCACACCTTTCTTTGTATGAAATATTAAAAGAATTAATGGTCGAATTACCTAATCATTATTCATTATTTAATTATACTTTTCTCATCTTAATGCTAGATAATGTTATTTCCAATTTCCATTCTAATTTTGAAAAATCAGCTTCAAAAGATTCCAAATTCGTATTTTCTCTATGTTGAGTCTCAATAATATTATCTTATGGACTTTTTGAATTTTCTATTTTTATATTATTATTCAACTATAATACCTGGATCTGTATAATACTTTATGAAAGTATAATTATTTAACTTTCTATCAAAATGAATGATAGGCAAAACTTAATCTTTTAAATACAGCATAATCTATTGATCAATTTTATTTATTTTCTCTAAAGCCTTTACTTAATCTTATTATGATCTCATTGCCAATTCTTTTAATGCCTTTGTACATTTTGTTACTAAAATTTTATCATCTCTTCTCAATTCATCTCTATACTTTGTTAGTTGGTTTTTATAATTTTTCTCCTGAAGCATAATATCTAATGCCACCTAAAGTATCATCTAATGATTCTCATGTTTCTTCAATAATTCTACAAATTTCATATTGTAATCCATTTTACACAAATAATTATAAAAAAATTTAATTAATATATTCTATATATTTTTCCTTTATTTTTAGATTCATCTTCACATTATCAATATCTATAAAAAGTAAATAATTTAAACAAATTTATAAATTTAATACCTATAAATAAGTGGCAAACTAATTATTCAGACATAAAATCTATTAATCTATTTCATCATGTATTCATAAAAATACTCTTATTTATTTTACAAATATCCTTGATTATGATATTATAAATATCTTATAATTTATCCCTAATGGTTTATTTAGATCAAACAATTTAATTGATATAGGACTCTATATATTCTGATTATATAGAAAAGATATTTTATCAGAATATATCAGTATGACAGAAGCATTTAATGAATTAAAAATGCACTTAAGTACAGAAGATTATGATAAATTTAAGAAATTTTATATTAATACTTTTTAAACTTGTAAATTTAACAACATCAATTATTAAAGCAAGTAGTATATAAATAAAATATTCTGATTTGATTAATAAACAATAAGATTTTTTATGAAATTTGAAATTTATAAGTCAAAAATAGTTTAAACAATTTTAATAATTAAATAATAGGGTTGAAATATAAAAAGTTGACTCATTTTTACATGTCTTTGTAAATGTTTTCTAATTTAGTTATAATTTCTGATTATTATACATAAAGCCTTGTGTCTGCCTTTAAATTTTATTTATAATCTTAAAATTCTCTGCTTGAAGTCATTTATAAGATTTCATTTTTTAAGTAATTTCTGTATCTATATATTATTGATAAAGAAGAGCTTACAACATACTCCCAAGGTATATAATATAATTCTCTTGTAATATCATCAAAAGATAATGGAATGCTTGTTATTGTTATTCGATTACCTGTTTATTCAACTCCAATTTTTAAATTATATTTTGTCAATAAATAATTTCTTACATATTTTTCACTTAATAGTTAAGCCAAAAGCTCTTCTTAATTAATTGACTCAACTTTCTCAAGTCTTAAAGTTAAATAACGAAATATATATGGGAATGGTTAATCCATTGCTACAAAATCACAAAGGAGTATTTTTATATAGAAATATTTATTACATTAGTATATGTCTCCTTTATCTTTTTCTTTATAATAAATTGAATAAGAATATCTATTATCAAAATGGAATCTAATAATTTCTGATTCACTCTTAAAAATATTCTCCTTTCTTAAAAGCATCCCCAAATGTTTAATAAGACAAACTACAATCACATCTTTAGCATGCTTTATATAATCTAATCTAGATAATTATTCAATGTCATATTTATACCATTCCAAATAATCTTTATAAAGTATATTAATTGGGATCATATTGATTTGGCATCTCAAATCTTGATATGATTCAAAAATTTAGTATTTTTATTATTAAAATCTTTAGACTAACATTCGTAATTGTGATTCTAAAACATAATCCTGCATATTATCTAAATATAATTTATCATAAAATAAGCTTTTATGTAATTGATGTAAATGTAGGTTATATTCTTAAAGTATATAACTTGGAGTTCTTTTAGTTTAATCCATCAAAACTACCTTTTAATCCCAACATTTCTTTCTAACTTCTGGAATATTATATATTTTTCTAAGAAAATCAAGCTTTTTTGATAGTTATATTACACATTATCTTTTTGGATTAGATTTATTCTTATCTAAATCTCCTTTCATTTATATATATATCAATATTTCTGGAAAAGATATTTATGAAACCCAACAATTTAACATAATTATCTTTTATAACCATCTTAATCCATTTTTTCTAGGCATTAATACTGATTTATCAAATTAACCATTTAAAGAAGATTTTGATTTACAGAAATTTATAAGATTTTTAATTATTCCTAATAATTTATTTATTTAAGGATCTAAACTATCATCATTTTGTTAAAAAAATTCTAGTTTTTTCATTAATTAAGTTTTACATGATTTTAAATCAAGAAACATTTCATTTAATTCAGTTAGAATATTCTCTTTACTTTTTTCTAATTATTCTAAACTCATTAATAAAAGTTCTTTCATTTTAATAATTTCTATGCATTTAAGATTTTAATTTAATTCTTCTTCATTTCTATGATCTTTTATTAAAGTAAAATTTAAAGAATCTAATAATGAATCTTCACATCTTATTTTTAATTTTACTAATTATTCTCTTTTTTATTAGAATTCTATAAAATTTAAAATAAAAGGTAATGGTACTTTATTAATTATCAAATAAAGTAATTTCTATTTTATTTCATTTTTTATTTTTTTATCCACTTCTACTTCATCATCTTCACTTTCTTCAATACTTTCTTCTAATCTTTATTTCTCATGATTCACTTTTTGAATAAACTTAAATTTCCTTATTCTTGGTATTTACCTGCTTATATGACCTTTATTATAGACAGCACTTAAAATTTATTATACTTCTATAATTTCTTCAGCTTCTGCATTAACATTCCTATAATTTTCATAGAGTTAATCTAAATTTCTATCTAGTGTAATAGATTGATTTAATTTAGCAATTTTGTGATGTTTCATCAATTTTACTAATAGTTTAATATTCTTTTTTCTTTAATTAACTGGTTAAATTTAAAAAGAGTAGGAGTCATCTGAAAAATCTAACATTTTAATTTATTACAAAATACCCTAAAAATTTTTGAAACCATAAAGGAACAAATTCAATAATGAATTTTTATCATGAATTGATTATACTTATTATAAAAAAAATTATAAAAATTTAATCAAAATATACAATTTGAGAAAAGTATGATGAAGCATTCAGAAATCCATAAATTTAAGAGTATCTAAATATTTATGATTCCCACCTTATTTGAAGTTGTATGAATAAATATGAAATTTGTTTTTTCTTTTAAGATTTCTTATGAATAATATTACTTTTGTAAAATTGCAAAAAATTAAACTAAAATTAATGGAATGCTAATGATAAATCTTATTGAATATATATATATATTTATTATTATTAACTAAATAATGTTAAATACATCTTCATAGAGTAGATCAATAAATGAGATACCTAATTATGTTGTAATTGATGATAAATACATAATAGTGAAAAACATCTATAAAGGAAACACCTACAATTTATACATAGGTAGAGATTGAAAGCCTAGCTAGCTGTTAAAAAAAAATGTTCTGATGATTAAAACAAGTTCGTATTGATTAAAATGAGAAGGTAGCCAATTCCATATATTAAAGAACTAATGCCACAGAATAGATTTTTGAGTAGTACTTCTTGAATAAATTAAAAGACAGTATAGTAAATTCCTATATAGGTAAATGCATTACTAGAATTCTATCCATGGGAGAGTAGACAATTAAAGAATAACTTTATCATTATTAAGTAATGGAACGTCATGGTCCTTCTTTAAAATTAGTTTACAATTTTTTATCCAAAAACATACCTATAACTATACTTTGTCTTATTGCTATTCAAACTGTATATATTTAATATTATATAAAGCTTGTTTCTCTGGAATAGATCCATAAATAATTGATCATACATCGTAATATAAGGCCAAAAAAATTGTTAATATCACAAAATGGATCTGAAATTTTGTTGACAGATTTTAAGTTTGCATGTAGATATCGAAAATAATAAAAAAACATTATTGTTAATGATAATTTACGTAATTCTTCAAATAAAAGATTTTTAAATAAATTTTCAAGCTTAAATCAACATTTAGATTAAGGTATAATCTTAATTATTAGAATTTAGTTTCTTCTCCAAAGGATGATCTAGAATCTTTAGCATTAATCATAATTTATTATGGAGGATTTGCTTCTGTCTTAGATATTCAAGATGAGAACAAAGGATTAAAAATTAAAAAATTAGAACATNTTTATGATTCCCACCTTATTTGAAGTTGTATGAATAAATATGAAATTTGTTTTTTCTTTTAAGATTTCTTATGAATAATATTACTTTTGTAAAATTGCAAAAAATTAAACTAAAATTAATGGAATGCTAATGATAAATCTTATTGAATATATATATATATTTATTATTATTAACTAAATAATGTTAAATACATCTTCATAGAGTAGATCAATAAATGAGATACCTAATTATGTTGTAATTGATGATAAATACATAATAGTGAAAAACATCTATAAAGGAAACACCTACAATTTATACATAGGTAGAGATTGAAAGCCTAGCTAGCTGTTAAAAAAAAATGTTCTGATGATTAAAACAAGTTCGTATTGATTAAAATGAGAAGGTAGCCAATTCCATATATTAAAGAACTAATGCCACAGAATAGATTTTTGAGTAGTACTTCTTGAATAAATTAAAAGACAGTATAGTAAATTCCTATATAGGTAAATGCATTACTAGAATTCTATCCATGGGAGAGTAGACAATTAAAGAATAACTTTATCATTATTAAGTAATGGAACGTCATGGTCCTTCTTTAAAATTAGTTTACAATTTTTTATCCAAAAACATACCTATAACTATACTTTGTCTTATTGCTATTCAAACTGTATATATTTAATATTATATAAAGCTTGTTTCTCTGGAATAGATCCATAAATAATTGATCATACATCGTAATATAAGGCCAAAAAAATTGTTAATATCACAAAATGGATCTGAAATTTTGTTGACAGATTTTAAGTTTGCATGTAGATATCGAAAATAATAAAAAAACATTATTGTTAATGATAATTTACGTAATTCTTCAAATAAAAGATTTTTAAATAAATTTTCAAGCTTAAATCAACATTTAGATTAAGGTATAATCTTAATTATTAGAATTTAGTTTCTTCTCCAAAGGATGATCTAGAATCTTTAGCATTAATCATAATTTATTATGGAGGATTTGCTTCTGTCTTAGATATTCAAGATGAGAACAAAGGATTAAAAATTAAAAAATTAGAACATGTTAAACTGTCTCTTCTTCCAGAACTTTCTTTTAAAGGAGCTCCATTAGAATTCATTTAATTTTATAATGGAATTAAATAATCATGTGTTAGTGATTATCCATAAGATTATGAAAAATACAAATAAATATTTAGGAAATTATTAAACACTTGTGGATATTCAGAAAAAGATATAGTTTATCCACATTTATAAATGATGAAATAATATCATTATAATAATGTAAACGTGATTATGGAGGAATAAGAAACATAAGCATAAATAGATTCTATTGATGAAGATCAAAGTGTTTTTAGAAAGATAAAAGAATTAGATGGCAAGAGATATCATAGATTAATCTCTTTAGAAAATTAAAAGTAATGCATTTAGAAAGAATGATCAGAATAAATTATTAATTTATGTATTATAATTTAAAAGATTATTTTGTGATTTTTTAAGATAATCTCAAGAATATTGAATCATGGAAAAGACTAATGTTTTTAATTGCATTCTATTAATTGTGCGATGCTATGATAGTTGTAGGAGAAGCAATTTCAGAAAATATTTAGGGGGAAAAAATTATAATGATTTATAGAATTTTGGTAAAATATATAGTTATACTAGACACAAATCTTCTTGGTAGGATTCTTTCATGTACTATTGATAAAATTATTAAAAATAAAAATAAGATTAATAAATTTAATAACTTTATTAAAAAGTATATGTGTGATCATTTGTTGGTAAGAATTAGATTATAATATTTAAAAATCATTAAACTAAACAATGATTGAATAATTTATAATAGTGCTTTGTTTTGTATTTGCAATTGAATCTTAAATTTGTTAAACTTTTGTGCTTTTATTCAATCTCATTTATAGTCTTACGAGACACTTTAGTTTTGATTAAAATAATAACATATAATTTGCTATTCGTTTTACGATTATGCATATAATCTTATAAATTTATATTTTGATCAAAAATTAGAGAAATAATAATAAGGGTTATTCAAATGCTTAATTGATTGCAATGAGTGCAAATAATTAAATTAATTATTCCTAATTAAATTCAAATAGAATTCTTAGTTCAAAATAATCATAATCCTAACATTGTGTTGAAATGCCTGATAAACGAAATAATTATAGTGTCCCATTTGATTAGAAAATAGATAATAATTTAGTAGATTTAATTTAATAAGATCACTTACATGAGGTAATATTGTCTTGTTTTGATCAAGGTGTTTATATAATTGATAATTTATCTCAATAAACTCAGATTATTAATCCTCTTTTCTGTAATCTTATTTTAAATAATGAGAAATTAAATTAAAAGTTTTTTGAGACTTAAATATCTGATTAAGGGATTAATGAAGATGAAAACTATTTGATAATTCCTAAAATTCATAGAAGTACAGATATTGATTATTTTTTGAAATTTAGTGAAACATTTGAGTAAATATGATTTATATAATTGAGTTCCATTTAATTAATTTGATAAGTAAATTTAGACAACTTAAAGATTATAAATTTATGGCAAAAATATAACATTAAAATTTTTGTTGGATAATTTGACAGCTTTTAATCATCTGAAGTATACTAAAAATCGGATATAAGTAGACTTTTCAATTAAAACATATATAAAATATGAAAGTTATATTTTCTAAATAGTATTATGTCCATTAGTGCATAAGTAAAGACTATATCAGATTCTTTTTGTAAGTGATGTAAGTAGTGATTAAGAAATTTAATAAATTTGTGATAGGAATAGAAATCATGATGATTATTTGATAAGTGATATATCATAAAAAATAAGATAGCCATTAAACAGTACAATATCAATGTTAGAAATAATAATGGTAAGAAATTGTAATAAATATGATTAGAATACTATACCTGAGAATGTAAGGGAGAAATATATAAATCCAGCTCTTGCAGGATGTAAATTATTAATAAATACTGCTAATAATATATTAGATTATGCATAATTATTGAAGAGAACAAAATTAGAATTATAATTAATTGATATATAAATTCACTCATTTATATCTGATATAGTTAATGTAGTAAAATCATAAGCTACATTTAGAGGTCTAAAATTGGTTGTTACTATAGAATAAAAAGTACCTTAATTTATTAGAACAGATCCTAATAGATTAAGATAAATTTTAATTGATGTTTTAGTGACAACAATTTAAGCAACTATAAATGGAAAGATTATATTTTTAGTTAGAAAATGTATTTAATATTCAGATCATGTGGAAGTAATTATCAAAGCTAATGCTGTGGAAACTAATTTTCCAATATTAAAAATGATTGATAAAACAGTTAGATTTTTTAAATCTTAATATTTATAATCAACAGTAATAGAATTATCGAAATTAAAATAATATTCACAATCAATATTGATAGCTTTTTATTTAACTAAATATTTATCTTAAATTCCATTTGAGTATGATTATGAGAGAATAGAAAATTAGGAAAGTTTTTAGTTTATAATAAAAGTTTAAAATTTAAACACATAATTTAATGAATAATTATCATAAAAAAGACTATCAGTATTTTAGAATTAAAAAGCATTTCATTAATCTTTTGTAAATAAAGAAGGACTTAAAAGAGTATAATCAGATTTACCTAGTTCAAATGATTTATTAGAAAATAGATTGATAAAAAAGAATTTGTATTTTCAAGTTGGAATTAAAGAGTAACTTATAGAATCTGATTAAAATGATTCTGATTTATAGGAGGATGCAATATCAATATAATCTAGAATCAAAGTATCAACAAAAGTTGATTAAATGGCTAAAGCTGAACCCTATTTTTTTGATTATATAAATGAAGATAAAAAGCGATAAGATAGATTGAATTCATAGACATCACAATAATTAACATTTGGAGGTTTTGTATAGGGAAGATCTTCTATTTATTCATCACTTGGTTATTCTAGTGGAAGTATGTAACCAAATGATTTATTAGATTGTTTTGAGAAAATGGAGAAATTAAAATAATAAAAATTTTAGTTTAATTGTTAAGTAAAATATAAATTAATATTAAAAAGTGTCCTAAAATTTTAATTTGTGAAAGTTTAGATTTAGATCTGTATGCATTATCACATTAACTGGATAATCTTGGTATTCTTTATGAATATTCAACATAACGATAATTGATAGTGAATAGTTTGATTAAATATTCAGGAACAGTTTAAAAATGTTGCAAAGGCTTAGAATTATTATTTATTGGAGTTGAACAATTTGATGAAGAATTGATTTAATTATTTACTGAAATTAAAGAAACCTCTATAAAACTAAGAGGAGAACCTAAAATCATAGGATTAATGGGAGATATGGTATAAGAAAATCGATAAGAAATTATGAAATTACCATTTCATGATTTCTTATCTAAACCTATAATGATAGATGCATTATTATTTATATTAACAAAATGGATAAAAATTTAATGATAAAAATGACTATGTTAATATGATATTAGATTTTAGATTCTTTAAGTTTCAAATATCTCTTTCTATTAAATATTTAGCAAAATCTCTTAATTTATTTTTAACTTCAGGATGTTAGAATTATAATAGTTCTACTTCTTTCCATGCTTCTTCAATAATTTCTAGAGATCTTGAATGAGCATATTCTAAACTTCCTGTTTATTTAATAATAGAAATAGCCTAAAACCTTACTATTTATTATCACTTCATTAATTAATGCTTAATCATTTGTTCTAGATTTAAGTATCTCAAATAGTTTTCCTTTTTATTTGTTTAAACTATGAATAACAATAAGAGAGAATTTCCCTTCATGAATATCTTCTCCTAAATATCCTTTAGTTTTCTTATATTTTTCACCTCCACTTAGATTTAATATATCCTATCAATTCAATTCAATAATAATACATCTTGAATTTAAAAAGCAACTCCAATTTATATTGCAAATTTGGCCAATGCTTATCCAATCTTTTCATCTTAATCTAAAACAATACAAGATAATTAAGCTGCCATACAAGCTAATGCTCCTGTCTTACATTCTGCCATTTTAAAATATTATTCTTCTGTTGGTATAATATCACTATTCTATTTATGCCAAACAATATCCCAAGCTTAACCAAAATGAACAATTTTCATATTTTTTAAACATACAGTTAAAATTTTCATTTTTTTCTCATCAGAATAATTTGTAGAATCTAAAATATAATGTAATGGAGCAAAATAGACATAATTAGCTGCATTCACTGCTACATCTAATCCGTACTTAATATGAACACATTTATCATTTCTTCTCACAATACTATCATCTTCAATATCATCAATTACTAAAGTAGCATTATGTATTAATTCCACTAATGATGCTACTTCATATAATTCTTAATGATTTCTTTTAAATAAATCTGCTATTAAAAAACAAAATGCTGGTCTCCATCTTTTACCTCCTCTATCTAATAAATCATATATTGGATTGCTGATGCTATTTGTGAGAGTTTAAACATCATCTGTTTTACAAAATTATGAATCATTCAAATTAAATTTTCTTGGCAGTATTTTTTCAAAATAATTACTACTTTCAAAGCTTTTAATATCTGCTTTCATTTATTACATGAATTCAATTTTAGAAAAAAAGGCTCGTCTTAAATTTCTAATAAACATCTTTTTTAAAATATATTTATATGTTAATTGCTTATTAGAATTAAATAAAATCTTTTATTTTTTTCTAATGATTAATATCTCTATTTCAATTAACTTAAATTTGAATTCTCTTTCTCTTTCTTTGTTCCTATAGATTTTATCAATACATATTTAACAATTAAAACAAAAAAGAGTATCTATTATTTATAGCAATTATCATAGATTTAGATATATAATTTTAATATTACACAAAGGGAAAAACAAATAAAGCAAACTGTATAAAAATATATAAGAATAATAATGCTTATATAATGATTTCAAATTTAAACATTAAAGTAAGTAATGATTTTACAGACTTTTATGAATAATAATTGTAATCTTAAGTTCAAGCTTGCTGTCTAAATGATTCAGCATTAAAATTAATGAAATCAAAATAATTAACTCCAAAAAGAATAGTGTCTACTATAAAGTTGAGAAAGGCACTTTACTTTTATAAGAAAGACAAAGAAGTACTAGACCTTAAGATAAAGTTAAATGAGATGTGTGAATCTACTTTTTTAACTAATGCAGAACTTCATCATATTGTACGTTCAGTTTCTCGAGGGAACTCACCATCATAATAGAGATTTAGAATTCGCACAGAAACAACAACAATTAGTACAGGACCTAAGACTCCTTAGAATAGATTTAAAAAGTTTGATTTCACAACAACAGCACATCTCTATTTCGCTTGATTATTATTATAATGAATAACTCCACTTTGATAAGCAATCCTCGACATAAATAAATACTTCAAATTTATACGTCTCGCAATTATACCCAACCTAAAAACACTACTCAAATGTAACTTAAATTACCTAATTGTTCTTCATCATCCAAAAATAATGAATACAAAGTAATGAAACATAATTCCTTCTTTTCCCCAAAAAAACAACGTTCACATCTATAAAGTCCTATTGTTTAATACAATTATCCTAATCATGACTCTTCTGAGAGTTTTATGAAAGACTTAGAATTATCTGGCAATGAAGACTTAAAAGAAATTAATAAGACTTTGTTACTTACATCTTAAGAAATTAATAAGAAAATGTAATTCGTTATAGAATCTTATCTCAACAACACTCTCAAACAAAAACATATTAAAAAAAAACTTAATAATTTCATTCAACTTAATTGTACTCATGACACTAGTGTTATATTTCATCCACCTAAAAAGAAAAGGGATATTCATTTATAACCATTAAGGCTCTTAAAAAAAAAATGAATTTCGTTATTTATAAAAAAACTTATCATCTCAATAAATATTCATTCTCATCTAGTAAAAAATTAATATTCATAATTATTCAAATAATTTTCTATTCAACTCCATCTCATTTATTTATTCTTAGTATATTCCAAAATTACATTTATTAACATATCTAATGATTCATTCTAAATTTTGATCTAAATTATAATTAATTCACTTCAATTCTTTTACAATAAGAGTTTTATTCTATAAAGAATATCTAATTTTCTAAAAAATATGACTTAGTTTAAAAATAATTTAATTATATTTTATGTTTAGATTCATCTCTCAATTTCAATTTTGTGACATAAGAAAAAAAATCTATAATCTTAGTCTTATAACGCATGGTTTTAGTGATAAGACACTCTAATAACTTTGTTTTAATCTTAATATCTCTGCTGTTGCATAAACTGCGATCTAACCTATAGATTTAATCCATAATTCAATCAGAATCATAAAAGAATTTATATGATGACTTTTGTTAAAAATTTCAAAAATTTACAGTTAGCAATAAAATCTAATATTTAATTAAACAAAGATTAAAATTCAAAGTTTATACAGGACCATGGAATGAAGCTATAGCTTAAAGAGTTTTGAATGGCAATTAAACTTATGCTATTGTATTTATATTTCAACAGAACTATTGAAGTTGACTGATAATTCGCCTTATTTTTATGAATTAAGGCTTTTTGGAAAGGTGAGTAAATTCATATAATTATAGATGAATGTCAGAGATAAATGGCTTTATTAATTTAATCGAATTGGTCCCTATCATTATGAAAAAACTTTGGAATTCTAGGTATTATATGACAACGGTGTTTTATAATTTTCCAAAAGGAATTTTTAAGAATGATAATTTTATAAATATAAATGAATTAAATTATACATCCTTTAAAATACAAAATGTCTTTTATTTAAAGCATATTCAACGATAATAAAAGTTTTGTTTGAGATTTAATTTTTATTACAAGTCGGTTGAATTATTGAATTTATTTCATATGGATTAATGAATTTGAAATAGGAAGAAATATATTTAAGTTGATAGAATTTTTGAATTAAATGCAGTAAGATCAATTAAATAATATCAGATTCAATAAATAATATTGAGTATTTTTTAAGAAAAAACTTTGATAATGAAGAATGTGTAATTGTAGATAAAAAAATAATTAATAAATATAATTTCCACGTGTGTGAGAGGAATTAAAAGGGGAAAAATGATGATAAAAATCAATAATAAAAATGACAAACAAAACAAAGATTCTAAATTATATGAGACCAGCGATGGCTATTATTCCTGATGTAGCAGAGCCAGAAAGAAGAGTATAAAATAATAAATATGCAATATAGATATTATTTAAATATAGAGCTTTATGGACAGCAATAGCAACATTATTGTATTTGATATGTTCATAGATTCCACTTTATGGAATATATAAATCTTCAGCAGGTGATCCATTTTATTGGATGAGAGTGATATTGGCATCAAATAGAGGTACTTTGATGGAATTAGGTATTTCTCCAATGGTTACAGCATCAATGATAATGTAATTATTGGCAGGTGCAAAATTGATAGATGTTGATTAAAATGTAAAGGAAGATAAATAATTATATTCAGGAGCATAAAAATGTATATAAAATAAATAAATATTAAAATAGTATTAGGAATTCTGATAGCATTTGGAGAGGCTTTTGCATATGTATGGTCAGGAATGTATGGTGATTTAGATAAATTGGGTGCAGGAAATGCAATTTTAATAATAATATAATTGGTATTTTCTGCAATTGTCATGATAATGATTGATGAATTATTATCAAAAGGATATGGAATTGGAAATTCAGGAACATCATTATTTATAGCTATAAATATTTGTGAGAATATAATGTGGAAAGCATTTTCACCAATAACTCATAAAACTGAATTAGGATTAGAATATGAAGGAGCAGTTATAGCTTTATTACATGGTTTATTTATTTAAAGTGATAAAATAAGTGCACTATAATCAGCTATATTGAGAGATTCATTGCCAAATTTAACAAATTTATTAGCAACAGTATTAGTGTTTCTGATTGTTATTTATTTTTAAGGATTTAAAGTTGATATTCCAATAAAAAATAATAAAGTAAGAGGAGGATTAACATCATATCCAATTAAATTATTTTATACTTCCAATATCCCAATAATTCTATAAACTGCATTAGTATCAAATCTTTATTTCCTCTCTTAAATTCTATACAGAAATTTTAAAGGAAACTTTTTAATAAGATTATTAGGATATTGGTAAGAATTAGAGAATGGATAAACAGTTCCAGTTGGAGGATTAGTTTATTATGTATCTCCTCCAAGATCAATATCAGAAGCAATATTTGATCCTATCCACACAATTTTATATACTGCATTTATTCTTGGTACTTGCGCTTTATTCTCAAAAACTTGGATAGATGTTTCAGGATCTTCACCTAAAGATGTATTATTCTATTTTATATATTTAGGTTGCCAAATAACTAAAAGAATAAGATATGTAGATAGTTGGATACAGAGATTCTTCTATGAAAGATGTATTAAAGAGATACATTCCTATTGCTGCTTCATTTGGTGGTATGTGTATTGGAGCTCTTACAATTCTTGCTGATTTCTTAGGTGCTATAGGTTCAGGTAATAATTATTATTAATTTCTAAAGGAACTGGTATTTTATTATCTGTAACTATTATCTATGGATATTTTGAAACCTTAAAGAAAGAGAAAGAATAGGGTACATTAGAGTTGTTTTGATATTATTAAATATTTTTTTAAGTACATAACATTTATGACGCAGAATGTGTTAAAAGAAGAAATAACAAATTAAATATCATCATTATATTGAGTTGAGCAATGGATTTTAAACTATTACATTGTACAATTTACGAACAGATGTTATAGTATTCTCAACTCTACTCTATACAACAAAATGATGAGGAGGTACTCTCAACAAACTTACACCAGCTGTTCGAACTTCAGGAATTATAGATTCTGTCTCACTTTGATTACTAACAGCCTTACGACGATATTCATTATAAGCAATCTTTGCTTCATGATATGTGATCTTCAATTCTCGAGCAGCATCTTTTAATTAAACACCTTTATTTATTAGAATCATTAGCTCTCTTTTTTATTAACAATTTAAAGGTTAATGAATACGAGAAGGTTATACTTTCTTTATTTTTTACATTTCCATTTCTACCTGTTTCTTTATTTCGTCTAAAATTTTCATTTTCTAATTTTTACATTTCTAACACTCTATCATGTTATCCTTATATTATCCATATAACGATAAATCATAGTGCGATCGGTTAATTTTATGATGTAAAGTACATTTCTCATCAAAATCATTAACTACGTCATTTATATAACCATGACAACCAAATCTAATCAGTAATTAATGATTATTCAAATATGTTGCGCATTATCAAATTTCAAAATTTCAATCATTTTTATTTATTTAATAAATCTTAATATAGTATTTCTTTCGTTTTTTTTTTATTACTTCCCTCTACAACCCTTTTTTCTATTAAATTTAAACTAACTTCCTTTTGTTTAAACTTTCTTTAAAGAGTATAAAACAATATATTTATAAAAATACTAAAATTTTGATATAATAATGATCACTATTATTAAATAACTTAATTCGGATTCTACAATGTCATGATTAACTATTCCGTCATAGCTGAAATCACTTCACAATTAGCTATATTATTTAGAAATAATTCAAAATATTGAAACTAAATCCCATTTACATATTAAGTATGATTTAAATATAATTCCATATTACTAATGATATTATTGGATAAGAAAAAAGTATCGCAACAAAAACAGCAACATATTCGAAATTTAAGTTATTCATAAAACAAAGGACGTTACAAAACATCAGGATTTCTCAAAACTTCTTCAACTTCATTTAAAATATTTAATTCATTTTCATAATTAACTTATTCAATTTGAAAATTTTATTAGTTTTGTCCAAATTAAATTTATTATATATCCCCTTGAATTTCTTAAATTGTATTTTTGTGATATAAAATTTGATACCTTTAATAAAGTTATTATTCATTTTTATTATAAATTAATTCTATGCAATTAAGTAATATAGAAATATTTTCATATCCTTAAATATGTTATAGAGTCTAATTTAATCCTAAATTTACAATTACGTTTGACAAAATTGAAAAAGTCTTTCTTAGAAAATATTTTTTATACCATTCAATTTCAATGTTTAGATGTAAATCAATATTTTAAATCTGTCTTCTAGGAATAGGCTCATAATTTTATATTATTAGATATGTTTCTTCAATCTTATCTGTATAATTTTCATCAAAAAATTCTAAGATTAATCTTAATGAATTTATTTGCCTTTTAACAATTCTGTTTACAAGATCTGAAATATTTCTTTAATTCTATATTTCATCTCTTTCTAAAATATATTGCATCAATTTTCCAAAGCTTTGAGGTATTTCAATGTTATTTTCACAATTTTAACATTATTCTTAAGAAGTTTATAAATATTGGAAATTTCTTCCATCTTATACATATTATTGTCCTAAATTAACTGTATGAAAACAAACAGGATTCAGGACTTATTGAGATTACTGAGCCTGAAAAAAAAACTCTAATAGCTTAATATAACCTCCTTTAATTATATGGTAAGTATTATTTAAAATTTAACCATTATAAAATTCAACCATCTTTAAAAAACATGTTGGAAATTCAATTATTGTAAAAGATATTTGATTTCTAAAATTATTATTTAAAGCAAAATTTTCAAGTCTTTATAGATTTATTGCTTCTTAATTTTCATTATTTATTCTTACATAAACTTTATATTATCTCAATTCTTGCCTAAAAAATTCTAAAGTCTAATTTGTTAAAGTTCTTCGGTTTAAGAACCTATTAATTATATGGTTTTCTGGAATATTTTCCTCATTTTCCTCAATGGTATTTGTTAAAAGCGAAAACAAAAACTTAAGAATTGATTAAAAAAAAGTTCTAACTTAATTATTTTAATTCCTTAGACAATTACATTAAGGTTATCCTGGAATAATTTAGAGATTGTCGTTGTTTAATATAACTTGATGTAAACAAATAAATTATTAGTCAGCATTTAAGTTATTATTGACAAAATTTCTAAATAATACTAGTCTTCTAGCTGCATCTTGATTTGCTAATTGCTCGAATATTTATGGCTGCTAATTCATAATAAATTTTAATAAATATTATATAATTTATAGTAAATATTTTAATTTTTTTCATTCTTGTAGAGGTTGTTAATTAATTAAGCAGCTTTACATGGAGAAATTATGTTATTAAATTCTCTCATTTCCTCTTATGTTTTAACACTCAAATTAAGGAATTAAATATAGATATTTTAGAATTAAAAAGAATTTACTTTTGCTTTTTAAGTTACAAGATTTTTATCTAATTTATTTTAGAATAAGTTAATTTTTTTAATAGCTAAGGCCTTGTTTTCTAATAAAATAAAAATAAATTAATTTTTGTTGAGATTTAAAAAATAAATAGTCAATCAGAGGATTAATGATGATATTTCTACTCTATTTTTTATGAAGTTATTTATACAGCTCGAATCAAACGATAAAATTGATGTAAATTAACCTAGTCTTTATTTATAAATTTCAGTTTTTTTAAAATAAAGAGAGGAATATTTGAATTTTATCATATGTATATTAATCAATGTAAAGTATCTACGATAAAGGTTCTTAGATCATTATATACTTATTAGATTATAAGTCATCTTCAAAAGTACAATATAATTATCTAAATAGAAAAATTTCAAAATTAAAACCTCTTAGAATAATAAATCAGATAAGTTATATTTTGAATATTTCTCCAAAACCCTTTGCTTTAGTTAATTCAACTTTTAGAAAATATCTTCAATTCAAACATCATCATTTATCTACAAATATAAATTAAAGATAAAAGAAATGTTTTTATAACAAGATTATTTAAATTTTCTTCTAATTTTTTAACAAAAATTAATAGAAGATAAGTTCTATATAATCTTCAAATAATAAATAGTGTATAAATTTTTTATAGAAAGTTTGATAGATAATGGTGTTATTAAAATATAAAGTCTTATTGACATTATTTTTTTCAATTATACAATCTTATATGAAATACGATAAATTTTCTGCTTTGATTAGAGGTAAGGTTAAAATTAATGATTGAATTTGTTAATTGGGATGTAAATTATACTTGATTTATTTAGAATTGATTATGATTAAAAATCGATTAAGAAGTTTGTAAAATAAATTAATTCATTAAAATTTTTTTAACTCAAATGAATATATAAAATACAAAATCAATTGCCAGCCTCGTCATCATCATCGTTTCCACTAAATAATTTAAGTTATTCATAATTTCCTTTGTACATATAAGATGAGGACTTTTAAGGAGGTTTACTTTTAAATAGACTAGAATTGATAAATGATAAAAATTACTTGATTATTTTTTCTTTGAATAATAAAATGATAACAATAACTCCTAAAAAGGCTACGACATACCACAAATATGAATTTGGTTTAGATGGTTTGATTGATGAAACTGCAGTATTTTTTATTTGTGGTTTATTAATTGTAGGTTATTGTTGATCATTGATTGGTATTTGAGTATTATTTTATGAAGTATTATTAGTTACTAAATCTGGACAAGGTGTTTCAACTGGTGAAAGATCAATACCACCTTGACAATAATCACCTGAAACCTTTCTATAACCTTAAGTTTTCATATAAGTCTTTTAACAATTGACAGGTGGCTTTAATAAATCAGGAGTATCATCTTCTTCAAATTTATCAGCAATAGGTACACAGGGTCCTCCTTCAATTTTTCTGTAAAATCCAAAATCGCATTCCCAATCATCTTCAATGCAAGGACAAGTTTCGATAAAAAATTTTTTATCAATTTCTTCTTGATTGAAACATTAAGCTTCTCTTTTTCTCCTGATATATTTAATTTTTCTGCCAAATAAGCATTTTCCAGATTCAAAATTTTTAGGAATCCAAAATTCATAATCTGATTCTGGCATTGTAGGATCCCAAGCACCAGAACAGACTCTTTAATGAAGTGTTTAGAAATTCAATGCTATAACATATCCTTTTAATGAATTTTCTTTAGATCTACTTTATCCATAAATAATGAACTTTTATTCCATATTAGATGGTTCAGTAACTATATTTTGTATTTCGAATTCTTTATCACCAATTTTGACTTCTTCCCATGAAAAACCTTGATCCCAAGAATAAATGATTTAGTTAATAGGTTTATCATCTTATCCCATAACAATAAGACCTCCTCTATCTCCTATTTCATACATATGAGAACCTTTTCTAATTTCAAACCATTCATGTCCTCCATCTCTAGTTAGATAAGTATTGACTTCATGATCCTTTTAAGTTAAATACAACCCTGTATTTCCAACACCTATACTAATTCCTGGAGCATTTTAACTAGAATAAAGAGGATTTTAATTGGCTTCAGTTCTTCCTTTCAAATGTAAAGAACAATCTCCAGAACATAAAATTTCTTATCCTTTTGAATCTATTTCTGGTGCTTTTAATGGATGCCATTAACCACCTCTATCATAAGAAATAAACTAAAAATATAAATATATCAATATTACAGTTTTTTTATATAATTCTAAAGTAGCTGGTGTAATAGAACTTCTAGATTTTGATTTTTCAACTTCTTAATGATCAAAAACATTTGCTACATAAACTCCCTCCATTCCTAGAATTCTTTCAAAATCACAATTTCCAGTATCAAGTGATCTAACATTATGTAATAAAGAAAGAGTGAATTTGAATCCTCTAAAATCACTTACATATACATTAGTTAATCTTTAATTTTCTTCTTTATGAGAAACAGATAAAAATATTTATCCTTCTGAAGTATCAAGAATAGTAAAGGTATGTTAATTCAAAGGAATTGGTAATTATACAGGTTAAGGTTAGAATTTATCTAAATAAGCAGGAGCAATGAGTAATTCATATCCAGTTTCACCATCTTCTCCTGTTGTTAATACAAAGATATAATGCGAAGTTTAAAAGAATCCTAATGCATTTTCTTACATTGTTTATATAGTAGTAAAATAATCATCAGAATAGGAAATAACAGATTTGCCTTCTTTCATATGACAAACTATAATTCTTTAATCAGGAATAAGTTAATATTATAATAATTTATCCCATGCTGCATCTCTAACATAATTTAAAGCAGATTTCCAAGTTTCTCCTCCATCTTCAGTCACATAAATAGATTTCTTATAAAAGTCTTTACAATTGATATCATTTTTGCCACAAGGTTTATCTTTGAAAGCCATTATCCATTATGGATCCATCTTATTTAATTTAAAATCATAAAGATCTTCTGAATGTGTGAATCTTGTATAAGTTCTTCCACAATTCTTAGATTTATAACTAATACCATTTGATCCAAAAAAGAATATAACTCTTGAATCAGCTGGTGAAATATGAATACTTTCAAATTATAATTATTTATTTTCTGGTTCCATTTTTTCCCAACTCTTAGTCTCATCTAACCATGTTGATCCATAATCTGCTGATCTCCATATTTTCCCTTTGTCTGTAAGTATAAACAACACTTTTCTACTCTCCTAATGAGTTTATTCAATTGTTTCATCATCTTTTGTAAAAACAACAGATGATCCACACCAATAAATATTAGACACTGGAGATTCTATTTCATTAAATGATACTTTCACTTCATTCAAACCTTACACACATAATATCAACAGACCTAGAATTATTATCATTTCTTAAATTATAACACGTAAATTAATTAATATATACATTCATATTTCAAAGCACATCTCATTCATTTTTATTTTCTGTTAATGAATAAAAATTATTCCTTAAGCTATACTATCCTAAGAAAAAAATCAGCATTATAAACTTCAGATACCACAAAAAATACATAATAACAAACATTAAATAAGTCTAGAGCCAAATCTATCACTTCTACTACAATCAAGTTATTTTTATATACTAACTTTTTTAGGAAACCTATTACTATAATTAAACCTCCTTTAATAAATTTAAATAAGATTGATGTCAGTCCTTTCACATTTGCTAATAGACTCTCTCATGATGGTTCTACTGATTAAACTAATTCTGCCAGTCTTAATAGTGATTAAGAACAATAAGGAATAACCCTACCATTAAAAAATAATTCAGAATAACTATAAATGTTAAAACGCTAAAAGCAAATTCTTGAGTATAGGCTACAATAAGAAACAGAATCATGTTAGCAATATTAAAAAAACTATCATCATTTATAGGAGCTTTTACAAAAATTAGAACTTGCAAAATCTAATTACATCCATGAGATGAACTAATTTACTTAATGTTTAAGGTTAGTTTTAAACAACACTGATTGATTTTTAGTTTAATTGTAATTATAAAATTATTAAATTATTGTCAATATATTCCTTATGTAAATTCACATAATTGATCATATATGTCCAATAAATAATTATTTATACTTTTAAATGAAAAGTTCTATAACTAAGCATGTTCCACTAAGATTTCATTCTCTCTGTAAGAAATATTACATTCATTGAGATTGTATATCATTTAAGCCTTCATGCTATTTTTATTTTTAAAAATTTAAATCTGTGTATCGCTATACTATAAATATCTCATATATAAATAAATATTTTACTTTTCTTAAACTTCTTCATCTTCAAATTTAACATGACAATTCCAAAAATTTTTTATATCAATTTCTGTGGAATCACTATTAAATTCATTGCTGCTTTTTTTTGAAGAATATAATGAATTTGATGAACCAAAAAATTATATATCTTTAACATTAGGTCTCTATATTGGATCTATATTCAAACAATCTAGAATTATTTGTGATATTTTAGAATGTCTCTCTCTTAAAATGTTCGGTAATATACCTTTTTTAGCCTCCTCTATGACTTAAACAGTTTCCATTTAAGTATATGTAGGATAAAACAAAAGTAAAATTATCAAACCTAATGCATAAATGTCACTTTTTTAATCAGAATAGCTTTTTTCAATTTTTTAATTAATTTATTCTGGAGCTGCAAACATTTTCAAACAAATATCACAATCATTATCTTAATCCTCACATTTACAAAACTTTAAAAGCTTTGTTACTAAACCAAAATCACCAATTTTTACATCATCAGGACTATTCATAAAAATATTAGCAGGTTTCAAATCTCTATGTACTAATTTACATTCATTATGCAAATAGTCTAATCCTTTAATTATTTAATCCAAAATGATTTTAGCTTCGCTTACATATTTATATTCAAGATATTAATCGTCATTATCCTTACTTTTTCTAAATTTAAAATGTTAATCATTTCTTTATTATAAATAATTTTCGAGTTTTTGTTGACAAAACTCTGTTTAAATGTAAAACATGATTTTATCAAATTCTATTTTATTATCATCTTAACTTATCAATTTCTAAACTTGAATAATAGAACTACATTTTTATTTTCTAGTTCCCCTAAAATCTTACTAAATTTCATTATCTTATTCAGAATGACTAATCTATTCATTTTATGTAACTTTAGAAAAAATCATATTCTCTAGATCAATCCTTGACTTTTCTTATGAGCTACAAGAATTAATATTAGTTCTATTTAAATCAAAATCATTTATTTCTAATCCTTGTTTCTAATACTTTTTATATTCTTCTTTATTTTGTATTACTTCAACCCAAGAATTGAAATATCTTATAATTTTTGGATGAGATATTCTGGCTAAGTATTTTGCTTCTATGAAGGAACTTATACTATATATCTTTTACCTCTTTAAGCTCTTTCAATATTCTACTCATAACTATCCCTTAAGTCTTTTCCTTTCAGTTCAATCTATTTATATGTTTATTTTATCTACTTCTTTTAAAGCATATGTATTATTATCCAAAAGGTTAATTACTTTATACACTTTACTTAATCCGCCCTTTCCTATCTTCTCTAGCACCTTGAAATCTGATTCTAATCTCTATCATAAAATAATATTATAATTTATTTGTGTTTTATATGGTAGAAACACTTTAATCAAATAATGATTGTATGAAATACCTTAGATTGTAAGACAGCTAATTAGGCAAGATTGATTGATAGCATTACTTATCAATTTATCAGAAAAATATTATAATATTTTACAAATATTAATTGTAATTTAAATATCAAAAATTTTAATAAGGATGACTATGCATTCCCATATCCTTTATTAGTTCACTAAATTTAGAAATATTTGGATACCTACTTTTTCTACTTTATTTATAAAATCATATATTTGTTTAAAAAAAATTATTATATTTAATAAAACTTGATTCATCAGAAAATCAGAGTATTTTAAATTAAAAAGTTCACTAGTCTATAATATATCTTTTTAATGAAATGTCATGAATATTAACATTTAGTAGATTTTATGATACACTTAATACATCTTTATTCTTTTTATCTTATTAGACTTCTACTTCTATATTCAAAGTTTAGATCTAATTCATATACAAAAATTTTGTAATTCTCGTACAAAATAGAAAAAAAAGTAAAAAGCTCTTTGCTTAAAGTTTCTAGCATCAATATATAAGAAATCTTATTAATTTCTATGAATTAAAAACATTTTTGAAAATCTGAACATTTTCCTCAATTAAATAATTCTGATCTCTCTTCATCTTATAAAAATGATGAACACTACATATGTTCAGAATGTAATTTATTCAACTTCATCATAATATACTTGAATTTAAGGATTACATTAATTATTTTAGTAATTAATAATGTCCTAAAGGAAAAAAAAAAGAGAAGCAACACCTACTAGAGTTGCTTTAGTCTGCTTAAAGACGACATAGAATAATATCTAAATCAATAATCAATCTTTATTAAAAGTTTTCTCCAAGCATGGCTCTATTTCAAAAGTATTCCAAAATAGTGATATATAATATAATAGATTTTAATATTCGAAAGAGGATAGCTTTAAACAAAAGTTTTTATTGAATATGATGAAGTTGATTCAGCAATTGATGCAATCAAGTAAGGATTCAAAATTATATTGTAGATCTCTAAACAACACAAAAATCTTAAATCAAATTTCGTGCAATGTTTATCATTCTAGATTAAAATAACTAAAGCTCGATACTGTTCCATATACTAAAGGTCTTGATTTTACTAACCCTCCTTCTAATTAAAATGATTAAATTGATAATAATGAAGAATAATAAGAAATAGCCACTATCAACCAATGGGATGATTTTTAATTTGAAAACAATTCAACAGATGAAGTTTCTGATGAAGAAGAACCTTAGTTTTCAGAAGAGAAAATGATAGATATTATTTCTAAACTCAATCAAATAGATGATGAAATTAATGAAACTATTGAAACTAAAATTATTAAAGCTTTGGATAAGTTGCACTAAAATACAATGTGCATTTAAGTGTTAATTACATATGAAATACTAAATGATTTAAATTTTGTTATCAAAATATTTTGTCTCTTTGGATAAATTGTATAATTTAAATTTATATTTAGAAGTATTTAAAATAAAGCTAAATTTATATATACATCAAATATGGCTCAAATCAAGAATGTTAAAAAGCATTTTAACTCCTGAAAGATTATTTAGATATAAAGCTTTAATATAATTTTGAAAATCTTCATGGTAAATTAATCCAGCCTAATAATATTAATAATTAAAAAATATCTGAAACTATCGATAATCAATCGGCCATCTAAGAAATTTTCTAGTCATATAAAATTATTAAACAGTAGAACAACAGTTTAATTTAGATTAAATAATGAAACAAATGAGATATTCCAAATTTAGTATTTCTCTCTTTTATAGATTATAATTATTTCAAGATTAAGATTTTGTTTTTTTAATATTAAAAAGAAATATTTCAAGAATTTCGCTTTAAAAATAATGATTATAAACATTTTATCTTCTTAAACTATATATTTAATAAAAACAAATAAGAATTAAAATTTTGAAATTCTAAAATTTACATATTATTTTGTATTCCAATCCTTATTCTTTTTTAGTGGTAAACTTAAACAAAATTAATCTTTTTTACATCAAAAGCATTAGCAGTAATTAATTTCAAAAGCTAAACAGTTAATCTTTTTTATCTATCTATAAAAAATTATTCATAATTAAACTGATAAAGATAAATATTTCATTTTTTATTTAGGTTCTTTATCTATATAATTTATAAGAATTAACCAAAGAAAATATAGCATTTATTCAGTTTAAAAATAAATTTAGAATTTTATCAATTATTATTAAAGATCTTCTCTATTCTACAAGCTTTAATATTCTAAATGGAACCAAAATTAAGTAATCAATATCTACAAGCTGGTTAGATTTGATAAAAATATTTTGATTGAGGAGGAACAAATAGGAAGAAGGATAATTTTTAAATAAAGAAAAATAAGATCGTATATAACTGTTCTTATTATATTAGTAAATAAAGAATTTAAAAGTTGGCTTAATTCTTATTTTTTAATGATTAACAAAAAAATTATAAATTTATGTTGAAAAATTAATAATAATAATCATATATTACAAATAAAAAGACCTTTATAAACCCAGAATTTTAAAACAAGGTGTATGCGAATAGCTAATATAGAAAATAAAAAATTATTTAAAAGAATAATATAAAGCTAAATCATTCATGTAAAAAATTATCATTTAAAAATCCTCTCTTTGAATTAAGTGAATTAAACAAGAAGTTACTGCCAAATTTTAAAATCAAATTAAGCGAAACTGCGCGTAGTTAATCAAATTTTCGAATATCAATTCTTAGTAAAGAAACTACAAGAGTACTAAGATTAGTTGGATAATATAATTGATTATAGCATCATATATATTATTTAACTTTTTTCATATAATTTTTATTTGAGAAATTTTATAATAAATAAAAATTATAACAACGTATATTTATCTCCTAAATATCTAAAGGGGATAGAAATTATAAAATGATTGTTTTATTAAGTCTTGAATAAGTAATTATAAAAATTTTAAGAAGTATAAAATATAGGATATTAGATTTAAACAAATAAATAAATTTAAATAAAAATAAAAAATTAAATAAAATTGGATGTCTGATGTCATCAATTCAGAAAAGCATTTTATCTAATAGAATAACGAAAAGGTACAGAGATACTCACCTAAAAGAGGAATAAGAATGGTTGGAATTACCAAATTGTTAGACTTTCAGTGATAATGATATTTAAAAAAAAAAACAAAAAATTAGGTTTAAGATTCCAGATAGATTGATCAGGAATGATATTATATAGGTGAGTCTTAATGGGATTAATAGAAGGAATATATCATTTTTTAAATAAATAAATTTTACTTCTCATTTTATTAAAATAGGTCATAGAATTTATAGTTATAAATTTATGTTTAATTTTAAAATCCCTACTATTTTCTAATGAAAATAAAATCTAAAAGTTGAAAAATACTTGAAAATTATGTATTAGAAAGATGAAGAAAAAAATTGAGAGAAAGATTAGATGATAAAAATATTAAAAAGGTTATTTTTTAATAAAATTATATTCAAATTTGTATTATCAATCTAAATATTGGAGTAATTTAGCTTCATCCAGTGTAGTCTAACTAAAGTTATCTTATTTTTTTTAGTTTCTTGTATTTGAAAATTGAACAAAATGTTTTTATCTAATAGTTTAATGCATTTATTCTATTAAAGCAATCTACATCTTTGTAGTTGTGATAGTAGGATAGTTAACGTTTGGGGATTTAATCTTAACAGGAGAATTGGGCTATGATTGTGTTTGAATTGGCTAAATTCTAGGGAGTAATTTAATTTAAGGATTTATAGATGAAAATCGTTAAGAGGAAAGTGTTTAATTGATATCAGAATCTAATTTGTATTTGCGAAATAAGAAAGTGACTTACTTGAATTATTAATTATTATTGTTTTTCATTAATAATATAAATATGATTCATTGGGTGTATTTACTTCCCATCCAGAAATAGATGCTTTTTACTTTGAAATAGGTGGTAACATCTATTTCTTAGACTATTCTATTATTCTTGGTGAACGAATAGAAAGAGATCGTTCACTTTATAATTGGATCGTTTTTGCAGAAACAGAAATGGGTAATTTAATTTTTTTAGATTATGGTATTGGTTTTTTGTATTTAACCTTTTTGATTATTTCATCAAAAAATTGTAATTGTTCTTGTATTCTTATTCTTTTGTATAAATTGGAAACATCATTCATTGGAGGTGATAAGGGATACTATGTTATAAATCTTCTGCTCATTATTTGAATATATTTAATAACAAAATAAAAACATCATTATTCTCAAATTCCAAATTATTACATAAATAGATTGAAGTTTTTTTTAAATTATTCTTCATTTTATTGTTTGATTCTAAGGTCCAAATCTTATGTTAAAATCTAGAGTTATGAAGGTTCAATTTATTAATCAGATCTCAGTAAAACTTTGCTTAAAATTCCTACAAAAACTTATTAAAAAGTGCACATTATAGCAAATACTTATCTTGTAATTTTTTGATTTGTTTATTGTGAACATTGACCTTTTATCAAACATAGTAGTAATTCTTTCAAAATAAGTTCAATAATATTATCTATTGGTTAAACAAACGATTATAAAACACCCATCTAACTTAATTATTGTTCTTCAGATATAAATTCAAGGATTGATATAATTATTTCCGTTGTTTAATCCAATGTAACTTTATCCTAAGGTTAATGATATGTAGAAATAGTTTAAGTTTTGTATTCTTAAGACAATTAACTTAACAAATGTTTCTATAAGCTTTCAATAATTATCATCAATGTAGTTAATGACTGAGGATTTAATTCAAATAATTATAATTGTGATGAACTTACTACTTATAAAACTTATACTACTTATAAACAAGTTTTATTATACATCTAAAATTAATATAGATAATTACTATGATATAATTTGAAATCTTTGATGTAATTTCTAATGCTGTTACTAATTAATCTAAATATTTTCTGTCTGCAAAAAGTAATTAACAAGTTTGAGATATATATTTACCTTTCAAAATATTATTCATAATCTTGAATATTAATCCAACTAATCTACATATTTAGGCTGAGTACTCTTATTTAACTTTATCATCTGATATAGCATTTATAAGATGTTATAGATAACTTGTTAGAATACCTTAAAATGTCCTTACTAATTCAATTTATACAATTGATGAACTATGATATTAATATCTTAAGCTCTTATTCTCAGTTATTGCTACCATTAATTTCAAACATAATTTACACATTTAAAATTGTTAAGGATTATCTATTAAAATGAATCTAGTTAATTCTGCTATTTTTATTAGATGCTATTTAATTAGCAATCTAAATATTTTGCTTGTATCAACATGTCTAAAATAACCGAGCATTTCATAGAGATAAATTAAAATTGATTGTTGTGTTGGTTATATTGTTAAAAATTAGTTCAATTATATTATTGATTCAATATAGTTCTCATAAGCTGTGTCAAACAATAAAATTGATAGAATTTCTGAGGCTAATGTTCGACAACTTAAAAATGTATCTTTTTATAAAGCGGTATTTTTTAAATTCAATAAAATTCCTTTGATTTGAGTTACAATATTTGATGTTTAAAATGCTTCATTATATAAATGATGTTTAAGTCTAACAATCGTTTCTTTCATAATTACTAAGGCATACTCTATTATTTCTTTGTTTTCAATTTACAATTATAAAATTATGTATTATAATAATTGATTAGTTGCTTATTATGGTTAACTTTGAATTGGCTTAATAAAAATATCGAAAAATGCTTTATTAGATCGTTGTCTGCTTATTGATTCATCAGATTCACTTAAGGCAAATTAAAATAGATTATCTGCTAAAGACATTGCAGACATAATAACTAAAGGGGGTAAATTAAGAGTAGAAACTTATAAAAAATTTAGTGAATCTTTAATAACAGTTTATATCATTTAAATAATTTCTTCACTGTTTTTTTCTAAAATTTATGGATTTATTACAATATAATTAATTAAACTTAATTCAATTATGAATTTTTCTTAATCCTAAGCTGCGTTTTTAAAAGAATGATAAATCATTTTAATATGGCTTACTAGATCTATTGCTAAAATTGGAAAAAGATTTTCAAAAAATTCTTTTAGAGTATGTTTCAACTTTTTATGGTTCTAAGGAGTGTAACCCTAGAAAAAAGAATTTTGAGAATTCAATAATAAATGAATTATAGATTTACCTATTTCAGATATTGTTTTAGAAATTGATTATTTAAATGTTACATCCAATTTAAAATCAGTTATAAATTTTACTAATTTCTTCATCAATTCTATCATTTAATACATATGTGGATCCTTAATTTTCATTTATTTTTGTAAGATTTAAATACAAAACGTTTATAAACAAAATAACCATTGTTAACTAAATGTAAAATCAAATCTAATTTATCTCAAACCAAAACAATTATTTAATTTAGTATTTAACTCAAGAATATCACTTATTATTTCTTCATTTGCTTATTGTACTTTCTCGAAAAGAAATATGCAACCTTAATACATTTCTTTAGAAAACAATCTTTTTTTTATTTTTTCCGTAAATATTCTCTTCTTAGAAGAAGCCATTCTCTTAAGTGATTTTAATGCTAATAGAGCTAAAGATGAGTCAGTGGAACAGTATGAAGCAACAATCTTAAAAAGTAATTCTAATAATTGTCTATCATTAAAAAATTCAGCAAATTTATCAGGAAACTAAAAGTATATTAAATTAATTTACGCTAACATTATTTTAATCATTTGGATCAAAATCCGATTCTAATTCAAAATAACTAACATTAAAATTAAACATTAAAATATCTTTAAGCGAGGCTAACGCTGGCTTATAAAGATTTGCACTACATTATTTCAAAACTGTACAAACAGTCTACATAAAATCTAATATGTCGCTACTTTAAAACTGAAACATAATTTTTCTATATGAAACATAAGAGTCATAAGATGAATAAAGTTGTAAATTTTATAAAACATTCTAAGCTAATTTCAACCCAATTGAAAGTAGGTAGGGTTGATTCCCTTAAAAAAAAGAGTTAAAAACTAACTTGAATTTTGAGAATTGGTTGCTACTAATCATCATTATTTGCTGAATCAACAAACCCACCAAATTACAGATTGAATTTTACACATGATTTTCTTATTGCTTTTAGAGACTTATACAAAATAATGAAACCAAAGTTTCATAGACCATGCATTTTTTAGATAACACAACATTTTCTTCTCTGTTTAAGCATTATCCTAAAGTTGATTATCCTTCTTATAAACTACGATCAGAACATTAGAATCCTTTAAAAGACCTTTCTGAAACTACAATCTTTGCAATGTATTCGGATATAACAAATAATGTTGAGCCTGACTGAGTTTATTATATTATCTGACATAGAAAATCTACATTTCTTATATCTTCAATGAATTAATAAATTGCCTATTCTGCTATTTACTTACTCTATTATCTTAATAACTATAATTACTTCCAATGTTCTTGAAAAGCAGCAATCATTGCATAAGGAATCGAAATTTTGTAAATTCATTTCAATTTAAATTATCAATTAATTTTATAAATAATTTTTTATGGAAAACAATATTTTCTAGGAATTTTATTTCAAATCTAAATCAATCATTAATCATTCATCAATGATAAATAATTTTTTTTTTATAAAAATAATTCAAATTAATATTAATATTAATCAATGAATATAAGAAAAATTGATAAACTCCTCTTTAATATTATACATATCCTCTCAAATTGAATTTATCATTAGTTTTAATATCACAATCAATTTATAATATTATAAATTGATATCATGTAATAGCTTTATTTCTAAATTTAATTCGATAATAGTTTGATAGAAATTATTAATATTTATATAACTCAGAATCATTTCATTTATGTTCAAAAATTTTATAAAAAAGGAGGCCTTATGTGAATTACATCAAAGCTAAATATAATTTTTAAATATTTCCAATGATTCACTAAAAGGAAAAAGAGCTTTGTGTGAAGAATGCGATTTAGATAAACCAATTAGCTTGAAAAAAGGATAACAAATTTTAAATAATCTAGAAGAATTTGTTAAATAAACAATTTAGTAAAGAACAACTTAAATATATTAAACAATCAATTCTGAAATAGAAAATTTAGAAAAAGAATTTAAATAGTTCATGTTTAGGATTAAAAATTAAATAAATGAAATTATAAAAAATAATGCACTTACCCCATTTGAGAAATATAAAGAATAGGAAGTTTTTACAACTTCTAATTATCAAGATATTGCTGAACTTTTATAAAGTTACTATTCTATCAAGGAGAATAAATATATTATAACAGAAGGATTAGAAAAATGTGTTCAAAATGTTATAAAAAATTATCAATAACATCTCAAAGAAATCTAGCAGACAAGAAAATATTTTCAATAAAGTTGCAATTCTTATGAAATTAATAATGAATATGTAGAGATTTAGATATATGAAGAAGTTTAACTCATAGAATGTAATTTAGAAACAAACTTAAAATACATATTTGATTTGTTCTACTGTAATTAAGATAGCTAGGATTTAAAGTGTTATTATAAAAATAAATTAATCGAAAATATGAATTAAACTTTGAGAGAAATTAAATAGTAAGATTAAAGTAACATTATGCCTTTAATTATCAAGAGAGTTATTTGATATTTTAATTTATTTATAATTAATAAATCCTTGTAAATGTCAAGCCAGTTTCCTTAATAAAGCTAGGATATTTTTGATTTACAAACAAGGATTAGAATACTTACCAGATGAAAAAATGGTAAAAAGGAAAATCATGTTATTTTTGGAATAATTGTTTTGATTTGCTTTTTAATTTAAATATTTTTTTTTATATATTATTACATAAAGTAGGTGAAAATTATCCATTAAGATATTTATAACAGCATTAATATATTGTAATTATTTAATAGATATAACAAATGATCTCAAAAGAGTATAATTTCAGACTTAAGTTATTGAATTTTATTCTACCTCATCTGTTGGTCTGCTTTTTACATTCAATTACATTTCTTAATCATTTATCTACTACTCCTATTTTTATAGTTAAACTATTTTTTATTGATTTGATGAGTCTTAGGTAAGGAAATTTTCAAGAAATTGCAGAAATAATGTATTTTCTATTTGTTTATTTAAAGAAATATTGAGAAAGTTATCGCCTAATTTCTATTAAGAAAAAAAATATACTTCAACAAAATATTATTCTTGCTACTATGAAGGATTTTATAATTGTTAGTAAATTAATTAACAAATCTCTTAATTTGTTACTTCATCATCTTCAGGAATATGTATAGTTTAGAATTTTTGCTCTTCCCATATTTTTTTAGATGTCTAAGTAATAATTCATAAATACTTATTTATATCTATTTTCTAATAGATCATCTTGAAAATCTTCAATTTATGGCACTGAATTATTTTTGTGCAAAAAGATCATTGGATGTTCGCTAAAGAATTATAATTTTAATTCAATTCCATTTTATTCTGAATTAGAGAAGGACATTATAAAATAAAAAAATATACTAATTTATATTTATATATTTATTTTAATTATAAAAAAATATTATCATTTTATCAATAAGATTATCTAGATCTAAATGAATTTTATTAAGTATGCTTATCTTCTAAGCTTTGATTTATATTTTTCTTAAATTAATTTTTTCTGATTTTCTTAATTTTAAATATTTCGTAAAATATTAATATTATTCTAACATATTAAACGTCTTCTATAATTTATTTAATATTGTTATTTTCATTATTAAATTAATTTTGTGTATAATCTTGATATTATTTAATGCCCCTTTAGAATGAAGTAAATTAAGTTCATAAATAAATGAAAATATATGAGTTATTATTCATAAATGTTTCTTAGTCATCGTCAAAGTCCACATTGTTTAATTCAATTTATTTATGATAAACATTATTTATATCTTTTATAGAAACTACAGTAGTTTAGATTTAAGGTTCAATTACTTTTTCCTTTTTATCAACTTCTTTTTTAAAAATGTTTCATCTTTAATCAAATCAAATATATACTCATTATAATCGCTACCGATCTTTCTTTTTCTTTTTTTTTAATTTATCTAATTTAGTTTAGATTGCTCATTTCAAATCATTATTTGCTTTTTTAACATAATATTCAATGTGCCTTATTCATCTGCTAGTAATTACAATACCACTTCTGTTACTTTTTGTTTATTATACACTAATATATACTTGATAGTGCATTTCGAGATTTTTGATATTTCTGGTGATTTCTTGTTCTTCTTTTCAATAAGTTTATTCTTTGGGAAAAAATGCTAAAATTTCAATCTGATTACCAATTTTAGGTTTGTTTTTCAGGTATAATTTATTGACTAGAATTTAGATTATCAGGAAAATCTAAAATCATTTTAATATAATTAATGAGCTTGATTTTAAAGCATCATCTAATATTACCAAATTTCAAACTTAATGAGACAATACCTTTCAAAAATTAAAAATCCAACTCAATAACAACTTTGAGATCAGTATAAAAAACTTAGGCAACTTAAAAAAAGAGTCTTGATAAACATTAACCAACTGTAGAAATATAAGCAAATAAAACTGATTTTACTTTTCCAGTTATTAACAAAACATCTCAAAAAGAAAAAACTTATAAACCTAACTTAACTATTAGAACAGCCTACACTGATGATAAAACAATAAAAGATTACTTGGATCATTTGAACACTTTAAGATCTTAGAAAAATACTTAAAAACAAAATAAATTTAAGAAAGTCAGAACTGAAACTGAAATCGTATAATATGGTGATATTAAGTTTAAAAAAGTAAAAGAAAACTCCATAAAAAAATCTGTTGCCTTAGTATCAAACATCAAGAATCCTTAATCTCATACTTATATCAAATTTAGTGAGCAAATTTATGCACTTATTTTTAGTTTGGAAAATTTGAAGGTAATATTTTGATATTTATTAAAGAAATATATTAACAATGAAAGAAAATTATTTTAAGTAATTAAGTAACTTATTGGATTAAAAAAAAATCTAAAAAAAGTTATACTAAAGCCAAATGGGGAAGAATTGGTAGAAATCTAAGATATTAGCAAATNTTATTCATAAATGTTTCTTAGTCATCGTCAAAGTCCACATTGTTTAATTCAATTTATTTATGATAAACATTATTTATATCTTTTATAGAAACTACAGTAGTTTAGATTTAAGGTTCAATTACTTTTTCCTTTTTATCAACTTCTTTTTTAAAAATGTTTCATCTTTAATCAAATCAAATATATACTCATTATAATCGCTACCGATCTTTCTTTTTCTTTTTTTTTAATTTATCTAATTTAGTTTAGATTGCTCATTTCAAATCATTATTTGCTTTTTTAACATAATATTCAATGTGCCTTATTCATCTGCTAGTAATTACAATACCACTTCTGTTACTTTTTGTTTATTATACACTAATATATACTTGATAGTGCATTTCGAGATTTTTGATATTTCTGGTGATTTCTTGTTCTTCTTTTCAATAAGTTTATTCTTTGGGAAAAAATGCTAAAATTTCAATCTGATTACCAATTTTAGGTTTGTTTTTCAGGTATAATTTATTGACTAGAATTTAGATTATCAGGAAAATCTAAAATCATTTTAATATAATTAATGAGCTTGATTTTAAAGCATCATCTAATATTACCAAATTTCAAACTTAATGAGACAATACCTTTCAAAAATTAAAAATCCAACTCAATAACAACTTTGAGATCAGTATAAAAAACTTAGGCAACTTAAAAAAAGAGTCTTGATAAACATTAACCAACTGTAGAAATATAAGCAAATAAAACTGATTTTACTTTTCCAGTTATTAACAAAACATCTCAAAAAGAAAAAACTTATAAACCTAACTTAACTATTAGAACAGCCTACACTGATGATAAAACAATAAAAGATTACTTGGATCATTTGAACACTTTAAGATCTTAGAAAAATACTTAAAAACAAAATAAATTTAAGAAAGTCAGAACTGAAACTGAAATCGTATAATATGGTGATATTAAGTTTAAAAAAGTAAAAGAAAACTCCATAAAAAAATCTGTTGCCTTAGTATCAAACATCAAGAATCCTTAATCTCATACTTATATCAAATTTAGTGAGCAAATTTATGCACTTATTTTTAGTTTGGAAAATTTGAAGGTAATATTTTGATATTTATTAAAGAAATATATTAACAATGAAAGAAAATTATTTTAAGTAATTAAGTAACTTATTGGATTAAAAAAAAATCTAAAAAAAGTTATACTAAAGCCAAATGGGGAAGAATTGGTAGAAATCTAAGATATTAGCAAATTATGTTGCGTAAGAGAGATTTAATATATAAATGGAGAATAAAAAATTGTGGACAAATTTGATTTATCACTTTATGATGATATGGTTTATTTGACAGACACAATAGACAATCTTTTATTGTCAAATGAAATTCATTCAATTAATAGAATTAGCGACAATGTAATTATTGATTGAATTTAATATAGATCTAAAAGGAATCAGAACAGATTCTTAAAATTTAGCATTCTATGAATATGCCTAATGAAGAATAAAAATTATCAGCTCAAACATTGTCGATGCAAAGGTTTAAAATTCACGATGAAATTGAAACTATTGAGTAAAAATTAGGGCCTTTATAGTTGATATCAAGGAAAATAAGATAAACTTCAATGGTGTTGAGTAGAGTTATAGGCAGTTTAAATGAATGAGTATAATTTTTTTCAATTCGTAAATAAATGATCCTTTAAAAATTTTAAGAATCTTTCGGCATAATCTCTTGGAGGTATTGCTGATATTGTTGGACCATAAATGACTCTTTTGGATAAGAATTCAAGTTTTTTTTTTGTGCTGAAATTTGTTAAGATATCAATTATGCCTATATATAAAGTGTATTAATTATCAACCGTTACCATCTTACTAAAATCATCAAATTAAGGATTTTCTGAATAAACAGAAGATTCATTATCCATTAATTTATTGCCTTTAGCATGTAAACCTAATAATAGACTATAATCGATGATATCATTATCTTCAAAAAACTTGCAATCTTTTTCTAATTGATTGAAAAAAAGCATTGATTTATTCTTATTGATATTCAGTTTTAAGTTTTTTTCTTTATCTGCTAAGAAATTCTAATCTTTTCTGGCAACAGTTGGATCGCTTGCTTTAAATAACAGTTTCTTACTTATCAACAGTATATCTTCCATAGGTTGAACCTTTTAAGTCATATCTAACATTAATTTCATGATTTGTTGAAAACACATTGCTCATAATCACAAAATAAATAACTTTTTCTCTTAACATAGTCTAATATTTTATACCAATCTTATGCATTCCAAATAATCTTGTTTAAATGTTTATAATACTTTATAATCAATGTTTCTGGATAATTTTTGAGATGGTAATAATAATTTCTCATAATTTATTTCAGAAATCGAAACTCTTAATGATGTATTGTTTTTAAAGTAAACTGCCCATCTGCTGTATAATAAAAAAAGCTTCCACTTTTTCCTGTCGATGTTAATTCTTATAGACAAGATAAATCTCCTTTAATTAAAGATTGTAAAATAGATTCAGGACCAATACTTTTTAGATATTAATGATTGTCTATTCCATAAATAGTTCTAATACTATTAAATACTCGTGGAGCATAATCAAAGAACTAACATACTTTAAAAGAGCTTTTATCACCTTATGCTCTTCTTGGTAGGAGTTCAAAATAATATTTTAATTTAAAATCTTTTGAACCAACTTCATAGTCATCTGCTATATTAATACTGCTTACTGCCATTTGAATTCCGATCATCATATTTAATACTAAATTAAAGTTTTCATGTCCAAATGAAACACTAATTTTTGGTTTTTTCGTTTGTTTTTGATTTTTATTAGATGTTTACTTTCTTGGTATATTTATAATAGTGTGTAATCTTTATTCATTAATCTAATCAATAATGTCCATTTTTTATTGTTTTATTTGATTTTGATCAATTAATTCTCTCAATCTTTGAACCTCTTTACTGATTTCTTAAACTGATGTGATCATAGATTTATATTTATTTTTAAGTTAATCAGCATTCATTTAGTCTACAAATTAATAAAATTGATTTTTTTCATTTTCAATTTCAAAACTATGTTCTGTTTAACAAAATTGATCTTCCTCTTTAGGTTCAGAGGTATCTTGTTCAATTAATTTCTATGGAATTTATTAAAATAATGCTTTTTATTTAGTTTTGGGTTTCTGTTGTCCATAAAATGAAAAATCCTAATTCTAATCATTTTTTATATGTTCAATTGATAGTTCATTAGAATGATTATAATTAAAGGATGCAAATTACTCTGAAGTAAAGAATTTATTAACTCCCTATTCGTTATTTAAATTATAATGGTTGTTTTCATCACTTTCATATTTAAAAAGACTAACAATAGGGGAATGGAGATTTTCAACTTAACTATTCCTTTATTTTTATTCTTATTCAGTACTTCCTCTAATAAAATGAGGAAGTTGTTTTTCTTTTTTATTATCATCTTAATTCATAAATTCTAGTAATTGATCAAGTTTTTTTTCTATATTTTAAATATACCTAGATTGTTATTAAATGCTAAAATCTATAGTTTCAAGAGTAACACCTCTTCTAGNGATATCAATTATGCCTATATATAAAGTGTATTAATTATCAACCGTTACCATCTTACTAAAATCATCAAATTAAGGATTTTCTGAATAAACAGAAGATTCATTATCCATTAATTTATTGCCTTTAGCATGTAAACCTAATAATAGACTATAATCGATGATATCATTATCTTCAAAAAACTTGCAATCTTTTTCTAATTGATTGAAAAAAAGCATTGATTTATTCTTATTGATATTCAGTTTTAAGTTTTTTTCTTTATCTGCTAAGAAATTCTAATCTTTTCTGGCAACAGTTGGATCGCTTGCTTTAAATAACAGTTTCTTACTTATCAACAGTATATCTTCCATAGGTTGAACCTTTTAAGTCATATCTAACATTAATTTCATGATTTGTTGAAAACACATTGCTCATAATCACAAAATAAATAACTTTTTCTCTTAACATAGTCTAATATTTTATACCAATCTTATGCATTCCAAATAATCTTGTTTAAATGTTTATAATACTTTATAATCAATGTTTCTGGATAATTTTTGAGATGGTAATAATAATTTCTCATAATTTATTTCAGAAATCGAAACTCTTAATGATGTATTGTTTTTAAAGTAAACTGCCCATCTGCTGTATAATAAAAAAAGCTTCCACTTTTTCCTGTCGATGTTAATTCTTATAGACAAGATAAATCTCCTTTAATTAAAGATTGTAAAATAGATTCAGGACCAATACTTTTTAGATATTAATGATTGTCTATTCCATAAATAGTTCTAATACTATTAAATACTCGTGGAGCATAATCAAAGAACTAACATACTTTAAAAGAGCTTTTATCACCTTATGCTCTTCTTGGTAGGAGTTCAAAATAATATTTTAATTTAAAATCTTTTGAACCAACTTCATAGTCATCTGCTATATTAATACTGCTTACTGCCATTTGAATTCCGATCATCATATTTAATACTAAATTAAAGTTTTCATGTCCAAATGAAACACTAATTTTTGGTTTTTTCGTTTGTTTTTGATTTTTATTAGATGTTTACTTTCTTGGTATATTTATAATAGTGTGTAATCTTTATTCATTAATCTAATCAATAATGTCCATTTTTTATTGTTTTATTTGATTTTGATCAATTAATTCTCTCAATCTTTGAACCTCTTTACTGATTTCTTAAACTGATGTGATCATAGATTTATATTTATTTTTAAGTTAATCAGCATTCATTTAGTCTACAAATTAATAAAATTGATTTTTTTCATTTTCAATTTCAAAACTATGTTCTGTTTAACAAAATTGATCTTCCTCTTTAGGTTCAGAGGTATCTTGTTCAATTAATTTCTATGGAATTTATTAAAATAATGCTTTTTATTTAGTTTTGGGTTTCTGTTGTCCATAAAATGAAAAATCCTAATTCTAATCATTTTTTATATGTTCAATTGATAGTTCATTAGAATGATTATAATTAAAGGATGCAAATTACTCTGAAGTAAAGAATTTATTAACTCCCTATTCGTTATTTAAATTATAATGGTTGTTTTCATCACTTTCATATTTAAAAAGACTAACAATAGGGGAATGGAGATTTTCAACTTAACTATTCCTTTATTTTTATTCTTATTCAGTACTTCCTCTAATAAAATGAGGAAGTTGTTTTTCTTTTTTATTATCATCTTAATTCATAAATTCTAGTAATTGATCAAGTTTTTTTTCTATATTTTAAATATACCTAGATTGTTATTAAATGCTAAAATCTATAGTTTCAAGAGTAACACCTCTTCTAGCGAAGTCAAATATTTCTAAGAGTGCTGGATCAGCTATAACAGAATCTTAATATTATTATAATGTAACTCTGTCAGCTTGGTCAACATCCATGGTTTTGAAAATTAATTTTATTCTTTAGTCAATCTATTTCTTAGTTTCGCTGGTTAAATTTTATCCAGTCATGGCTATCCAGCTATTAATTACTCCTTACATTGTATCATTGAATTCAGCTGATGTAAAGCTTCCAACCTTGTTTTTATCAATCAACTTAAAACTAATCTCAGCCTTTTCTCTGGCATCTCCATGACTTACTTTATCAAAATAAAGAGCGAAATCTTCAAATCGAATCTAAATAGATTTCATTTAAAACATACCTTACCATCTTTATCATCATCCATAATGAGAAAGATTCTATCTGATAAATGTAGCATAGTACCCATCCCAAGTAAACCCAAATTATCTCGAAATTAAAACTTAGTCACAAAATTAGAACCCTATGACATTCTGGCAAATCTAGTTTTTAATTCTATCAATTCAGTTTCTGTAAGTCTTGTTAATTTTCCTAATTTATTTATTTCTTCTCTTTAAGTGTTTGTTTTTTATTTCCTTGAACAGCACATTTAATTTATTTAATTATTATAATTAATGTAGTAATTGTTTCATTACTGTTTACTTTCTAAATCACATATTAAATTCAATATTGTCATTCTATTTGATCAAAAAATTAATATTTATCATTCCCTTAGTCTTATTTTGACTTTCAACTAAAAAGAGTCTGCATAACAGGATCTTAATCAGAGTANATAATACTTTATAATCAATGTTTCTGGATAATTTTTGAGATGGTAATAATAATTTCTCATAATTTATTTCAGAAATCGAAACTCTTAATGATGTATTGTTTTTAAAGTAAACTGCCCATCTGCTGTATAATAAAAAAAGCTTCCACTTTTTCCTGTCGATGTTAATTCTTATAGACAAGATAAATCTCCTTTAATTAAAGATTGTAAAATAGATTCAGGACCAATACTTTTTAGATATTAATGATTGTCTATTCCATAAATAGTTCTAATACTATTAAATACTCGTGGAGCATAATCAAAGAACTAACATACTTTAAAAGAGCTTTTATCACCTTATGCTCTTCTTGGTAGGAGTTCAAAATAATATTTTAATTTAAAATCTTTTGAACCAACTTCATAGTCATCTGCTATATTAATACTGCTTACTGCCATTTGAATTCCGATCATCATATTTAATACTAAATTAAAGTTTTCATGTCCAAATGAAACACTAATTTTTGGTTTTTTCGTTTGTTTTTGATTTTTATTAGATGTTTACTTTCTTGGTATATTTATAATAGTGTGTAATCTTTATTCATTAATCTAATCAATAATGTCCATTTTTTATTGTTTTATTTGATTTTGATCAATTAATTCTCTCAATCTTTGAACCTCTTTACTGATTTCTTAAACTGATGTGATCATAGATTTATATTTATTTTTAAGTTAATCAGCATTCATTTAGTCTACAAATTAATAAAATTGATTTTTTTCATTTTCAATTTCAAAACTATGTTCTGTTTAACAAAATTGATCTTCCTCTTTAGGTTCAGAGGTATCTTGTTCAATTAATTTCTATGGAATTTATTAAAATAATGCTTTTTATTTAGTTTTGGGTTTCTGTTGTCCATAAAATGAAAAATCCTAATTCTAATCATTTTTTATATGTTCAATTGATAGTTCATTAGAATGATTATAATTAAAGGATGCAAATTACTCTGAAGTAAAGAATTTATTAACTCCCTATTCGTTATTTAAATTATAATGGTTGTTTTCATCACTTTCATATTTAAAAAGACTAACAATAGGGGAATGGAGATTTTCAACTTAACTATTCCTTTATTTTTATTCTTATTCAGTACTTCCTCTAATAAAATGAGGAAGTTGTTTTTCTTTTTTATTATCATCTTAATTCATAAATTCTAGTAATTGATCAAGTTTTTTTTCTATATTTTAAATATACCTAGATTGTTATTAAATGCTAAAATCTATAGTTTCAAGAGTAACACCTCTTCTAGCGAAGTCAAATATTTCTAAGAGTGCTGGATCAGCTATAACAGAATCTTAATATTATTATAATGTAACTCTGTCAGCTTGGTCAACATCCATGGTTTTGAAAATTAATTTTATTCTTTAGTCAATCTATTTCTTAGTTTCGCTGGTTAAATTTTATCCAGTCATGGCTATCCAGCTATTAATTACTCCTTACATTGTATCATTGAATTCAGCTGATGTAAAGCTTCCAACCTTGTTTTTATCAATCAACTTAAAACTAATCTCAGCCTTTTCTCTGGCATCTCCATGACTTACTTTATCAAAATAAAGAGCGAAATCTTCAAATCGAATCTAAATAGATTTCATTTAAAACATACCTTACCATCTTTATCATCATCCATAATGAGAAAGATTCTATCTGATAAATGTAGCATAGTACCCATCCCAAGTAAACCCAAATTATCTCGAAATTAAAACTTAGTCACAAAATTAGAACCCTATGACATTCTGGCAAATCTAGTTTTTAATTCTATCAATTCAGTTTCTGTAAGTCTTGTTAATTTTCCTAATTTATTTATTTCTTCTCTTTAAGTGTTTGTTTTTTATTTCCTTGAACAGCACATTTAATTTATTTAATTATTATAATTAATGTAGTAATTGTTTCATTACTGTTTACTTTCTAAATCACATATTAAATTCAATATTGTCATTCTATTTGATCAAAAAATTAATATTTATCATTCCCTTAGTCTTATTTTGACTTTCAACTAAAAAGAGTCTGCATAACAGGATCTTAATCAGAGTATTGCCAAACTGATTAGACAATATTTTTATAATTCTTTTATACATATCAATTATAGACTCAATATCAATTTCAATTAACTCAGTTTACATGATAATAATTTAAGTCAAATAACAATCAGGAAATTTTTATTATCATTTTTCACATAATAATTCAATGTATAATCATTCCTATCAAAAATAAAATTAAATAAAAACTGATAAAATGAAATTAATCAAATATACTGATCAATCAATGTAGTAGTTCTAAATCGAAATTTATATATATAATATCCTATAATAAAAATTTTGAATGTTCTGCTACAAAGCTAAGTTACTTTCATCCTAAAAGTATAATATTTTTATGTTGAAAGACGAGATTCAATTATAGCATGTAATAAGAGATATATCAAATAGGAAAATAAAATTGAAATAATAAAACTTAATTCCTTTGAACCTAGGTTTAAATGGGCTAAATGTGACACCTCAGAAATAGGATAATTTGAATTATTGAATAATTAGCAGAGCAGAATCTACAAGATAGAACCTTCCATGGGAATGTTATTGAAGGAATTTTTAAATGGAAAAGTTTGCTTTTAAGGAATTGATAATCAATACAGGATAGCAAAAATCATTTCAAAAGGAAATTCTGGTTCTGTATACTATAGTTCTATTTTGTAGATTGTAAATATGAGAAATCTATACAATGGTGAACTAGTTACATGTAAAATTTATAAACAAGGAAACTCAGAATTTATCTATGTAATAAATCCAATGTTAAGTAGAAATTTCAAAATGAGGTCTAAGCTCTCTAATTTTTAAAACATAAAAATTTACCAAAAATTAGAGAATATTACATTGAAGCCAATCACAATTATATTATTTATGACCTCTTAGAGGGAATACCACTCAATATTTGCATAAAGAATGCCATTTTAGATGATTAATAAATTATTCAAATTATGAAGGTATGATAGATGATATCAAACAGGAACTGATTCGCCTTATATAATATATGCAATTTGAAGGATTCTCCCATTAAAATATCAAATTAGAAAATATTTATTATTATTCTTTAATGAATCAAATAACTGTAGTCAACTTTGGAAAATCAGTGTTCAGAAATCAACCTATTACTCCTAGTGACTCTTATTTTTCAAAAACTACAAAAGATTATTCAGATCTATATACTAACTCTTGCAGAAATACTTATCCGGATAAAGACATTTTTGACTGTGGCTTAGTATTTTTTTAATTGTAATTCTCTTATTAGAAGTAGGGTAACATAAAAAATTTAAGATTGTAAACAAATTCACTATTAAAATGATTATAAAACAATAATGAGTTTGATCACTGAAATTCATAATCAAAAAATTTCAGCATTCCTAATAAAATTATTATTATAAAATAAGGCATTAGACAAGCCTAACTTTTCTGAAAATTTATTATAAGAAATTGATCTTCTAAACTTAGAACTACATAATTATAGAAATAATTGATTATATATTACATGTATTAATAGAGTTTATTTATAATTATTAAATAGCTTTATAAAATTTAATAAAATTTATTTAATCACTAAATGGAAGACTAATTAAAAAGAATCGACATACTCATCAAGAAGCAGAACTTTTAGAAGAGTATAAAAAAACTATAAGAACTGCAAAATCAACTTAATGAGAGTCTTATTAATCCTGAAGAAATGACAGAAAATGAATTAGTAAGCTCTAGTTTATTATTATTAGATTTTCTAAAGCAATATATACGAGAGGTTCGCGACAATATTTATTGATATAAATTAAGTTTATCAAGCAATGCAATACTTAATAAGAATGATAAAAATAGAGAAAGATATTTGTAAAGCATCCGATAATAAGAATAGCATTTTGAGACTCTGTAATTCTTACGCAAAAATAGGTAATTAATATAATGAAATAATATCAGGTAGGTGCTGTTTCTATTGCTGTTATTATGAATAAACTTTCAAATATTTAGATTATGCTNAATCACAATTATATTATTTATGACCTCTTAGAGGGAATACCACTCAATATTTGCATAAAGAATGCCATTTTAGATGATTAATAAATTATTCAAATTATGAAGGTATGATAGATGATATCAAACAGGAACTGATTCGCCTTATATAATATATGCAATTTGAAGGATTCTCCCATTAAAATATCAAATTAGAAAATATTTATTATTATTCTTTAATGAATCAAATAACTGTAGTCAACTTTGGAAAATCAGTGTTCAGAAATCAACCTATTACTCCTAGTGACTCTTATTTTTCAAAAACTACAAAAGATTATTCAGATCTATATACTAACTCTTGCAGAAATACTTATCCGGATAAAGACATTTTTGACTGTGGCTTAGTATTTTTTTAATTGTAATTCTCTTATTAGAAGTAGGGTAACATAAAAAATTTAAGATTGTAAACAAATTCACTATTAAAATGATTATAAAACAATAATGAGTTTGATCACTGAAATTCATAATCAAAAAATTTCAGCATTCCTAATAAAATTATTATTATAAAATAAGGCATTAGACAAGCCTAACTTTTCTGAAAATTTATTATAAGAAATTGATCTTCTAAACTTAGAACTACATAATTATAGAAATAATTGATTATATATTACATGTATTAATAGAGTTTATTTATAATTATTAAATAGCTTTATAAAATTTAATAAAATTTATTTAATCACTAAATGGAAGACTAATTAAAAAGAATCGACATACTCATCAAGAAGCAGAACTTTTAGAAGAGTATAAAAAAACTATAAGAACTGCAAAATCAACTTAATGAGAGTCTTATTAATCCTGAAGAAATGACAGAAAATGAATTAGTAAGCTCTAGTTTATTATTATTAGATTTTCTAAAGCAATATATACGAGAGGTTCGCGACAATATTTATTGATATAAATTAAGTTTATCAAGCAATGCAATACTTAATAAGAATGATAAAAATAGAGAAAGATATTTGTAAAGCATCCGATAATAAGAATAGCATTTTGAGACTCTGTAATTCTTACGCAAAAATAGGTAATTAATATAATGAAATAATATCAGGTAGGTGCTGTTTCTATTGCTGTTATTATGAATAAACTTTCAAATATTTAGATTATGCTCAATAATTACTTAATTAACATAATCTTACTAATACAGGTGTTTATGCACTAACTTTAACACAGTTAGGAAATTATTATAGATTTATGTTTTAAGATGATTTGGCAGAAGAAATGCTAAATGAAAGCATAAAAATTAGGGAAGAATTATACTCTAGAAATTCTATAGTAAAAATAATAAATATATGTAGGAAGTGGCTGATTCATTACATGGATTAGCATAGTTATTCTCAGATCAAGGAAAAATTGAAGAAGCTATGTTTTCAATCAACTAAGCTATTACTATTTGGATCAATGTTTTAAGTTATGAAAATATCAAAACTGCAAAATCTATTTATCTTAAAGGAAATTTATATCTAAGAATGAAAAGTACTACAGAAAGTATAATTTAATTTTAAAAAATTTAGATTTAGAAAAAGCAGAAAATTTAATTACTCAAAGTTTGTAAATAAATATAAAAATTATGGGAAAATCTTCATAAGATATTGCTGATTGTTATCATTCTTTAGGTAAAATTAAGTCTTATAATAAAAATTCGAATGAATTTGAAGTTTATTTTCAAAAATCATAAGAAATTTTACAAGAATTGTATGGCTAAAGCCATGCGAGCATTGCAATAATATTAAATAATTTTGGAAGATCATATTATGAAAGAAAATAGTATGAAAAGGCTGTTAATTGTTTTTAAGAATCTATAAAAATTTATACCTAATTATGTGGAGAAATGCATGGCAATTTAGCCATTACATTAAAGAACTGTGCTGATTGCCATAAAGAATTAGGTCGATTTAAGCAAGCTCACAATGACTATTCAAAATCATTGGAAATCTATAAGGTATATATAAATATTCTATTTTTAGAAAATGCAGATAAATCAACAACAGGTCAATTCGATATAAATTTAAATGACCCAAATCTCCGAAAAGTTTTTAGAAGATTGATATTAACTAATAATATATTTAATTATATCTAAACCTTGTTTTCTATTTATATTTATTTAATAAAAATTACAATATTTATATAATAAGTAACTTAAAATTATAAAGATATATAATAATTTCATTGCTAATGAAAGCTTTATTATTATTAAACCAGAGACTTTCTCTTTGAATTCTATTTTACAATTTATTTAACTTAACTGTTCTTTCTTAATTGATCTCTTTTAACAAACTCATCAACCTTTCTGAACTATACCCAAGCTTTTCCTTCCATTAAATTATCTAGCTAAATTTGATAGATAAACATTTTACTTCTTCAGAGATTTCTCGATCAGTATAACCACTTTTTTTAACTATCTCCCAAAAAGCCATCCATTCATCCTCTGATATTTGCCCGCTTTTATCAAAATCAACTGCATTGAATAAAGCTTACGTATTCACTTTAGCGAAGTTGGTTTTCCAAAATTTTTAGGTTTCATCTTTATCTATAGAACCTGAATTATTTATGTCAATTTTTCTAAATATTTCCAAAGCTTTAGCTCTAAGTTTATCATTAAGACCCATTGAATTTTTTTATGCTCCACAACCCATTTATGATATAATTAAATTAATTAAAACCAAATTCATAATGAATATTATTTGCAGTAATATTTTTAGATAATTACAATAGTATTAATTATTTAAATTATTACTGCCGAATATTTTATTAAATTAAATTAATTAAAACAATAGAATAAAAAACACTATCTAGCATTAAAAAATCAATGGATAGCTTCGCTTTTTCTAATAATTTAACTTACACTTCTTTATCGAGTTTCTTTAGCAAAAACAAGATTTTCTTTTTTTCTATTTTTACTAATGAGAAAATCAATATTAAAATTAGGGTAATAATTAACAAAATTATCAATCTTGTCAATTGTAAAGGCTAAGAATTGTTGATAAAATAATTACATTCGATAATAATCTAATTTTGGCTATAAAAAGCTTCAAATTAAATTTTCTTGTTAATTATTGAGTGATATTCTTCTATTTCTGCTTATTCTGGTTATGCAATTTTAAAAAATCTAACTTTTTATTTTAGTCTTCTTTGAAATTAGTAATTTCTGTTTTGAAATATATCTAAAGTAAAATAAATATGATGAAATACTGATTGATAATTTTTTAAGTTTTTTATCAACAATGCTTTTTCTAACACTTTTGATGATTTCTTTACTAATACTTATATGTGTTAATGAACAATCTATACTCATATGATCAGTGGAACCACAAGTAAAGCATTCAATACCTAATTCATAATATGCATTATTAAATATGATTTCATCTCTTAAGAAACAGTAACGTTAATGATCTAAAGGGAACAATTTTAATTTATTCATAAAATCTGTTCTTGATAATCTTACAACTTAAGAATATTTTTTAGATCTGGCTGATGCTTTTCGTTGTAATCCTGTAACAAAAGCATAATCACCAAATCTAGCTCCTGATTTTAAATGTGCCATAATAACTTCTTGTTTTTCTGTTTCAGGTACATTAACAAAGATTTCTATATGTCCAATTTAAACAAAATAGATTGCATTATCATCTCTATTTGCATCTCCATCTAAAAAGATATTTTCTTTTTTAGAATAATCAATTTCTTGCATAACCTAACTTAATTCTCTCATTAGATCATCAGAGAAGTTATTGGTAATCCATGGAACTTAATATAAATAAGGTTAATAAGCTTCATACATTAATCTATTTTTTAATTAAGGAGCTAATTTTTAGAATACCTAATCTTCCAGATATTAATCTCTATTTCTCTTTTCTTTAAAGTAATGTTCTAAGAAATTTCTAATTTCCTTCTCAGTTTTTTCTGATACATTTTTAGATCTCATAAATTTAGTGATTGCAACTATTTCTTTATTATATTTTCTTTTTTCATCAAAATAATCAACAAATGTTTATTATATGTTATTAACATTAAATGCTACCAAAAAGACCGCAGCAATCATTGCTACTTCTGCAACAATAATTTCAAATTCATTCATAGGTGTAATATCTCCATATGCTACTGTTGTTAAAGTTGCAAATGCCCAATATGTTGATAAAATATACCTTTTTGTCCAATCATAGTATAATATAATTCCAAAGTTTCCACTTGAAAATGTTAACCATGAATTAGTAAATTTACCTTCATCAGGATTATCATAATGATTTAGCATATATATTCCAGTCCCAAAAAATATACAACCAAAAAAATGGGTTAAATATACTATCTCAATTATCATTCTAATTATCATATATATACTCTTCCATTTTGGATAAACTTATAATTTATCTTAATATCTTTAATCGATTTCATACACCGGATACATTTTTAATAAAAATAGTAAATGAAATGTATATACATTTGCCATTGTATATGAAAATGTTGTTATCAATATTTCTATAAGAGGAACAAAATCAAATATAAATGAACCCATTAAATAATGTAAAGCTACTCTACGTCTGTTTTTTACCAATGCTCCATACTTATAAAATGCCACATGAAATTCTATGAAAATATCAAGCATGAAAATCAACTAAATGATGTTTATTTTAATATTAGTACAATCACTATAATTCTAAAAAAGATATAGGTTGGACTATGGAATGTATAATAGAAGTCATCTCCAAAAAATATTATTAATGGCACTTCTATAAAAACCACAAATGTTATTATCAACACAGGAATCTTCCAATATGAAAGAAATGAACTTTGTGGATCAATTATCGGCATCAAATTTACATATGTCTTTTTTATCTATGTAATTAATTATATTTCTCTATTGATTTAATACGATGTTTTAAATTATGTTATTGTCTAAGTATTGAATTGTTTACGAACATTCTATCAACTATTAACTTTTATTACGTCTTTCCAATTCTAAGTACAAACTGCTGTTTTATCTGTTGATGCTAAATCACCTATCAATTAAATATGCTAAGTCATTGTATAAGCATATTCCTCACTTAAAGGAGCAATCTAAACTGGTTTAGGTTTTAATGGCATCATTTCAATTTAATTTTAAGAACCTTATAACAATGTTTTCTTCAGAGAAACAGATGAATATTCTGACAATTCATTTACAACTAAGAGATCTTAATTGTTTTTTTATCTGTTATCCCACATTATGAGATTATATTATTATTTAAATATAATATTAAAATATGGAGTAAATTTTTAATCAATATATATTTTTTAACAACTTTCTTATTTTTATCATTTATAATTAGTTTACCTCATAATATCTTCAATAATTAAAACAAACTCAAATTTCTTCTCGATTTCTAATGTCTTATTGATCATAATTTTGTTAAAACATTGTTTTTAACTAAAATTTTTCATTTTTTTAAAATGCTTTTTTTTATTTGGATATAATTGATTTAATATCAGTAACGCTTATATAAAATTGTAGAAAATTATATCAATTTATATGATAATTTAATATGAAAAGATATATATGAAAAAGGAAGGTTGTTTAAGAAATTATTGTGAATGATATATTTTATGAAAACAAATTTTGGTTATTAAGATGTTTGACGTTAAAGTTATGATTTTTTGAAATAAAGGTTGCATATATATAGTGCTAATGCATGAAGAGTTAGATTTAATAAAATAATACTTGAATAAGATATCAGGATTAATAATTCGTCACATTTTGTATATAAAAGGAAGCCAGCATGTATGATTTTTTCATAATATTAAAAAAAATATTTTCTGAAAATAGAATGAGTGTTGCATCTAATTCTAAATAGGAAAATGAAGTCAAAGAAAGTGTAATTGAAGTAATATTAAATAAAGATTAAAACTTAGACAAAATTCACATGGACAACCAAGAGTATAGAAAAACTAAAAGAGCTACATGTTTTGTAATAGGGGAACTGGAAATCTATCAGTACATTGATAAATGGTCCAACACCTTTAGAGTGTATGTACAAATGGCAACAACTCCATCCAGATCAAGTAATAAAATTATAATAATATAGACACCTTCTAGATAACTATGGTCATCAGAAGAGGATGAATAATTAAAAGAATTAGTCTAAAAATTTGGTAAAAAATGGAGTAAGATCTGTACAATAATGAATTGGAGAACTGGGAAATAAGTAAGAGAACGTTATTTGAACTAATTATAAGGAACAATTAATTAAGACAAGTGGACTGAAGAGGAAGATAAATTGATATTAAAATTATATAAGAAGTTTGGAACTAAATGGAGCTATATTTCAAGTTTTTTAAATGGAAGACCTGTAAATTTCTATTTCTATTTATGTAGGAAAATATGGTCAAAAATAGATTCTATGCAAACTTGAAAAGAAGATACTAATGTGATTTAGGTGATTCAGATGATGAAGATTTTGAAGAAGAATCATTCAATTCATCAAATGAGGAAAAAAGTTAAATTTAAAGGAAAAGAAAACCATAAAAGACTCTTAAAGAACCATTAAAAATTAAAAAGCTTTAGGTTTCTGATGAAAATATAGAAAATTTTTAAAGAATGACAAGATCAAAAAATCAAAAACAAAATGATGATAGTTTAAAATAAGATAGTCCAAATGAAGATTAACATAATGAAAATAATTCAGGTATTATCCTTTTTTATTTTTTTAGGATTGTAAAATATTCAGAGTTCACCAAGTTATTGTACTACTTAAGCAAATTAAATAACCATTAAAGAAGAAAATTAATTAAAATGTGATAATTTTAATAATAATAATTCTTCCATCATTTAATAGCATATTCCGTAAATTCCATTAATCAACTTAATCCCAAATTCCATGTCCCAACCTATTTTTAACCCTTAATTCCTACAATAATAGTAAAATGCTCTCATTTATCCATAAAATAATTTACAAAGCTTGTCAAATAAATTAAATACATTTTAATTCAAATAGCCTTAATTAGACAGAATGCAAATGTCATATCCAATCAACTAATTCCCAAGAATTAGTTTTGTTAACCCTTTTTTAGAAATTCTGTAACAATAGTAATTGCTTAATATTTAAATTCCTATCAAATCTCAATTTTTAGGTCAGATTGATCCAATTACATAATGGACAGAATTTTAGAAAACTTATAATAATCAGATGTTGTCAAAAAATTTGTAACCATGAGGTTAAAAGAGAATGTAAACAATATATATGTAATCATATAAATATGCATTCATTGTATTTACAAATTCATTCCTTATTAATTGCTAAATTAAAGTTACTATTTTTTAAATTCAACTTTAATTTCTCTTTTTAAAATGTTTTAAGACTTTTGCTAGTCGAAACATCATCATCTTCATATTATTATTCTATTTATAATCTAATATATATAATTAATTTTATTAGATTTTCTTTAAAATCTTAATCATTTTAAGAGAATAGCAAGTTGTTGGCTGATACATCCTTATTAATTATTAAGTCTAAAACTTTTAATAATTTTTTACCTTTGATATGAGATTTTTCAATCCAAGTAATATATTAGTATTTCTAGAATTCTTAAATAAGGTAAAATATCTTAGCATAAGGAGAGTCTAAGAGAGATAATTTTGACATTAAATAAAAATATTTAACTAATTTTTTTTATCAAAGTTGCCATTTAAATGTAATTATTTGGTATAAACAACAATATTTAAATAACTATTTAAACTATAAAAACTATATAAGAAATATTTATGAATGTGATTTAAGTAAAAAAAAAGGTTGTCAAATTTAAAATTTTAAATTCATCAAATTGTTGTTTTAAATAAAAAAATTATAAAATTAATATATGGGGAAAAAGAGGATTGTAGAAGAAAATTAAAATGAAGAGCCAGAAGAAGTCTAAGAGGTGAAAGCAAAAGTTGAAAATAAAAAATAAAAAAAAATTGCTAAAAATTAGAATAAAATAAGCAAAGATGTTGATTTCATCTCATTTTTAAAAGAGGATATTCGATTTTTAATCTAACATAGAAATTAAGAGAATGAATAAAAGTAATAAAAGGCTGAAGAAGTTTATTCTAAAATTGAAGGTATTTTATATTAAATTGCTTAAACAAAAATTGGGGGTAGAACAATTTAATTAGTAATTAAATGTGCAGATCAAAATGTAAGAAAATAAATATTTTAAAAATTATTGAATGATAAATAATTTGGAGAATTATTATAATCTAAATATGGTCACTATATTGGAATTACAATGGTTAGAAATATGTTACCTGAATTTAGAAATTAATTTTTTGAGATTCTATTAAGAAATGTCAATCAATATGTAGCTTAAGGAGATGCAAGTATCGTTTTAGATAGATTTTTAACAAGAGAAGCCACAACTTAATAAGTGAATAAAGTTAAAGCGCTTTTTTAGAATCATAGTGAAAAAATTGACAATTTAGCAATGAAAATTATTGAAAAAGGAATTCATAATCATTTATTAAGTTTACAAATTCTCAAAATAGCATTACCTAAATTAGTTCCTGAAGAGAGATAGAAAGTTATTGAATATTTTCAATAATTGGAAAATCTTGATTATTTAAGACATAAAGATGGCATTTCAGTATTAATTAAAATTATTTTTAGATTTTTTGTGCAATTTTAAATGTAACAGACAAAAAAGAGAGAAAAAACTTTTTAAAAAATATATAAACATATATGTAATAATCTCAAGAACNTATAAACAACAATATTTAAATAACTATTTAAACTATAAAAACTATATAAGAAATATTTATGAATGTGATTTAAGTAAAAAAAAAGGTTGTCAAATTTAAAATTTTAAATTCATCAAATTGTTGTTTTAAATAAAAAAATTATAAAATTAATATATGGGGAAAAAGAGGATTGTAGAAGAAAATTAAAATGAAGAGCCAGAAGAAGTCTAAGAGGTGAAAGCAAAAGTTGAAAATAAAAAATAAAAAAAAATTGCTAAAAATTAGAATAAAATAAGCAAAGATGTTGATTTCATCTCATTTTTAAAAGAGGATATTCGATTTTTAATCTAACATAGAAATTAAGAGAATGAATAAAAGTAATAAAAGGCTGAAGAAGTTTATTCTAAAATTGAAGGTATTTTATATTAAATTGCTTAAACAAAAATTGGGGGTAGAACAATTTAATTAGTAATTAAATGTGCAGATCAAAATGTAAGAAAATAAATATTTTAAAAATTATTGAATGATAAATAATTTGGAGAATTATTATAATCTAAATATGGTCACTATATTGGAATTACAATGGTTAGAAATATGTTACCTGAATTTAGAAATTAATTTTTTGAGATTCTATTAAGAAATGTCAATCAATATGTAGCTTAAGGAGATGCAAGTATCGTTTTAGATAGATTTTTAACAAGAGAAGCCACAACTTAATAAGTGAATAAAGTTAAAGCGCTTTTTTAGAATCATAGTGAAAAAATTGACAATTTAGCAATGAAAATTATTGAAAAAGGAATTCATAATCATTTATTAAGTTTACAAATTCTCAAAATAGCATTACCTAAATTAGTTCCTGAAGAGAGATAGAAAGTTATTGAATATTTTCAATAATTGGAAAATCTTGATTATTTAAGACATAAAGATGGCATTTCAGTATTAATTAAAATTATTTTTAGATTTTTTGTGCAATTTTAAATGTAACAGACAAAAAAGAGAGAAAAAACTTTTTAAAAAATATATAAACATATATGTAATAATCTCAAGAACACTTACATAGAAATTCTTAATTCTATTTAGCTTTGTAAAAGGTTATTTTTACATATGATGATACTAAATAAGTTAATAAATCAATTTTACAAGAAATATTACCAGAATGGTTAAATTCTGTACATGTTTTTAAAATAATATAATCTATTTATTAACCAAAACTTAGAGATGATTTAAAATTTGATAATATTGGTTTATCTAATACAATTAGTTTAAAAGATGATGAAATTAGAATAAAGGAACTTTAAGATTATTGTTTTGATTCAATTCTAAATTCTTTATAATAAAGTGAAACAAGTATATTAGTGGAAAGCAATATAAATTAATTCATTTGTTACTTTATATAATACATAATTAAGTATTCTTAAGTTTAAGCATTGGATTTCATTAAAACTTAAATTAAATAGTTACTTTATTTTAAAGTTGATACAATATTCAGTAGAGAATTTGAATAAAATGAAAATTATTGGATATTGACATAACCAGAAGCATAAAGAATTGCCAAATGTCTGATTCAATAATAATAGATAGCTGTAATTATAGAGTCAATAAAATTAGGAAAATGAATTTAAAGTGATCATTGATAATTACTGTTAAAAAATATAAAGCCTTTTGATATAGAATTTGAAAGTGACTTTGATAAGCAAAGCAATATATTTGTTATTGGCTTTAATTGAAAATACAAATTTAAAAGATTAAGTTCTCTAGGATGTAAAAAAGAATAAAAAATGGATAGACAAATTGGAGAAAACACAATCTCTCCAAATATTATATAAATATATATGATTTTGTATATTAATAAATATCACACCTAATAATTTTGATGTTAGCTTCTGATATTGAATTTAGTAAATTTAATAAAAAGTTTTATAAACAAATTTTAATAAAAGGTTATTTCATTTTTTCTTATTTAAAATAAGCTATTCAATCATTTGACTCTGAAATATCATAAACTGCAAATGTGAGGGAAAAAAAGATTAGCAAAAATTAAATTATAATGTTGTTTATGTTAAAGGAATAGATTATTGTAGAATATAGCTTATAATTTAGATATGAAGAAAGATGATAAGATATTAGAGTAGCTTTTAACTTTGAAATTTAAAGATTAAATTGGTAATTTTTCATTTAAAGATAAATCAATCTAATATATGATTTAAAGCATTAAAATAAATATTCTTAGTTTAAAATTATAATAATTATTGGAATAAATATAAACAGTTTTATAAAAATGATATAATAAAGAGTAATTTTAAAAGAATGAGGTTTTTGAGAAGAACTAATAAAATTAAACAGATTTTTATATGAAAGAAATAAAACCTGAGAAACTTATATAAATTCTATCTCAAATATTAAATGAAAAATAGGTAAAACAAAATCAATAAATTTTGAATGAGTATTTTTATAGCTTAGTGATGAGGAAATAACTATTATATTAATTAAAAAATTCTGTATTTTTTAAAAAAAGCAATATGCCATTTATTCATGTATAGAATTAGATGAAAATATTAATTTATTGAAATTTTAAGTAAATTAGAGTTCTTTAAATAGAATGAGAAATATATTAATGATTATGTATAAGGAATAAAGAAAATGATAATTTTAATTTTTTCCATTTTTCATAAATATAGAATATTTGATAGAATTGTTTTAGATACTAATGAGGATATTTTGTAAGAAATGGAGATTAAAATTAATTTTTTTGAATAAAGGAGAGTAGAATTTATTTAATAAAAGACTTAAATAGTTTAGATAAAGTATTATTAGGTTTTAGTATTTTGACAGTATGATTTATAGAGATTAATAATTATTTAATTATGACATATAAGAGAGAGAGTTAGAGGAATTAATGTCTATTAATAAGAAGTTTAGAGAAATAAATAATAAGTATATTATCTTCAGTAAATTCATGAAAAATTAATATATATTTATTAAGGTATAAGTTAGTATCAATATTTAGGAAATGAAGAATGAGAATAATTGTTAAAATGAGAGGATTTAATAAAGGATTATTATAGTTTAAGAGAATAAGAGATGGTTTGAGAGTTTGGTTGAATAAAGTTTAAAAAAGTAGAAAGTGGAATATAAATAGAATTATATTGATATATTACAATAGACTTATATATTTCTTATAAATAGATAGGGATTAGATGTAATAGAGTGAGTCATGATTATTAGAATTAATTAAGTAGAGAAGAAGTTGTGAAAATGAAGGTAATAATTGGATTAAATGAATTGAATATTTGGATGAGTAATTGATTAGAAAAGATAATTATGATTAGATGTGTTTGTATTAATATTGAAGAAGTTTTAGAGAGGTTAATAAAATGATTGTATGTATATTTGTTTATTGATATATTTATATATATATTTATAAAATATATAAGAGTTTAAAAGGTTCATTAATTAGGTTAATGGGAAGTATTTTCAGGAGACATCATTTTCTTGTGCAATTTAATAACCTTTATCAATAGAACGATAAAAGGATGGTTAAGATAGTTACCTTTAAAGTTGAGTGTTAGTAATGGTGTGGATTCTTAGTTCTAGTTTGTATTATTATGTTGGTTTTGGTTTGCTAGTACAAATGCCCATATTTTTAATCGTTAGTAATATTAATAATAAATGAATTGCTCTGTTTGTGGATTAAATTTTGAAAGGAAAGATAAAGGATGTTAGTAAATGGAATGTTAACAATGTAAATAGAAATATCATCGATTCTGTTATGGATACAATAATATGGATGGAATATGTGATCCTTGTTAAGATATAGCAAAGAAACCATTATGTTGTATCTGTGGATAGAAAGGTTTATTGAAAAGACTATCAGATTAGAGTGGTGTATATGTGCATATCTCATGTGCAATATTTGCATCTCATATCTAAGTAATAAACTATCATACAATGACATTCGCAACTAAAAGTTAAATAGATAAAAAAACAAAGGAAAAATGTTCAAATTGTGGGAAAAGTGGAGCTAACATTTAATGTTTAGATTGTTAGGCTTATGCTCATCCTCATTGTATATTTGTAGAATAAGTGGAAAAAGCTTAAGAAGATATTGAAACAGAATAATGGATATTCCATTTGAAGTTTTAAGCTAATAATTAAGATCCAAATCAATTAGATGTAGAATCAGGAGAAATTAAATCAGAATTAAAAGAAATTCAAGATGCTTTTAACAATGCTCTTGATAAATTTTAAGACAAATCAAAAAAAAGAGCAAATCAAACATAATAATACAAGGAACATGTTAAAATTACTTTAGATACTATCTTTGATAATTTTTAATTACCATAATGTAATCAATAATGGTCATCTTAAAATAAGATTGAGAGTTATTGTTAAGTCCATATGGAAAGTCATCGTCTATTTTGTATATGTCGTAAATCTTTAAACAATAAATAAATGGTATAATGTGATCATTGCTATGAATGGTATCATTTTGGATGTATTAAACGTAAAAATGTTAAAGATGATTCTTATATCTGTGAAGCATGTAAAGGTTGGAGTGCTAAAAGAACTAAAATTGATTTAGATGATCCTAAACTATTAAATTTTGAAGATTTAGTTGTTCCTAAAAGTGTTTATATCTTACATCTTATAGATTTATTACCTCTCTTATTATACATTGAAGCTATTATGAAAAGATTACCATCTATTCCTTTAGATGAAAATGATTACAGAAATATTAAATTCTATAAACTTTTCTTAGCATCATTACCTATTAAACCATCAACTGTTATTTAATTAGATAAGATCTTATTAAAAGAAAAACTATAAGAAGAATTAAAATAAAAAATGCAATCTATCATACCTACTCAATTAGAATTAAGTGAATCATTTGCAGAAGAATTAGTTAAATCATTTAAATTTAAGGGTTATTATTTTGAATTAGGTGATAACAAACTTATTAAATCATTTGTCTTATCTAGAAAAGATATTAAAGTTTCTATTTAAAAAGGAATCTAGGAAGGATATCTTATGGAAGACACTTTTAAAATTCTTAATGAAAATGTCACTGATATTCAAAAAATATTTAAATCTCCTAATGACAATTTAGTATAACTTATTAATAGATATAAAATTGCTTAATAAATTAAAATTAATTTAAGATCTTTATTTGAAGTAGAAAGAATGTAAATTGAATATCCAGTCATTGATAATTAACTTGATCTAACTGTTTACAAATAAATGATTCTTATTAAAAATTAAAAAAATAAGCCAAATAAATTAAAACTATTAGAGTTAAAGAGAATGGCCAATCATAATAATGTTACATTAGGATGTCTCAAAATTATTGATTAATTATTAGATGAACTTAACACTTTAGAATAAGAAAATATTTAGAATTCTTTTAAGAAAATTATTGAGTTTCCAATTAATAGTGAAATTCTTATTAATCAATTATAAATATATTTTGAATAAGAATTTATTGATGAATTTAAAGTAGAATTAGAATTGAAAATTGAGAGTTCTTGTAGATTAACTGAAAAAGAATATAATGGAGTATATACATATGAAAACATTTAAAAGGCTGCTAAAGATTCAATTGTAATTAGGAGTGTATATAATTAACTATAAGAAATTCATTAAAAATGTTAAACTTAAAAAAAAATAAATATTTAATTTTGTCATGAAATATTAGATTTGATGTCAAAGTGTTAATTAACTTCAACATATATTGAAACTCAAAAGATAAAATTTATAAAATTTAGAGAACTCTATAAAAAGTTGAATGAATCAATAACATTAGAATAATTGGAAGAAATCGAGCATGAATGTTTTTAACTTGGATTTGATATGGATGTTGAACAAAGAAGATAATAATTATTATAAGCATAAGAAATCATGTAAAATATTCAACCAAATTTATGTGATAGTTTAGAGGAATTTAAAAAATTAAAGTCACTTGAATTAGACACTTATATAAAGTAAATAGAGTAATAAATTGATTTTGTAAAGTAATTATATTATTTGGTGTACAATTCTTATGATTCATTACCTAAAATGATTGAGAGAGTAAAAGATATATCAGATTTAGATTTTAATAATGAATTGCTTTACAAAGTTACGATTCCAGAAATGGTTTATGATGAAATGAAATAAGTAGTAATGAATTTTAGATAAATTAAATGGAGATGTGAATGTTAATAAATTTTAGATTAATCAAATTAAATGATTATGTAGGGATGTAATAAAAAGTATAATATCAGCTAAATAATTCATTTATTGAATGCAGATGCCTAGATATAAGATCCATTTTATTAGTAGTAACTTTTAAAGATAAAAAAAGAATATGAGAGTTGGATAATCAATCTATAATAATTTGAGAATTAATTGGCTGGTTAAGTAGCTCCTCATTTTAATTAGCTTATAAAATTGATAAATAAGAATCAATATTAAGATAATAATCTACAAAGTAAATTATGGTAATATTATATTTAAATGCTTTGGATGCAAAAAGCTGAAGAATTCATATAAGCCAAAGCTAATCCTTAAGCATATAAGACTTTAATATTATGTGCCACATCTGCTAACATAGATTCTAACAATGTTTTATTGCTAAAATTAAAGGAACATCTTTTTATAATGGATGATTTAAATAGAAAATTAAAAGAATATTAAGAATAGAGATTCCTATGGGTAAAGAGTAGAGAATAGATCAATAACTTATAGTCTTATAAATCCTACTATAAGTATTTGGAGAATAAACCGGATGCAGAGTAGATCAATTAAATTTACATTTAAGCAAAAGAGTATCCTATATTCAAAGTAAAAGATTTAGCTGAAGATTTACAAGAAGTAAGATAAGTATTATAATAATATAATGATTTGGTTTAAAAACAACCAGATAATAGTTTATATATACAATAATTATAAAAGATAAGAACTTATTATTGTTGTTGTTTTTTAAAAGTTAAGAATTTTTGTGTTTAATTGATGTACAATATGATAAAGTAATAATCTTTAAAATGTCTTAAATAATTGAATCCCACAGAGTAGATTTTGTAAAGACTTGAAGAAATTAATCTTTTGATTGCTTTAGGTGGAGAAGAGTGGTTTTAAAAATTGAGTCTAACGTATAGAGGAAAATAAGATAGTACAAATAGTACAGATTTCAAATTTATTGATTGTGTAAAAAATTCATTTTTATAATTTATAGAGTTTATAAGATGATTTTGAATGGATTAGATGGATGGAAGAGAGTAGTTAAAATATAAATGATAGTTTTGGTATTGAAACAAAAAAGTAATAGAAAGAACAAAAAATAAAGAAGAAAAAACAATAAAATTAAAAAGTATTAGAAGGTATCACTGAAGATATGAGACAAACTTAAAGACTTGATCTTTAGGTTTAATTTAAAAAAAGTTCGAATTGGAAATAAGTTACTGAGCAATAAATACGTAATTTGGAAGCTTAAGTTTTTATGGAATAAAGTTTTGATAAAGAAAAGTATTTAAAAGAAATTGAAAAGATTAAAACTGTAATAAAATAAAATAAATTATTAGAGTAAATATTAAATTATATTATTTTTAGACTTAATTATGAAGAAATGAAGAAAGCTTATAAACAATATTTATTACAAAAGAAATCAAATAATTAGTAAACAAATAATAAATAAGCATTATAATTAGAAAGTATAAAAGTAATAAAGAAATAATAATAATAATAATAATAAGCATAAGTTCCATAAATTTTAAGTGCTTAAAAACTAATATCTTAGCATTCAGTTAAAAGTGAACCAGAAGTTGAAAAGAAAGTAAAACCTGAAACTCCTAAATAACCTACTATTCAACCAATTTAAATTACAAATGATGTTTTATTATATAATCCAGATGGATAGGTAGAAACATCTTCTAAGAGATTGAAAAATTAATTAATGAGTTTAGGAGAAATCAATTTGTAAATAAAGAAGAAAGTGAATGAGTCAAGAGAATCATTTCTAATTAAACCATAACTATTGACTTATGAACATCATATGGCATAACATTTTCCTAAAACTGAAAATATTACTGTTACTTGTGAAACATTCTCACCTGTTAAAGATGTAATGGAGTATTTTACATAAAGAAAAACTGGTTAATTTAGAATGATGATTGGTTGGTTATATTCAAAAGATCTAAATGTTGCTGGAGATTTATTTAAATTAGCTGATAAATTAAAATAGTCTAAATAATGTGTTGGTACTAAATAAGGTGATGTTGGATTCACATTAATTTATTATGATTACTTAAATAAACTTAAACCTACAACTAAATGGATTATAATGAAAGAAGAATTAGAGTAATATAATTATTATATTCTATAGCAATCAATTAATCATGGATAGTCTAACTAAATATCATAACTTAGAAAAATTTAAACCTCATCTATGTTTTGTTTATTATGTTAAGGATATAAAAGAATGTAACAATACAATCTTACCTCAACCTATTTAATATATCAATGTTTTGAAACAAATACAATTCAAAAGAGTCATTGAAAATCATAAACTGCAATAGAAGAAATAGTAACCATAATAGAATCCAAACAAGAAGAAAGAATTAGAGCCTATATCTGATGAAGAAAATAACAATGGATTCTAACAAAAATAAGATGTTCATTCTATGCTTATGGAAATCCCTGGTATCCTCAGTTTGTTAAATTAATGATCAATAATTCATATATATAAGCAAAGGGCTATTTTTTGGTACTCTGTCTTTTAGTTATTTATTCATGATTATTAATTATATATATATATATATATTTTATTATTCTTAAATTAATAAAATATGAACCAAAAGATTTCTTTGAAATCACACATTACTCTTTATAAGAAATTTACTAAATAAATCCTTTCTAAAATAATCTGAATTCATTTAATAAATAAATCTATTATATATCCTCAACATAATAAGGTAAACCACATTCTTTAAGCAAATTAATTAATCGATAAATTTATTTTATTTATGATGGTAACCTTTATAAGGTAGAAAGGAAAGAAATTTTACAAGCCAAAGCATATGTTTGATATTCAGTTTAACATTTAACCCTTATTAAATACAAAGAATTATATCAAATGGATTGTATTAAAATTGAAGTATAAACAAATTTAATAATATTCTTAAACAAATCTAGAGTCTTTAACAAAAATAAAACCTATCATTAGTTGTCCTCTTCATATTATGAGAGATTAAAAGACGAATAAAAATTATTAATCTTTAATGAAAGTAGATTGGAACAACACTATGAATATTCATTAAGTTATGTGTATAATGTTATAAGATTTAAAATTCAGCATAACTATTGTATTTTATTTTGAACATACCATATAGTTAGAAATAATTAAGTTTGGAGAAGAAATAATAATATACTTTTAAAGCCTTTTAACCTTTAGAATCTCATTATTCAATGGTTAACAAAAATGTTATTTAATACATTTAAAATTAGTTTCCTGAAGTTTTTCTAGAGTATTTATACTTAAATATTTCTTCATAACCTTTATAAATAAAAAATATTGAATTTAAAGTTGAAAATATAATGAAAATAGTGAGACTAGTATTTCCCATTATTTATTTAGTAAGATCATCAATTACCAGTTAAATTAATTTAAGATGAATGTTTAAAAATAATTTATCGAATATAAATAGATACATCTAATTTATTTAATAGAGGATTTGAATGAATATGATTTGAGATTGAGATAAAATCATTTAGAATGAAGAAATTGTGGCAACAATTATGGAACAAACAAAACAAGTTAAGTTAGGATTTATCCATTTAATCTGAAACTTTCATGATCAATTTAAATTTAAAAAGAATTCATTACAACAGTCAAAATTGATATTGATTTTGGAATTTTATTTGATGTACCTTAAATTGATTTGACAATTAAATTGGAAGAAATGGAAATGAAATCAAATATAAATTGTTGGATTTAATTAAATAGTATTATTCTTCATTATAAATAATAGAAATTAAATTATCTTCGTAGAGTAAGAACTAGATGAATAAAGTTAGATGTAGTTGGTTATAACTACGGATGTCATATAATAAAAGATATTAAATTATATGAGCCAAAAACTTTCTTTCTGTTTTGTTGTGAATTAATCGCAAAACTAAAGTACACAATAAGAAAATGTTTGGGAAGAAAACCTTTTGGATTTAAACTTTGAATAACCCAAAAAAGTCGAAGAATAAAATTTATTAGATTTAATTTGATAATTAAGAATATTATTTATTATTATCACTAAACATCAACTTATATCAATGACTGAAGAAATATATGAATAAGTGTAATTAGAAAAATTAAAAATGTCAGAATCAAAAAAGGTTGATGAATAATAAAGTATTTAAATGAAAAAGTTGGTGTCACATACTGAGAATTGTAATCATAATCATGAGACTCTTTTTTCATTTGATCAATTGCTATCTTAAATAGGATTTGGATCTTATTAATTATGGATCTATTTAATTATGGGATTATTGGGTGTAACAGAAGGTGCTTAAATCACTTTATTTACATTAATGATACCAATTCTTAAGAATTAATGGAATGTTCCTGACTCATTGAATTCACTTTAAGCAAGTTTTGTTTTTGTAGGTTTTTTAACTGGTTCAATGATGTCTGGTTAATTTTCAGATCGGTTCGGTCGACGTAGTCCCTTTTTATACAGTTCATTTTTGACTTGTTTAGTTACTTTAGTTACTATTTTATGTTAAGATATTTACTAATTATTATTTGTAAGAGGAATAATGGGAGTATTGGTAGGATTTTTTTCACCTTGTGGTGTAACAATGCTATCTGAAATAACATAGATAGAAGTAAGAGGAAGATATATGAGTTTAATTACATTAACATTTTCATTAGGTTAATTATTTGGATTATGGATTGCTTCATTTTTTTTAATTAATTTTGATGATGTATAAAATATAATATAAATATAGGGAAATTGGAGAGCAATGACATTTTATTGTGCAATTCCAGGTATGTTTGCTTGGATTTTATGTGTATTAAAATTGTAAGAGTCAGCTAGATTTTAATTGTTGACAGGAAAAAAAGAGGAAGCATTTGAAATAATAAATTAAATGAGTAAATAAAACAATTCTGAATTAATTTTGACAGATGATATGAAATAATAATTAATAAATTGGGCAAATATGATGAACAAGATTGCAAAATAAAAAGAGAATGTATATAAATATAATAGATATATTAGGCTTCAATAGCATCTTTGTTTGATAAAGATAAGTGGTTTATAACATGTTTAGTTTGGTTTAATTGGTTTACACTTTCATTTATATATTATGGAATTGTTATGATGTTGCCTACATTTTTGTAAGGACTTAAATTGGGAGATTCTTATTTAGCAGTTCATAAATTATTATAATTAGTAATATCATCAATAAGTGATATAATTGGAGCAGCAGCAGCATCAGTAATAATTGATGTAAAATATTTGGGAAGAAAGAATTCATTAATATTATTCTTTTTTATTTAAGCATTAAGTTCAATGGCTGCATATTTTGATGATGCTAGTAGATTTATGTTATGGACTAATTTTTGTAAATTCTTTTTATCAATGACTTTTATATTTTCTTTTTAATATACAGCAGAAGTATATTCAACTAAAATAAGAACAACAGGAGTAGGTATGGCAAATGGTGTTGGTAGATTAGGAGGAGTTATAATGCCATGGATTTGTCTTTATTTATCTTCTATTGATCTTTTAAGTCCCTTTTTATTATTTACAGGTATAATAATTTATATAAAATAGTCATTTCTTTAATTACTAGTCTTACTAATTGTTTTCTACCTTTTGATACCTTAGGAAAAGAAATAGAATGAAATATATGTTTTAGTGTTTATTTTATATTTAAATGGTAATGATCATTTTGCTTTTAATCTTTCTGCTCTGCATAACGAACAACCTAATGACATTTCTTATCCATTAGGTTTATGAGGTATACCTAATGGACATTTTCCTAATCCTGGACACGGTTTTGTCATATTTGTTTTTATATTTCTATGACAAGGGTCACAATAATGAGTTGTACCACTTATAAATAATGTTGTAATTATACTGACACCACCACAATGCAATTGAACAACAGTGTCTACATTTAAAATCGATAAAATCAACCCCATGTTTATTACATTTATCCTCCAAAGTTAATAATGGACAGCATTTTGTACAAACTAAATCTTCCTATTTAAATTCTACTTTAGGATCTTAATCAGCTGCCTATTAACAATTTTTTAATCCTCCAAAATAGGGTTTTTTACATTTAAAACATAAATAATAACAATAGATATGCATTGCATAATCTAAAGGTTTTTAGAAAAATTAATGTGTTGGATCTATTAGTTCTTTGTCTTTCTCTTTTTCTTCAAGTTTTAATCTCTGTAAACACAATTCTTGAACTTCTTTTAATAGTGCTTATCCTTCTTCAATTGATTTTTAGAAATGAGGTACCTTTACATCTAAAAATTTATTGCATAAAGGACATTTCATAAAATTAAAAACTATTCTTGGACCATTCCATTTAGCATATAACTTTTATTTTAAACAATCTTCATGGAATATCTAATTAATTTATTAAATTGTTATTATACATGTCCACATGTTGTCTTAACACATGGTTATGTTTTTAATCCTTCTGTAAAACAAATATTACAATAATCATCTTCATTTTAATCTTAAGCACATTTTTCATTTAAACAAGGTAAACAAGGAGTATTCTTTAATCCTTAACAAAAATGACCACATTTTAATTTATTTGTACATAAATTTTTAGATCTAGTTTAACATTCTTATTATTCACATATTGTTTATAATGCTTCAGGTTGATTTTTTTATATTTTAGTTGGCTAATCACATAATCTGCATTTTACAGCAGCTTTATTTATTTTATATTATTCACAAGTCATATTTGTATGATAAGGCACACTCATACAATTTTTACATTATTCTGTATGACAATTAGAACATTTAAATCTATTCTCAATATAATGTAATAATTATTCTCCTTATACTAATTTCCCATTTTAATCTTAAATTTTCTCATTGATATTTCCTTTCTAAAAAGAGAATCTCTCTTTGCAATTAAAGCATTCAATAATATTTTAAAGTGATAAATTTAGTTTCTCAGTTAATTATTCATATTATTCATTTCCTAAGACCTATTTTATCTCTGCATCAGAAAATCTCTTTCCACAAACACATGTTACATTACTTTTCATAGTCAAAAAATCTTCTTTGCAAATTATTAACATACAAACTTTGCAAATTATATGTGAACAATTTTCTAAATACCAAACTTTATCAAAATCTGAATTTTCTTCAAATTATTTATGACATTTCTCACATTGTACTGTTTATGATGGAATCTTCTATAAAATTGGTTATTATTATTGCTAATCTTTTTTGGTTAAATTGAAATTTACAAATCATTAACATCATATCTAATCTAGATACATATACTTTTGCCTCAGCCCTCATAACTCTAAGTTAATCTATATTAGCATTTTAAATATCCTTTCTCTCAATATACTTCATAAATTCACTGTATGCACTATAAACAGGACAAGAATCGATATGCATTTCCATTTCCTTTTCACTTTTGTAATGACAAGAAAATCCACAAGTACAAACAAAAAAGTCAGGTTCTTCTTATTATTAGAATTATTACATCATTATTATAATTATATTTTTATAGACAAAAACTTATTTATATTATAAATAAACCAGAATATCTAAAAAAAATATTAATTCATGCTGCTTAATTAACAAATTTATTTGGAATTATATCATCTTTGTCTTTTTCATAAACAATTTTTAATACTCCATTTTCAATACCAAAATGTTTCCATTTTCTTTCAAAATTTTCAGGAATTCTAAAACTTAATGTAAATTCTCCATATTTTCTTTCTTATTTTTTGATATGATCACTTTATTCTTCTTAATAAGGTTTTTTCCTATTACCTTTTACAATAGTAACTACATTTTATCTATACATTTCAATATCTTCTTCATTGATTCCTGGTACATCCATATAAATAATGTACTTATCATTAGCAATAATATCAGTAGCAGGAGCAAATGAATCAGGTCGTGCTAATATCAAACCAGATTAATCAATATTAGTTTAAGGTATCTTAAGTTCTCCATCTTATAAATCAGCTTCCATTTATATAATTTTTTTAACAAAAGAATTATCAGTATCAATTAATTTAACATTTACCTCTCTTTTAAAATATTATGTAAGTTTACTAGTAGCATATTGTAGAATATTTTCACATACTGAAAATTATCTATTTACTGGAACAAAAACTGCTTTTAACCAATATTTCAATAATGAAAAAACCCATGGATTAACATCTAATCCTAATTGACTATCATCACTCACTAGACAAACATGTCTTGTGTATTGAGTTTTAAACCAAAGTACATGTTTCTCTTATAATTCATTCTTTCTTGGATTTGTTGCTGCCACTTTAGTTCTTTAAATTGATCCTCCAGTTGAATAAATTTATGTTACTTATGTAGTCCAAACATGTTGTAAAATTTCAGCAGTTTCAACTTCTTTTAAATTATGAACTACAATTATTTCTCTAAATGTTTTTGAACTATTTTAAATATATCTAGATAATCTATCTAGATATCGTTAATCAAGAGAAGTGAAATCATTTACAACGCAAATAAAATAATCGCTTAATTCGAATACTAAATCAATAATAAAATGTTCAGTTGCTTCTTTTTCTACAATACTCATAGCTGATTAAATTTTAACAGGTGAATAACTACCAGCAGTATCAACTAAAATTAATTAAGTACCTGAATCTACATCAACATGTTTAAAAGAAATTCCTTTTGTCGTTACTTTCTTTCCTGATGGCAAATTTGATTAAGTAAGATTATTTAGTACAAATGTCTTACCTTTATCATATAATCCTACAACTGCAACTGTAGCTCCTTCCCATTTTATTTGGGCTCTATTATCATTATTTGTTAATCCAACTAATTCTTTATTTGCCTAAAATTATTTGCTTATATAGACAGTCCAACCTTATTGAACATTATTTATTAAATCAATATCAAGAATCCAATCATAAACCTATGTTTCATCTATTCCTTCTTGTGTATTATATTTAACTGGATCATTAAAAATATTTTCTTGAATTTTATCATTTAATTTTGATTACTCTTCGAAATCATAACTTGTAATTATGTTAGATTAAACATTTTTACTATCTACATTCAAGTTATGATTATTGTGATTGAATTGCATAAATCTTCCTGTTTGCCTTAAAGATCGTGTTTACTAAAACTTCTCTGATGTTTCTAAATCTTTAGATATATTGTTGATTTGCTTCTCTAATTTCATCTACTCCGCAAGTCTCTAATATATTCAACCACTTACAGTATTTCTTCCTGATGAGCAATCTCATCTAAAATCATTATTTTATCATCATTCCTTACACTCATCTCATAGTTAATCATTTCCATTATCTCATACAAATCATCAATCGTTCGAGCATCTTTCGTCATTTTGTTAAATTATTTCAAAATTTCCTCCTCTTCTTTTTATATCCTTTTTAGCATCTTTACCAGAGCTGCTATTTTCTATTTAATATAGTTACTGTTACTTATGCCTTATCTGCAATTACTTTTTAAAGTGGTACTTCCTTAAACAAAGAAGACATTAAGAATTAAACAAATTATTTTTAATCAACTCAATATATAAATTCATTATTCATTCTACACATCTCCTCCAATACCATCTAACAGTTACTTATCTACTGTAATTTTCATCATAAAGCATACTCTATTTAAATAAATAGCATCTCAGCAAGATATTTGGATATGATTTATTTATTTCAACAGTTATATCTATATCTATATATGCAATTATCGGTTTGAATATCAAATAATTCGTCCCTTCTTTAATTTTAATTCTTTCAAAGCCAACTATCAATTTCAGAATTTAATTAAAAAGAATATCTAAAATACTTCTTAACAAAGAGTTGAATAGTACACATCTCTAAAAGAACAAAATAAAGCAAAATGAATAAGATATGATTGGAACTGATAAATTATTAGATGTCTAATAAATCTTGTAATTGCTCTCATATTATTAACCATCAAATCAGATTGAGCAGTAGGCTCTTCTTCTAAGCCTGACATTCAACTTTATTCATCTTTGTCTTCATTTCTTATAACCAAAAAATGAAGCTGCCTTAATATCTTTCTATACTATATATAGGCTTCTAAATTTTTTTAGGAAATCAAAAGAGTATCTATACAGATTTTAAGTTAATTTATCGTTGCTTCAAATTTTCTAAATCAATTAATATAAGGACTACTAACTACTTTTTTTAAGTAGTTAGTTATTTCATAGTTTCTAGCAATTTTTGGATAAATTATATTTATTTATAATATTTAAATACTTTTATATTAATATTAGAATTCTAGGAATCATCTTCATATATATTAATCATAAACTAAAGTTTATTGAAGAATTAGAAAATTATCTCTAATTTCTTATTAAATTACTCTATGTTATTAATAAGAAATTTTAAAGTGAAAATTTATTATCAAACATATTTTATATTCACTATAATGATAGTTTCTTATTTAGTAATGGTTTAAAAGGTATAGATTAGTAATATTAAATTTAATTTGATTTCTTTTTTTTCTCTTATCTTTAATATTCTTAATACAATCGATCGAATGGATTGGATTCTAGTTAAAATTAAGTTACATAAGAATTATTGTCTGACTATGGTTTCTTAATTAGAGACTCAGATTTCTTATTCATATGAGAAATTGAATGGTCTTTAATATCTGAAACCGATTTTACACTACTGTGATTATATAATCTATCGAAAACTTTTTCATTTTGTCTACAATTTCCTTGGTTATTAATCGCAGGAGTAAACGTGCATTGTTCTAATTCAATCTATTATAATTCTTCTTATTTTAATGCTACATTATTCATTTTCTCAAAATGATGATTATAAAGCCTCTCTTCTACTGATATACCATCAAATTGTTGTAATTTTAAAGGTGAGCTAATTAATTAAGGACGATAAGTAAATTCTGAATCTTCATTATTTCTCGGTGTTTTGTTTCTTTATGTTAAAGCATTTTAGTATAGTCTATCAAACGGATTTTCAACTGATTAATTTCTACCCAATTATTTAGTATTTATTGATGGTTTGAAAGTGCAATCTTTTAATTCTTATTACTGATTAAGTTCTTAGACAATTTATAATTTGATTTTTGAATCCATTGCATAGTTATTCAATCTTATATGAGCTGGAGAATTTAATTCTAATTTTTAACTCTTTTTTGTAATTTAAGGTTTAAATGTGCATTCCTTCATAAGGTGATTGATTTACTAATCTCGTTTGACTATTTAATTCTCTTCGTTTAAAATATGTTATTCATATAGATGATTTAATTAAGAGCTAGATTTTGTATGTATTTCACTAACTGACATCTTTCTCTATTAGCTTTCTTATAGAGATTCTTATTTTTGATCTCTATTAATGTTGATCCATGTCCTTACTATACGAGATGATAATTCAATCATTTATTCTCTTGTTAAATTAATTAAATGTATAAGGAGTGTTTCTTCCAATGTGTTTTTATGCTCTTTGAATGATTCTTATAATGCCAAAAGACCGAAATTTCTACAATAAGTAGAAAACTCATTCAGGTATTAAACCATAATTATTAAATCAGATAATTAAGGAAAATTTATTACAATACAATTAGTATGATAAGAGCTTCATTTCCATTCATGAACTTAAATAGTCCATGGAGTTTGTGGATCAGCGTTCTGCTGTTATCTGCGAAAATGTATATATCAGAAGCTCTAGATTGATTTGTCATACTCATAGTACATTTTAATATTACGATAATTTTAATGTCTCTACATGACAATACAATATATTTTTAAAAATATAACTATAAATTTATACAAAATCAATTTAAGTTCTCTCTTTTAGCTGTCATTAATCTTAGTATTAATAGACAATTATTAAGTATACTATCTTAACAATCCTCAATAATATTGGTTAATTATGAATATCCTCAGTGAAACTGGTGAGATCAATTTGAACAACCATTTAGTTTTAAAAAACTCAATTTTAAAAACAAATTGTATTTAAAAATATTATTTGTATTGTATTCATTTAATTGTAATTTGTGAAGGATTTTAATTGATTAAAATTATTTGATTTGATTCAACTCCAATTTTGATAATGAGAAACAATATGAATCCAAAAGAATAATATCTACAATTAAATCTTATCAATAAAGTTTATGTCAAAATGTGGTATCAACAAATTTAAAGCGTTTCAGACACTATTAATTTGATTATTTTTCATTAGGACTATCATAAACTCTATTTTTTCAAAGGAATTACTATATTTTCAGTAATTTTTGCTCTCGTTGATTAAATTACTCATCTTTGTAATTCTTTAATAATCAAATCTTCATAATAATTAATTAACAGATAAATCCTATAGCTAAAAAAGTATGCAAAAATAAAGAAACAATATATATAGATTAATATAAATTAATAAGTGTAAAATGCACAATTTGAATGTTATTCTTAAGTTTTAATTTTTCATTCATAGTTTTCTATTATTACTAGTATTAGATTTGTGGAAGATTGAAGCAAGCTTTAATTATTGATAGCTTGTTCTAGAAAATTAATAATTTAAATCATAAGATAATAATAATTATATTTTATTTTATATGATTCGATACTCAATTGATTCATGATTTAAATAGAACCAAAACGCAAGTCATATTATCACACCCAGTACCCACTAGATGATAAAATATAATGTTTACATGTTGTATCTTTTGCCAACAATTAATCAAGCAACTTTTCTGTAGCTNTATTAAATCAGATAATTAAGGAAAATTTATTACAATACAATTAGTATGATAAGAGCTTCATTTCCATTCATGAACTTAAATAGTCCATGGAGTTTGTGGATCAGCGTTCTGCTGTTATCTGCGAAAATGTATATATCAGAAGCTCTAGATTGATTTGTCATACTCATAGTACATTTTAATATTACGATAATTTTAATGTCTCTACATGACAATACAATATATTTTTAAAAATATAACTATAAATTTATACAAAATCAATTTAAGTTCTCTCTTTTAGCTGTCATTAATCTTAGTATTAATAGACAATTATTAAGTATACTATCTTAACAATCCTCAATAATATTGGTTAATTATGAATATCCTCAGTGAAACTGGTGAGATCAATTTGAACAACCATTTAGTTTTAAAAAACTCAATTTTAAAAACAAATTGTATTTAAAAATATTATTTGTATTGTACACTTCTCTTTAAACATTTCTTCATCATTTAATAAATAATAGAATAAAAATTAAGAAAAATAAACCTTATTCTATTGTTTTAGTATATTCATTTAATTGTAATTTGTGAAGGATTTTAATTGATTAAAATTATTTGATTTGATTCAACTCCAATTTTGATAATGAGAAACAATATGAATCCAAAAGAATAATATCTACAATTAAATCTTATCAATAAAGTTTATGTCAAAATGTGGTATCAACAAATTTAAAGCGTTTCAGACACTATTAATTTGATTATTTTTCATTAGGACTATCATAAACTCTATTTTTTCAAAGGAATTACTATATTTTCAGTAATTTTTGCTCTCGTTGATTAAATTACTCATCTTTGTAATTCTTTAATAATCAAATCTTCATAATAATTAATTAACAGATAAATCCTATAGCTAAAAAAGTATGCAAAAATAAAGAAACAATATATATAGATTAATATAAATTAATAAGTGTAAAATGCACAATTTGAATGTTATTCTTAAGTTTTAATTTTTCATTCATAGTTTTCTATTATTACTAGTATTAGATTTGTGGAAGATTGAAGCAAGCTTTAATTATTGATAGCTTGTTCTAGAAAATTAATAATTTAAATCATAAGATAATAATAATTATATTTTATTTTATATGATTCGATACTCAATTGATTCATGATTTAAATAGAACCAAAACGCAAGTCATATTATCACACCCAGTACCCACTAGATGATAAAATATAATGTTTACATGTTGTATCTTTTGCCAACAATTAATCAAGCAACTTTTCTGTAGCTTTCTACAGATTTTGAGTGGATTTCATCTCTTAGGCAACGAAATTAAGTATTTATTGATGATCCCATGTTTCAAAGACTCCATCACATCCCATCAACAAAAACCTGATAAATATATAGAAATAGGAATTACTTATCAGCTGCAGTCAATTATGTTACTTTAACTTCAGGTAATGCAGTGATGATTTATTCTTCAGGTTTGAATCTGTTATCTTTTTTGTATTCTAAATCTCCCAAAGCTCTTGATAAAGAAAGATTGCCTTAAATATATATGAATAAAAAACCATTAGCACGACCATCAGAAACAAAACCTCCAGCTCTCTCTATTCTTTTTTTTTCTAATTCGTCATCTGGCTTATGATCTTTACTCATATCAAATGGTTTTCCATCTCTATTTAAAAAAGATCTAGAATCTCCTGCATTGGCAACATATAAAGTCTTGCCAACAATCAAAGCAACATTTGCAGTACATCCAGCCAAAGAAGCTAATTATTTAGTATTTTATTACCTTCATCAGATGCTCCTCTTATTTTATTCAACTCTTCCTAACCAGCTTAATCTTATAACATTTTGTCAATTCTGAAAAATGTCTCTGTCAAGGCCTTTTCATAATTTTTTTATTGATAGTTTTTATTCTTCATCAATTCTTCCTTGAAATGTCTTTCTGCAAATATTGCTACTTCACTTCCACCATGACCATCAAAAACAGCGAATAAATGAACATCATTTTCTATGTTTAATTCAGAAATATGGGTATCCTCCATTGTGTTTCTCCATCCTACATTATTCATTTCAAATACCTTGCATATGAGTTGCTGCGTATTCTATAGCTTAATTCTTGCCTGTATATGTTGATTTTTCTGTTTTTGGTTGGCTTAGATACGGTCCCATTTAGACTTTTTTATTTAAAATAGATATTTATTAATAATGTTCATTATTGCATATGCTCTTTAACTTAATATCTATTTAGGAAAAATTTAAGATCCACTTATCCTACCTAATAACTCTGGCATGCTTATCGATATTTTTTATGATGTCATGGATTCCTTAAAATCTCGCAGAGGCGAATAATTAGAATTACTTTATGTCAATCAATCTGATTAAGCTAATATTACTTTTGACTTTATTAGAAATTTTAATTAAGAAAAGAGCATTGTTCTTACCCAAGATTTAATTTAACTTGACTACTCTCATTATGATGTATTTCCTATGAGTTATATAAGCAGTTGTCAAAACCAATACTTACAGAAAATTATATTTTTATTTATCCGAGTCTTGTTGTTACACTATTCTCAAGAATTGTCTGGGAACTCTTTTTCAATTACATCATTATTATTTTTCCTTGGATTATGCTCTATGCAAATTTTATGATTTTTTTCCTCTCCAAATAAAAATATAGAACCTATTCCAAAAAAATCCAGGTCTCCTTACAAATTCTTGTTGGCAATCAAGAAACCAATTAGTATTTATCACTTTTACCAAATTAGATCTACTTTAATACTTAAAATCATGTTTATTATTGTTACATTTTTAATAAGCTCCATCATTTTTATTGATTTCATTTATGTTGTTGGTAATGCTATTTAAAGGTAAAATTTTAATTCTCTTAATGATTTGGCCATGAATCAATTTTAATTATGTTCCATTAGAAATGATATATTTATATCAGACATGATTCAAAGGTACCGTGATATAAGTTTTCAAGAAAAGGACAATATCAAACAATGCATAGATGTACATCATTTATAAATAAATCAAGATACTCTTTAAAAATGAAGATGCAGTAATTTTTGTAAGCGAATTCTAATACGGCCTCTTTCTCAAGGAATACCCAGAATACACATATTTAAAATATTAGTTAAAGTATAACTCCTACAGAAGTTATCAATTATTAATTAATCAAACTATTGATAACAATATTAGAAAAGTAATTATTCTATTTAAAATAGGATATCAATACTTCTATAGATTAATTATGGTCTTAAAAATATGATCTAGATGTAAGAAAAAGGTATCTTGTTCAATTAGTCTATGTTAAATCAGCTGTAGTTTCTTTAATTTTTACTAACAAAACCTTTCTCACAACAAGCATAATGATTTCAATTACTTCTATTCTTTTAATTTAAATATCAATAGTTCGTAAACAATGTCGATTATGTCGTAAAAAATTACCATTCCCATTCACTTCCCAAAAAACCAAAGTAACTCGTTCAAAAGAAAATAAAACAAATATCAACGAGTCATAAGTATTTATAACAGGGATTCTAGAAGAATTAAAGAATTGATTATTAATTAGCTTTATTTAATTATCAAAAGATTTAATTATTATACGTATTATATTAGCCTCATTTAATTAAACAAAATTTTTTTAATTGTTTCAAAGAAAGTATAAGTTTGATCTATCATCCACTATATTACATTATTATTTATTAGTATGTCCTCTACTAGAAAAGAAAAATATGGATTTTTCTTTGAATTTTTAAATTCATTTCCCAATTTTGGCTAATTGGATTAATTTTAAAGTAATTCTTTAACAATTTATCATCACATATTTAAGCCTTAGAAAGGATTATCATTACATAAACAAATATATACAAACAATAGTTATTTAATAATTATTCAATTGTATATGTAAGTTTTAGAATTGATTTCTTTTCCCCCAACTTATGATATGATTTTAAATGAAACAGTCTCATTTCTTTTTGGGCAAGTTTAACAAGGTTAATTAGAAGCATAATGAAACTCTTTTTTTATTAAATTTTTTCTAAATTGTAAGACTAAGGTTTTAGCAGCAGCATATTTCAAATTTAACTTTAAGGAAGCCTAATTTGTTTATAACACTAAATACTTCTCTAATTTTAATTCCAGTTTAGAAGACTAACTGAAGTAAGGCTTGTTTTTGATTTTTTGAAATTTTAACATATTATCTTTTTTTAGAAGAAGTCTAAGTCATTATTTTGAATTAATGATTAATATTTTATAAATTTTATGCATCTTCTTATAATTTTATGTTAAATAGGGGGAATAAATCTTTTAATTTTATATGATTAATAAAGGAATAATTTATTTATATTTAATTTAACAATTATTTAATCATTAATTTATTAAATGCAAAAAATTAATAAAATATTATTAACAAACAAATACATTTCATAATTATATACGATTTTTTAATATTTAAACTGCATCTAAATTTTTTGAAATAATATCAAATTAATTTGATCTCAATCAATGTCTTTATTTAATACTGCATCAATTAAGTCTTGAATTCTTCAAACTAAAAATTTTAATCTATTGAAAGTAATGAGATTGCATTTTTAAGCATTTATATACCATAAATGAAAACAAGCTTAATTATTTGTACTTCTATTCCTTAATAATATCAAAATATTAATAAAAGGTGTATTTTAAAAGTGAGATAAATTAAAAATGATAAGAATTGCTTCATTTATAAAGAGTATAATTTTAGTTTTTTTTTAATGAATATATACTATTTCATTCAATTGATATCATATTCTTTTTCATTTACTTTCATTCCACCAGTTTAGGAAATAATTTTAATCGAACATTTTATTTTTGAAGCTTATTTAATAAGACAAGGCTTCTTAGATATATATTTGACAGATGTTCTCATTTATTATTACCTGAATTGAAGAATAATTGTTTTAGCACTTGCATAATTTATGGATAACTTCTGTGCTGCCTTAAAGTTTACTAAAATATAATACTTCTTTAATTTTTAATCCTTTTTGAAATACTAAATCCTTTAAAGCTTCTTTATTTAATAATGACACCTTAGCATATGCCCTTTTGGTTTACTTCTGCTATTTTGGCATCTTTTTTTGTGTTATTTTATAATTTTAATAAATTCATCAAGAATAATTTTCCTAATCAAATATCTAACCCAACTAAATCTTTTTACAAGAATAATTATAAATAAACAAAAAATAATATGATGTATTAAAAAAAACATCGAATTTTGTGTACAAAATATACATTCAGTCACTACAGTTAATTTATTTAAAAAGTTCTTTTCTTTATGAAATTTATCTTAAAGTATAATTATCCGAATTTTATCATCAAATGTTTCTTAAAGTTTGATTCTCCAAAATTTCTGATTAATTGAAGGTCATCTTAAACATTTATTATTCAAAAATGATTATAAAATTATATTAATTTATATTATAGTTTAAACAGGTTAAACTTTTTTATAAAATTTTATAATGTAACCATCTGTTCATAAATAATAGAATTCTCTATTTAGTAAATGGAACAAGAATTTTATTTTTGATTATATTTATCATTATTTAGGTTGGATTGCTTTTACATTAATACCTGTATTTAGAGTGATAGGATTCATAATTAAAAATTTTTTTTTTTAGTTCTCTCTATTTTTAAAGTCTTTATCTTTAAAAAAATAATAAGTTGAAACTCATTTAATATACATTTCCTGAATAGATTATGATAAAATTGAGGGGTTAATCGCTGAAAATAAAAAAAAAAATGTTAAAATTTATATGAGTTATGATTTATAATTTACTAATGAATTAATATAAATTAGATGATTTTAGATTTTGTTGAATAACATAAATAAAAAAATAATATATTTATTATTTGTGTTCGTTAAATGTTTACGCATAAAAAGTCTCCTTCACTTTTAGACACAACAAGATAATCTTCAGAGAAATACAGTATATTTACTAGCGATGTTTCAACAATAAAAAAACCATAAATCAGTCCGATTAATTTAAAAAAGATTAGAACACCTTCAACTTTTGTTAAACCAATACAAAAATCGTCTAGGTAACTATCTTAATAAATCTCTTCTGATTCAATAAAAGAAATTATATCCATCAATTAATAGATAAGTTTTTTGCAGCAAAGAAAGTCAGTTTTGCTTTAATAATTAGAGAGAACAGAATATTCAGAGACTCGAAAAGCAATTCGTTACAATAAAGATTTTAATAATAAATATTTCGATAAATAAAGCATTACATAAATGGAAAAGAATTGGACACATTATTAGGGATAAATGGATTAATAATATAAATTTAATGGAAAAGGTGTTTTGTATTATAAAAATGCAAAAGTTTTTGGGGTTTTTAAAGATGGCAATTTGGAAGGAAGAGCTACAATATTCGATTAAGAATATAAAATTAGAGTAGCATAATATCAATAAGGAATATTATAATAAATAGAATATAATTGATTTTATTTTCCTCTCATAACTCTAAATAATGGAATTAATAATCATTATTAAGTTCCCTATCATTTTCATTAAGTTTTTATTTAACTTCCACATTGTTTCTCCAAATAAAATTTAAAGAATCTAAAAAAACTCTTAATTTTCAATTTCAGATTTTTCCTCTCTTAAGGTAATAAATATAAAATATACCATTCTATTTATCTTATCTATTCTTTTTTATCTACCTCATTAATAAAGATTATTTTTCACCTATTTTTTATAAAGCATATATCATCTTAATCTTTGATTCATAGCTGATATCCTTAGACATCATATATATAAGTTTATTAATTCTTTAATTATAAGTAATTTTTATATTAGTTTTATATTAACAAATAATACAAATAGAAGAACAATTAAAATAATCTTTTTATGCTCCTCCAAAAAATTTATTTGATATTTGTTGATCTGAAAATTTATCCTGTATTTTTTTATTTGAAAATTAACAATTGATAAAAATAGAATTCTTAAGAATAATTGTAAAAATAATAAAATTTTAAAAGTTTGACAAAAAAAGGGGAATAATATTTACTTACAAATAGTATTTGAATTTAGATATTGATTTTATTTCATTTCTTCTAGAAAAAATGGAAATTCATTAATAAGAATTTAATACACAGAAAAATTTTTAAAATTGAAGAACTGATTTTAATCTGGATTAATTAGTGCCTATGTTTAGATTTAAAATTTTTAAAGAGTAGTTATCTAATCCAGATTGAGTTATTTTAAAAAACATTACGTATGTCAGGTATATAATAAAAAAACCTTATTTTAATTCTAATATATTTAAAATCGTTTTTGTAAATCTAGATCATTTCTTTTTAAACTTAAGTAATATTTTATAATTTGATCCTTAAAACGAAATTATATTTACTAGATATAATATCGAGTCTATTATTTCAGGTTTCCTAAACTATTCTAGTTGATATTCAAATACTCACTAAATCTAGAAAAAAGTTTATATTATCATTATTAAGTAGTACATCTTTAGAATGTTAAATATATTTAGTAAGTCTAAAGTATCTCTTCATCTTTACCTAATTTATCCAAGAATTCCTAATTCGAAATTATGATTTATTTATAGCCTCTCTTTTATAGGACTTCAACATAAATATTTTTGCACAATCATAATCATATCCTGTTGCAAAAATATCAAAAAAAAAATTACATTAAATTAATAATAATTTATAAAAACTTATTTAAGTTAGTGCTAATTGGATAAAATCAAAATCATTATAAATTAGACTTTAATATTTACATTTAAAAAACGAGGATACACACTAGCTAAAAAATTAAAATAATTCTCTATAACATATTTTTTATTATTTTTATAAGAAAATTATCATATTATTATTTTAAAAAAAATTAATAATGAAGCTTGTTTTTATTTTAAAGACTTAAAAATACTGTTCAATTGAAACTTAAAATATGGTTAAATGATCAGAAATTTTAAAAAAAAATTTTGTGAATGAAAATCAAATTTTTATTTATAATTTATGTCTTATCAATTTGTAATTGTAGGAGCATGTCTTTCAGGATTGAGTAAGGCTTTTTTCATTAAGCATTTGTTTCCCAAGGCTAAAATAACTCTTATTGAATAGTCTAATAGAATAGGAGGAATGATTCAAACAAGAAAAGAAAATTAAAATTAATTTATTTTTGAGGAAGGACCTCATTCAATTAAAATAGGAAGGTATGATAGACCATTATTTTATATGATTGATAAAATTGGACTTTATCCTGAATGTATAGAATTGAAATATTTTAGTGGTAACAAGTATCCAACAACCATATAATTATATATATTGGAAAGATGAATTAAAGAGTGTCCCATAAAGAATGAATTTTGAAACTATTTCAAGATTTATCAAGGATCATGGGAAAGAGGAATTACTAAATTTAATTAAAGCTTATCCTAAATTATTATTAAATAAGTAGGTGACTGATAATTTGGGAGAATATTTAGATGAAATATTAGGGAAGGAACTGACAAAAAAATATGCTGAAACTGTTTATTATGGAAGTTATGGAGAATCTGTTTATAATTTATCAAGAAATATGTGTTTTGATAAAATTTACATGCAATCTTATGATGAAGTTGAATTAAAGAAGGATTTAATTTATGATAAAGAATTTGAATAAATAAGGGATAAAAAATTAAGAAAGGGTAATAAATATAATTTTTATATAGCAAAGCGCATAGCTATAGATTTACATATGGATTGGAATCATTACCAAAACGATTATTGAGATATTTGAAAGATAATTTAAGAGAAAATTTTGAAATATATTTAGATACAAAAGTATAAGAGTTAAATATAGAATAAAAAGAATTGATAATTGAAAAGGAAGATAAAAATATTTAGAAAATTTATTATGATAAATTGTTATTAAATGTACCTTCTTCATAAATAGCAACTATGATTTAGAATTAAAGCTTAGATAAGTTAAAAGAAGATTTAAAGAAGATAAAATATACTTCATTAATAACTAGAAATATTTGTTGGGATTAAAAGATATTACCTAGAAATGTATGATAATTTGTTATTATTAAAGTTTAGAGGTTCTGGATATTTAATAAATCCTAATGAGAATAAAAATATATTAGGAATGGTAACAGATTCATTATAGTTTCCAATGTAATACCCTTAAGATTCAACAAGTGTTACAGTATTATCATTGAAAGATGTTGAAGATGATTAGATTCTTAAAGAGTTGAGTATTCATTTAGGAATGAATATATAGGACCCAAAGATGATAATTAAAAAAAATTGGATGGATTGTTGGATAAAATGGAATCCAGGATATTTTGATAAGATGATGATGATTGAGAAGGAATTAGAAGAGAAGAGTATAATAATAGGTGCTAATCATTTTACAATGTCTATACCAGAATTAGTCTATTTGTCATATAGTAAGATGAAATAATTATATGTGTGAATAATTATTTTCAGTTAGTGCTTTTAAATTTAAAATATGGATTATGAAACCCTCTTCACAATTCTTCCTAAAGAACCTAAGAAATGGTCTTTAGAGGATGTATCACAATGGCTCAATTTTGTAGGCCTATAATAACTTCAGACAACTTTTAGTAAATTAGTGAACCTATATTATAGCTAAAAATTCAATCGATGGATCATGTTTAGAGTTAATAGAGGAAAATGATTTAATAGAAGATCTTGGTATTACAAATAAGATAGTTAGAAAAAAGCTAATGCATTGTAATTATGATTTGTTAAACAAAGGGCTTAAAACAGGTCTTAAAGAATATGCATCTCATATTAAATCGACAACTTTTGAAGATAGACGTTATGAAAAGATGGAATAAGAGAATACTACTCTTGAAAATACTGAATCTGCTTAACCATAATATGGATAGATAAATATCTCTCATGATATGATGACTAATTATCTTAAGAATAATGAAATGTATTCACAACAATTTCAATAACCTTTATGTGAGATGTAATAATAACACTTAAATTATAAAGTGAAAACAAACCTTAGTTTTAAAAAAAACAATAAACCGGCATTTTAATTGAATAAGACTTAGATAAATTTGTTTCAAAGGTATAAAACGAATTAATCATCCAACCAACAGAAGGACCCTAAACTAATTTCTATTGTATTAAAGAATCAGGTGGAAAAATTGGAAGACATTCAAGCAATTAAATATTAATATTAGAAGAAAGTATTAGTAGATTTCATGCTGAAGTTATATTTCAACATGAAGAAGTATTCTTATCATCTAATAATTATTAGTTTTATATTAAAGATATTGGATCTACTACAGGTACTTTTATTAAAGTTGAAACTCAATAATAATTGCAAATTGGAATGGTTATTGAATTAGGCAGTAATCAATTTGAAATTTAATAAGTGAATACAAATGGACCTAATATTGATGTAAATTATTTTATCATATTTTAGGTTGTTATGGTGATCATAGAAGGACCAAATACCCCTGAAAAACATATTATTAATTTAACACCTTAAAAAAGTGTAACTACTGTCGGTAGAAAATAGACTGCTGATCTTACATTTAGTGAAGATCATCACCTTTCTAATATTCATGCTAAAATTTGTCTTATTGAAGGTAGAGTCTATTTGGAAGATATGGGATCTACAAATGGGTATACTATATATCAAATTATTAGATCTTGGTTAAGATTATCAAGAGAAAGTTAACCTTCTTAGTTATATCCATTATAAAACTAAACAGTTTTTAAAATTGGAACTACATCTACTTATTTATGTAAAAGAACTACATAGTTGGTTGCTGATAGAAGTCATGAAAATAGTTGTATCATTTGTATTGAAAATGATCGAGATGCACTATATATGCCTTGTAAACATAATACTGCTTGTTTAAAATGCAGTAAAAACCTAAAAGATTGCCCTATCTGTAGAACTAAAATTTAGGATATTATAAGAATCTATAAAAACTGACATTATTATTATATATAAATATTTATATTACAAAATCATGGGAGCTATTTGTACTAAATAAAATACTTACAACATATTAAATCCATAAAAAAGAATTAAGTTTGCTACAGTAACTCCTATAGATGATAGTAATGAATTCTAAAATTATATTGGAATTGAATTTTAAAACTTAATCGAACAAAATTAACCTAACTTTCTTATCAAAAAATAAAAATGGCATGAATTTTATCATAACCTTTAAAATCTTATTAATGATGAACAATATGTTACACTTTTAAGATCTCCAAATTCAATAATTTAAGTTACAAATAATTAAGAATAATAAATATAATAACAACTTTAAAGTGTTGCTTAAGCATTAAAGGAACCCTTTAAGCATTTAAATTTAGAATTGTTTGATACATTAATCTTGAAGGAATTAAATACTATTTAATTTAATAATTATCTTATGGATGGAGCAATTCCTAAATATAGATGGAATTGTTGGATGGCTTAAGTTTATTAAAATGTTATTTATGATTCTAATCTGTATAATAAATTAAAAGATTTACCCTTACCTGAAAAGATTTCAGAGGATATAAAAAAAGACTTGAATAGAACATTCCCTTATCATTAACATTTTAAGGATACTAATAAAGGCTAGGAATAACTATTTTCTGTTTTGAAGGCATTAGCTATTTTAAATCCTGAAATTGGATATTCTTAAGGCATGAATTTTGTAGTAGGATTTTGCTTAATCATTAGTGGAGGGAAAGATGAAGAAGTATTTTGGTTTATAAATTTTATTAACTAAAATCCAAAATTTTATTGGTGGGAAATTTACAAGGGTGACTTTACATTTGCTAAAAATTTATGTTAAATATTCTAAGACAATCTTTAGAGTCAATCATTAAAATTATTTAATCATTTTTAATTAAATGGTATCTTTGCATTTCAATATATTTGGTAATGGATATTAACTCAATTTTTGTATTCATTTCCTATTGAAATTGTTATATATTTTTGGGATTTTATTTTAGCTACTGATATCTAATCTATTTTGAAAATTGGTTTAGCATTTTTAAATGAAAATTAAAATGTTTTGTTAAACTATGATATATATCAACTCTCAGAATTTTTTAGTCAATAAACAAAATAACTTAAAAATCTTAACATAATAAATATATTAAATAAAGCCAAAGTAACTCTAATTATTATGTCTGATGAATAAAATAATATACTTAAACTTAATCAACAAAACATTCTAAAATGATTTTGATTTAATTCTTTTTAATTTATTTGTATTATGTATATCTTTTTATATTTACATATGTAATGGATTGGAAAATGAAATATAAGAATAAAAATTAATTTTTACTTTATAAATTATTTTCAATATTCACTAAAATAATTTCAAAAGATTTTTATTAGATACATAGTTATAAAGGTTTAAAAAATCGATTAAAATTTAGAAAATTAATTTTGTTCAATCAAGGAATGATTATTTATTTGTTACAAATAATAATTTAAAATTCAAATGAGACCTAATACTCAATTACCTCCAAAGCATAATTTTAATAGTTCATTTAATTATGATTGGGATCTAATCAATAAGAAAAGAGAAATTGAAATGCTTCGACCTCGTGAAATTTGTCCAAAACGCAATCATTCATTTCATACTACTTCAAATGATTGCGATAAATCGATACATAATCGTTCTTTTGAAAAATCAATTTAGGAAACAGAAAAAGTTAGTTCAAGAATGCAAAATGAATTTGGCTAATTAAAGACTTTAATTTAAAAAAGACGTGATGAGATTGAAAAATAATAAAGACAATAAGATCTTAAACTTTCAATATCGATTCCCTAATAAACAATTAAGGAAGAATCAAAAAAATATAAGGAAGAAACACCTTAATTGAATTACTATCAAACTTTTAAACCTATTTTTGCATAATTAAATTCATTAATTGAAAACTCAAATACAAAAGAATAGGATAGATAAAGATTAGTTACTTTATTTGATTCGATAGATTAAGAATCAATAAAAAAAAGCAAAGAACCAGAATAAATGTTTTAATTAGTAGAATAATTAGTAAAAGAATTTGTTATTCCATCTTTAGAATAACAAACTCCATCTTAATCAAATTCAAAAAGAAGCTACTTATAGACACAATCTTCTAATTTTATAAAATAATTACCTTCTCATAAGTAAGTACCTAAATCTATTGAATAATCAATTAGTTATAAGAATGTTTTTGAATTGCCTTATAAGAATCCTTTTTAATTTTATTCTTAAATAAAGAATAATGAAAGCGGATATTATGAATATTGTATTAACAATAAAATTGTATCAGGAGAATCAATTAATAGCTTTAATATTTCAAAATCTTAATCTTGCAAATTAACCAATTCACAATCTAATATATAAGTGGATGTAAAATAAATCAAATAATCCTTAATTTAATAATAGACATATAGTATTGATGATTAATTTTCACTTGTTCCAATAACTCATTTTAAGAGGAAAGTTATATATGCTCTTAATTACCCTTCTTATTATTGTAAATAGATTTAACAATACATTTAATTAACTATAAACAATTAATAATACAAATTTGAATCTGGTTTGAGTAAGCTAAATAAGGTAGTGTTATTGTAGTTTAGAATGAAAAGATAGTTGGTTTTTGTGAAAGTCTTACAATATAAGAATAAATTAAAGAAGCTAAAGATAATAATTTAAAGAATGGGATTTTAGAGATTGAAATAAAATTACTATTAAATAAAATATGAAAAAAGTATTAATAATAATATTTGCAAATTGATTCTTTAAGCAGCTAAATAGGTAAAAAAGGATTAAAAGAATTATGCAATTTAGTTATTCATGGTATTACAAAAATATTAAAGTAGATTGAGAAGTAATGCAATAACATAATTAATTGGAAATGATGATTTAATTATTATGCTTTAAGCATTATAATCAGAAAATTCAATAGAAATGTATATGTAATAAGTAACTTAATTGATGGGCGAAAAGTTAGCAGTTTCAATATTGAATATCGAGATATTATCATTAACTTCCTATTTACCTGAATATGGATTAATATAAGAATATTTTGAAGATATTGATGATATTTCACAATTCAACACTCTTTATTAATTAACTTTAAATATAAATACTGAACTAATAAATAATTAAAATATAGAATTTGAAAATAGACATATATGGAAGGTGAATGATGAAATATTTTTAATTACATCATCTAATATGTAGACACATTATTTGAGTAAAATAGCTTTAATATTGACTAACGGAATAAATAATTTAAGATAGAAATATTTAGAGTTTTTTAAATTTATAAGATTAAGATAAGAACATTATTAATAGAAAATGAAGTCTAGATTTTTAAATAGATGGAGAAATAATTAAAATGTATTTATTGATTAATTAAGAAATGAATTAGTTATCTCAAAATAAGAATAAGATTAATAATAAAAATTAATTTATTAATATGAATTGGAATTGTAGAACATGCAAATATAAAATGCATTGAAATCTAAATACTTAAGTAGTGCTATGTTGGAAAATACTATATCTAAGAGAGAGAATGATTTATAATTAAAGGAGGCTTTCTTAAAATTATGGAGAAGCAAAAATAATAATAGAAAACATTTTTAGTAAAGATTGTAAACAGGATTATTTTTATTGGAATCAGCAGTATTAAAGATTGAGAAATGTTAATTAGATAAAGCATTTAGAGAAATAGCATTTTCATACATTTAACCTACAGGTACTATACCTACAAGTCCAATATAAAAAAATACTAAAAGAAGTTATCATACAAGAGAATAGACACGAAGAAGTTAAGAAGAATTAGAGTAATCTGTTTTATGGGATGTTCATTAAATGAAGATTCATACACCAAATGAACATAAAGGATAATCTTTATCACCTATTACTGCAAATACTATGAATTAATCTTTCCTTATTGAAAATGAATCTCTATATCAATATCATTCATAAAGATGGTAAAAAATTTAAATACTATATAATTAGTACTTAATAGCCAAAAAGAAAAGCTTAGTAGTAGTAATCTTCACATTTAGATTAAGAGAATGTGTAAATATAGAATAAAATATGTTCTTAAAGGACTAAAGATTTTGTTCGTAAAATATCTCAGCCCAAATAATAAAACCATAGAAGAATTAATTCAACATAACAAGGAAGTTCTTTTTCATTTTATGATTTATAACATTGATTAATTTCATTAAGATCTGTTTATATTGAGTTTCTTTAATTTTCTCTAAAAAGAATTAGCAATACTTAATTGATTTGTATTTTATTCTAATTATTTTACTAACCCTTACATGCCCAAACCAACTTGAGTTAGTGATTAAACTTTTTTTTTACATTCAGCCATAGGAGATATTTTAGATTCCAAATATTTGAAGTATGTTCTATTATCACTTGTTTTTATATCAATTATATTTATTGGAGGTAAAGCTTACTTACCTTTTAATTCTGGAAGTCTTAATCGATTATCAAAGCCTTTTTTATTTTGTTTATCAACATAAATATTTTTTATAAGTTTTCTCTTATATTAATTCCAGTTTCTTTTCTCTTCATACAATAATTTAAGATCATCATCTTCAGGATATTACTTAATTTATTTTTGATAGGCTTCTAATCTATCTTATGGTACAATCATTTTTAAGTTGAATGAACTAATTGAAATAATCTCAGAAGGTATTGAAGTAATATATGAACATTCTGATTCTTCTTCATTTAATAAGGCAAAATCACCAAAGATCTCACCATCTCCTAATTCATCAATTTCAAAATAGACATCCTGATTAAATAAATCAGTGCTACTTGTAGTTTAACCTCTTATTAGTGAAGATGGATAATCTTCCAAATTCCATTTAATTTTTTTGATTGCTTTTACTCTACCACTTTTGATTATATACATCTGTGTTGGTTCAACTCCTTATTTCAATAGTATCTATTAGGAAGGATAAATTTGTATTTAACATTTAGTACATAATTATACAAGTAAATCTTTATTGAACATTTGAAAGACTGGAAGAGATTCTAAAAATTAAAGTAATCTATTGAGTGCAACTGTTTTCATTTCATTGGAATTATCAATTGTTTTCATATATTCTTGAAATGCATCTTTTTCTAAAACAATTAAGTCGCTTCTTTCATTAGAGATGACAGTAGCTGTTCTTTTAGAATTATAAAGTAAAGATATTTCTCCAAATGCATCACCTTTACCCAATTAAGCTATTTCTTTCTAAATAAAATAATCTATTCTTACAAGTTGCATGAAATTCTTAAATTCTGTTGGTTCATCTATGTAAACTTTAACACTACCATTCAATATAACATAGAATGCATCTCCCTAATCTCCTTGTTTAAAGATATACTATCGTTTTTCATAAGTTTTAAGATAAAGATTTTTACATAATTCTAAGAAGTCAGGTTTTTGCTTGTATTAGGAAAGGAATTTAATTTACTAAAGATAACATAATTAATAAGTTACTTAAGCAATCTCAGCTATGTCTTTACAAATTGGTTAAGTTCTTTATTCAATGGGTACTTATAAAAGGAGTTTGAGTTTTTCAGTTTAATAGATAAATTTCTTTTTGTTCTATTCTTCCTCATCCTAACTTGCATCTGTAACAGTTCTTTATTCGCTCATTACAATAAATAAATATATATATTAAAAATGTTTATAAAAAATTTCTTTAAGAAGTAATCAAGATTTGAAAGAAAGTTATTTGAATCTTCAATATTTGATAATCAAGAAACTGTGGATCTGGAAGATGTGAAATAAATGCTTTAAGGTATTTATAATTATTTGATAATAGGATTTCCTTGTATATCTGAAATTGATTAATTAGTTCAGAGTATGACTATTGTTTAAGTGTGTCGAGAATTCCTAAGACTTATTCCATAAACATTAGACAATCATAAAAAGCTGAAAGTTCTACTTACAATGCATGTGCTTATGGGAGATGTTAAACATGGTAGATTATTTGTATAGTAATTAAATTACTTTAATGGATGGACACCATCAACTAAAGAAGATATCTTGAATAAATTCATTGGAATACAAACTATGATAATACATAAACTTGCTACAATATAAGAAATATGCACTAGAAGCAAACTTAAAACTAGCATCGAGGTTTTTTTTAAAGACATAGATACATCAGTTATTTAATTTTATAAGGCAATTAATTGTCTAAATTTCATTCTAGCTTAATTTGATGTATAAGTTCCTCTTATTTTCAGTTATTTCTCAGTATTTCAAAATTGCATAATCGAACGGTAGTTATGGAAATTTATTTACTAATCTGGAATGATTTAATTGCCATGTATTTAATGCTTGAAAGGTATGGTTTATGAATTCTCTTTTTAAGTATTGTAGGTTCATACGACAATTTATGGAGTGTTATACTATGCTTGATCAAAAATAAGCTTTATAAGTCTATGAACTATTTAATGAATATAATAAATTAACTTCTTCTGTTAGATAATTTGGATCTATTAGTAATAGTTTTAAAAATTGTAGTATTTCATAACCTAAGTAATTATATTTAAATATTTTTATTTTAGATGGTATGTACCAACCAAAAAAGAGTAGGATGAATTATAATTGTATTTTTAAAATGTCAAAATTTATTTCACTAGTAGAACTAAAAGATAGAAGATTGAAAAATCTGCTTCTTAAGTTTTAAGAGTTTGTCAAAGTACCGATAGAAATTATAGAAAATCTACTTCATTTGTTGGATAAAAAGGAGATAATTTTCTTCAAAATACTACTTTAGGGTATATGAAAAAAATATCTACTGCTACAAATCCTATTGCATTTTAATATACATTTGAGAGTGAATCAAAGACTGAAATTTAATAGAAATGATCTTTAAATATATCAAAATTTATGATATTGAAACAAATATTAATCAATCAAATTTTTTATGCAAAATATTTCACATCAATATCTTAATCTTATTATAAAAATCTTGCTTTATTTTTGAATTCATTTTAAGTCTTGTTGTCTAATTTATTTTAGATTGCTGTAAACAACTTAAAAATGTTCAATCTAACATTAGGTACTTTATCATTCAAAGATTTCTAAGTTACTTCCTTATTAAATAGAATAAATATGAATTACTTTGAACTAATTTACAAGATCATCTTTTGATAATGTATTTTTTAACTTTGCTATACTGTGCATAGCTGAAACTCTATAAATATAATTTTGCTGTTCAAATTATTTATTAATACATTTTAATATGAATTCTCTTATCTTATCATATCCAAAGGTTTCGCTTAATTGTATAAGATTTTCAATAGCTTAATCCCTAATTGCTTAGTAATGATTTAACACTCCTTTATCAAGATAAATTTCTTATAATTCTAAAAAACTATCATATCCTGCAACTTTAAGAAGTTTTGGTATAATTGACATCATTTCTAATCTGTATCTCCATTATTTTTCAGAAGCAAATGTCTATATAAGAGGTACTAAATGTTTTTTTGAATTTTCTTGTCCAATAGCTTAAGATAATTGATCTAAATTATGAGCTAATTTGATTTTGATTTCTACAACATCATCCTTAATTAATGAAGTAATTAATGGTATAAAATTTTACAAAACAATTTAAACAGAATATTATTTAGAAATTTTACAAATTTATTCAGCCAATGACATTCTAACATGTTATGAAGTATCTGTTGAAAGGCTTTAAAATTATGGTAAGAATGAATCTTTACTAGAAGAAGGTAATTCTTTTAATAAATGGTAAATAGATATTAATGCCATAGATCTTACTTCAGGTTCAGTATCTTTAAGTAATTATTAAAATACAGGAACTGCTTGATTTTTTAAAATGCTTTTATTTTTATCTAAAAAATTTAAAAAAAGAACAATTACTTAATTTAACGATAATGTCAATAATACTTTCTAAACATTCTGGAACAGTGTATCTAACACGCCAACTTTTTTCTTTAGGATCAGCAAGTGCAAAGTATCCTTAAAGTTATTTTTCTAAATCCTGTTCATCATCTATTAATTTAAGCATATATTATGATCCTTCAATTGCTTTAATCTTGACACTATCAATAGGATCTTTTAGAAGAGCTTCCCATAATTATAATAGTTATTATGGTTGACATTTCATTTTAGCAAGATCAGATAAAACTCCAGCACAGACTCTTCTTACCATTGGTGTATCATCTCCACATAATTATTTGAATAAATCCCAAAGAGTATTTTATTTTTCAAGTGAAACATTTTTGTAAGTAAGTGGTAGAAGACTAGCAGCAGATATTCTGGAAGGAAAATTGTCCCATTAACCTAATTATTGAACAATTTAAAAAAAGTGATTTTCAAAAAAACCTAAAAAATATAAGATATATAAATTATACTATTAGGCATTCCTTCTGCAAGTAAGATTAAGGATTCAACTGCTTTATCTCTAACTAATGGCTCTTCCATTGAGCTTAAAATTTCAAGAGGAGCATTAAGTAAATGTACATTTGCACCTGTTAAAGGTTTAAGATTGACTAATTCTTTAGCTAATTTAATAAGGAATTCATCTTCATTGTCTTATTCTTCAATTATATCAATAAGATAAGGAATGAGTTCTTAACAAGTTCTTGATGGTCCAAGGATTTGTGCAATTGATACAATTTTAGATACAGCGTTGAGTTTGAGATTGGGATCATCACTTTTGAGTTCTTCAATAAAAATAGTGCAGTCTTCTTCGTCCATTTAAAAAAATAATTGGATTTAGTTTAATTAATTTCGTTAAATGAACAGAAATGAAAAATAGGAAATAGAGTCAGGATTGCGTAATCTTTTAGAAGAAGTATATATAGTTAAATATATGAAATTAGATGATGATTTTTAATAATGAAAAGATGATTGGAATTGATCACTATAATTGTTTAGATTTAATACAAAAAATAACAAAATTGTTTCGATAATTAAAGAGTAGTAATTTGGAATATAAGAAACTGGAATTTGTTTTGTAATAATAAGAAGCAGATATTCGAAATCATATTAGCGTAAGGAAAGATTACTAATCATAGTTAGAATAGTAGATGAAAATATATTAAGATGGATTGTAAACAAAATTAGAAGAGGCAAATGTTGAAGTCAAAAAATTACAAAGAGAAATCTAGAAATTAAAGAAACTTAAGTATGTGTAATGTATGATAGTTGTTAATCAGAATTGAAGAAAAAAGATTAGAGTCAGGATGGATCTACTTCTTATCGATAGGGTTCTCCAAAAAAATAATCTTCATTCTCTTAACATGGAGGTTATACATCACATCGAAGTTCATGTGATGAACTTTTCAAGAGATACAATAAATTACTGTAAAATTAATAGGCCTCTATAAGTCAACGATCAAATAACATTTAGATTAGTTAATATATGATGAAAGGAAGATAAACTTTAGCTGAAATTAGCAATATATAGCCAAGTAGAAGTCAAACTAAACTAAATAATAGTGTTAATAAAAGTGGATATAATAATTCCATTAATTCAGAGGCAATAAAAAACTTGCTCAAAATGAAATGAATTATTAAATATTCAATTTTTTTTAATACGATTATTCATTCATGTAATTCATTTCATTTTGTTATGAACAATTACAATTTACATTAAATCTGAAAAAAAGTATATCAAGAAAATTAATTATATCATATATTGTTTCAGATTTTTAATTAATATCTATAACTTCCAATAGAATAATATTAATTAGACTTTAGTTCTAAATTTCAATAGGATTTGAAAAATAGTGTATTTGAACTTAGAATATAAAAAATATTTAGTTAATGCGTGAATATAAATCATAACAATTATCCTCTCTCTCTTGTTGTTAGTAAGGTTGTTAAGTATCCTTAGACAACTGTATCCATCTCTCCTCTTTATAATCTTTAGATTTCCTCTTCCATCTATGAAACAATTGATAATTTAGTTTCTCTCGATTTTATTGATAAATTTAATAAGCCTTTGGCAGCCAATCTTTAAGCATCAACTCTATAGCTTTCCCTTAATACCTTCAAGAAGAATTCAATTCCCTTTAAATGAAGTATTTATGGTCGTATGTAATCATTTATTGCCAAATTTGATAAGGTTTATAAAGCATTATATTAAAATTCTTCTCCTTTTTATCCATCTAAAGTCCAATCCATTAGACTTTTGATATAATTTTCAAATTAAATTGATACATTATTACTATTCTATAATCTCTATGGATCAGACATTAATGATAGTATTTTAATACCTAAAATTTGAATTCTTGGATATGCTGATTCAATCATACTAATAACTGTGAGAACATCAACTTAAAAATCTGATAATTTTAAAGTAGCAGATAATATATCATATAAAATTGCTTAAAATTCTTTAGGTTAATAAGTGAAGGCTTTCATGATTCTTGGTATTAATTTTAATTTAAGAGCTTCTTTTGCTCTTTCTTGATTCATGTTTTTAGATAAAGCCTCTAAAATTCTTAATTACATTCCTAAATAATTGGGACTCATAGCGATTTCTAATAGATTGACAATCTTTTAAAATGCTTCTGAGCTATCCATAATTTAATGTATTGTTGTATCAATTCCATCGCTTAAATTTTAAATAGCAAATTGTAACATTTCTTCATTTGATTCTGTAGAAATCAAATTGAGATAATCTTAAACTAATCCATCAAAGACTTATTATTGCGTATTTCCTCCATATTAATTTATAGTTCTATTACTCTAAGGCCTATTATTTATATTTAATTAAGGTTTTGAATAAACAGAATTCTATTAAGGAGGTGGATGATTAGATTGTAAAGGTTATGTTTAATACCCAAATTATTATTAAGGAGGTAATCTTGGTATATTAGGTTATTGATATTGATTAGAATCATTTTATTTGAAACCATATTGATTAGAATCATTCTATTTATAAGGATATTAATTTGAATCATTTTATTTATATCCATTCTGATTGAAATCTTATTATTATTCATAGCCATTTTAATTTCTAGATCCAGCACTACCTTATCTTCTATTATTATTTCTATTTGGTTATTCAAGTATAGTAGGTACATATTCTTCATTCTTTCTTCTTGGTTATGGAGGTAAATTAAGTGTTAAAGGGCCATCATAAGATCTAGGTTAGTAACAATTAGTAAATTATGGTCTGGATAAAAATGAGATAAGTTTAATTATTCTAGATCTAGTCTATGCACTAACAAAGTCTAATTTAGACACAGACATTAGACTGTTGACTATTTAAGGTGTCTTATATGAATTAGAGAAAGCAGCTAAATTAGGATTATATATCTATTAATACCACTTTTAGTAAGAATTTCTAACAAATCGACCGTCAAATTTAGAAGAAATTAATCTTAAAAGATTAAATCATTAGTCCAAAATTAGAGAAGTTTAATTAAGAGTTAAGAAATGAGAGCATAAGATTAATCATCTAAGAATTGTAATCTCTCATTTTCAAATATTCTTTTTAATGTTAAAGCTGTATTATGATTAATTGCTTTCTGTTATAAAGAAAAGCCTACAGGTACTATTAATTACATAATTTCCATTTAAGTTTCAGGAGAACCTAATTCAGCCTCTAAAAAGGTAATAATATTAAATACCAGCTAATTTTGCTATGATTGTTTAGGTTATACTTTTCAACATGAAAGTCAATTCATTCAAATCATGAGTAACATGCATTTTACCAATTAAATCTTTTGTAAATGATTCTGGAATTGCAGATAATCTGTCAGAATTTTTTAACAATTCACTAACAAAAGATGCATTAGATAAACTATAACCGTATTCATCTTCTAATTTAGCACAAACAAATGTTGGTTCATGTGGAAAGAGATCTGCAAATTCTCTTTCAATATGTCTTTTTAACATTGAAATCTTAATGGTCACTGATAACTTTAAATAATATACATGGTGCCATCACTGTCATTTTTTTATATTCTACATTAGACTCTGAATCCTTTCTTATTGTTACAAATAACCTTATTGCTTAACCACCTATACCTTCCATTGGAGTTTCAATTCTTTTGTTATTATTCCATTCCATTATTAAGTAAGATTAAATTATAAAAAAAGTAAATATAAAAATCAAATGTTACTATTTATTGGTGATAAAAGAGATTATTAAGATATACATGACTTCAATTTCGGTATAATCTATTGTTAAATCATGGGACCTGAATTGTTATCAAAATATTCAAAATATTCATGCCTTAATGCTTAATCTATATTTAGTTGTTGATTCTGCTTTATTTCCAATAATCCTTATATGAGAGAATTGCCATTATCAGGAATACATATTAAATCTTTATTTGCAAAATTATATTAATATCTAATTAAGTATATTATTCATACAATTTCATCATTACATTGCCTGCCATTTTCAACATCAAAGAATTCAAAAGACCATTCTCTTTATTTAATAATTATGCATTTTCAAAACCTATAAATTTGCAATTCATATCCTTATCCATTAATATGTTAGATAAATTTATTTAAGAATGGTAAATATTATTGGAAATTAAAACTTTTACACTGCATAAAATATCCTAATATTAAATTAATATACAAACATCATTGATTATATATCATCATGACTTAAATTATGATAATGAATCCTACTCATCTCTTCAAAAATAATATAATAAGAATTCGAAGATTCAAAGAAATCAATCATTTGAGCAACATTCTTGAATCCACTCAATTTACGTAAAATTACCAATTACTCATATATTCTCAAATTCTCAAATTCTTATTTTTTATAGCATTTACACAAATAAGTTTTCTCATCTATTTTGCTTTTAAGTGTGCATGTCTAGTATTAAAATCATTAATTACTTTTGCTATCCCTTTTTATTATATTAAAATAACATTATCATAGATTTCTCGAATACCAACATATGTTACTTTACAATCTAAGTATTTCTTGAGCATAAGGAGATCTTAGCTATCAGCTTCAATAGAAAATTATTAAACAAGCATTGAAATCAATTTGTTATCTTAACATATCCATTTAACTGCTAGTTTATAAGATATATCTATTTCATAACATTAAGAATTCAAAAGCAGATTTATTTTATTTGAATTAAACTGCAATCTAGCTTAAAATGAGGAATTATCTGATTATTGAATGGATATAAGGCATTCAAATGAGTATACAATCGACATATCTATCATTATTAATTATAATGAAATTCAAGAATATTCATATTTATAAATTATATGAAATTTTATTAAGAACTAATTTCTTAGAATATATTTACTTATCTATACAAAAAGAAACAAAGTTTTGCTTGAAATTTTTAATTATAACTAAATAGATATAAATTATTATTGGATCCTTCATAAAGTTTAAGCCAAATTTTAGTAACCCAACCCATGGTTAAAGACAAGTGTTTTTTGTAAAGATCTTTTAAGCATAGCTAAAAATATATCTTATAATTTACAATAATTAACATAAAATTATTATCTTTTTTATTTAACAAATTCTATAGATTGTTTTAGATCATATTAAAGAATTGAACTTAAGTAAAGAACAACAATAGAAGGAGCTCTTCCAATTCCAGCTGTACAATGAACATAAACATATTCATATTCATTAATTAATTTCTTGAGAATTTAAACAGCCTTATCAGATTTTTTTTCAAAATCTTCTGCATCCATATCAAAAATCTAATAATTTTTCATAACTATTTTTTATCTCTTGTAAGCATCAAGTATTTATTCCCAATTAACTCCTCTATGAAACATATCTAAACGTGTTTGAAGGTTGAGAACTGCTCTAACTTATTTTTGTTTTAATAATAGTATATCCTATTCATTTTAAGGATATGGACCAATAACAATATTCTCATTAATTTGATAAGTTTAGAATTAAACAACGAAATTCCAATCTAATTTATTTAATCTACCAAATTCTTCATAATAAAAAAAAGAAGGCTCTTTATCTGCAAATTAATAGCCTTAACTATTAAGTTTGAGTTTAGATTTTGGAATTTTAGTAGCTGAAAATGAACCATTCTTTTGTTGTGACTTTGTTTAAAAAGCTGAGTAGATTTGAGTTTTGACTTTAATAGGATGAAGTGCATATTAATCTAATACTTATCGAATTGAAATAAGATCAGCAGTTTTAAGATAACGGCCATTGCCTCTTTCCCAAATCATATTGCCTGATTCATCGTTACGTATCACATAATAATATCGGAAATAAAAATTAAGAGGATTTACTATGAATGAAATGGACCATTATTGAATAGGCTCTTATGTTACTATTTCAGTATTATTGATTGAGTTATACGTATATCAATCTTCTATTGTTATTTCATTAAAACAGGTGTTTTCCAAGAACCAATCTCAGGAATTGAACCAATTATCATCATTCTTTCACCTGGCTATAAATTGTGATTGAGTTTCAATTTTATTGTTCTATATCCCCAATGCTCCTCTACAATAATTTTAACCAACTATTACAATTAAAGTACTCTCCTTTCTTTCCATTAAGTAATAAATGCTTTGTAATTATACGATTTTCCCCTGGTTCCCAAAATTCTTTCTCGCGACATGGATCATTATAATTATTCACAACGAATTTGTACTCAAAATTTTTACAGATTCTTGGCAATTTTAAACATGTTGTCCATTCATTATTCTTTTTTGAACTTCAATACTATACCTCATTCCATTATAGTCTAATTCCTTTAGTAGAATTCCAATTTCCTAATCTTTCATCGTCACCACATAAGTAAATAGCTTATCCATATTATGTATTGTAATGAATTTTAAAATAGATTTTCACGACTCGAATATCTGTAAAGGAAGTATTTGTGGATACTGAGTTCATTAAATATTAATTAAAAAATTCAAGACATCTAAAAAATTATTTTCAAATTTAATTCAATGAGATGAGTTTTTGAATTATTAATAGTATAAATCATTGAGTTGTAAGGCGTTCTTTTCTTGTGGATAAGTATTCAACTATTTATTTTGGCGATAATCGTTTGTCTGGATCTATATTTAACATTTCTTTTAATATAAATCGTATTTAATTATCAATTTTTAATCCTAATTTGATTAATAAATAATAAGTACCAGAATAATTTTTATCAATATAGCTATCTAAATTTGAAATAACTTCCATTTGACGATCAATAATTTTATCAAAAACTCTACCTTTAACAGCAAATAGTCCATAATCGATTACATCTTTACCATTTTTGGTAATGATAGTTTTAAGACTCATCCATAATGGGATTCCAGATATGATCTCAAGTATAACACAACCAAGAGACCAAACATCAATAACCCAAGGTTTTTTATAATTTCTTAAATATTTCATTAAGCAAGGACGATAATTCATTTAATTTTCATATAAGATATAATTGAGTATTTCAGGACACATGTATCTAATATATAATGAATATGAGTTACTCTGGTGTAGCCATAGAGAATTGCTTTAAATCTTCAAAAGGAAAACTACTACCATAATCAATTAATTTAATTTAGGTGAGTTCATGTAGATCATTTTCGTTTTTAATTTTTTTTAAAAGTATATTTTCAGTTTTAAGATCAGAATGAACAATTTTTTAATCTTATAATAGATCTAGAGCCTAAGCCAATTCTCGAATGAGTTTTTTAAGTTCAGTTAGATCTTTTCTGAAAGTATCATAAAGAGGTTTATGAGTCAACTAAAATAGAATGAAGTATATTTACTCTATACATTCGTTCATTATTTACATTCTTTCCTTTAAGATCATAAAGTTGATTTCCAAGACTTTCTCCACATATTTCTTAAAAGATCCAAGTATCTTATGGATTGATATCATAGGTGAGAAAGCGTACTAAGTTTTTGCAACCTGGGAAATTGTTGAATTGTTTTTTTGGTTATCCATCTTGGAAGAAATGAATTCCAAACCAGATTTCTTTCATATGAGATTGATGAGTATTGGTAGAAAGAATTTATTTAATAGCAAATTTTTCTTTGGTTTTTTTGTGTTCTCCTAACCATACTAAAGAGAATCCTCCTCTACCAAGTAGCTTCTTTTTTTCAAAGTGTTATGGAAAACGATCACCAAATTATTACCATTCTTCTTCTGACATATCCCATAATATCTTAGGATGTATATTCTAAGGTTATTTATTCTTAATTCTATTTTATGAGTCTAAAGAAGCATAGCGATCTTAGCTTTTTTGTTATGGAGTAGCATTGCTTAAAGATCTTTGTTTAGGTAGAATATTCTTTTCTTTTAATTTAGCTAGAATCATTCTTTAATAAGTCTCTAAATCTGAATCAACTTCTGTTTTCTAAATTTTGCTAAAATATTTTACAATAGGTTTAACTTCAAAGCGTTGTGGTTTAAATTTTTTACTTCCTTTGCTTGTTCTAATAGTTAAAACAGAATCAAAGTCGAATTTGGTAAGTTTTCTTGAAATATTAGTTTTAGTATCATTTTCCGTCAAGACTCTGCGTCCTGGATCTTAAGATTAAAGTCGAGGTCTCTAATAGATTTATCTATGATATGGACTTCCATTGATAAGTATTCTTTAATGCATTATAACAGTTTTTGAATATATATATATATATATATAAATATTTGCAGAGTAGAGTACTGCGTCATTTTTAAATATTTAATGCTTAGATCCATAAGATTAATACAACGTGTAGCTAATTTCAGCAGATTGGCCAATCCTCATGAGGTGAATCCCAAAGTGCCTGAGTGGTTTAAGTCAACTGATTACATAGTAAGAATTCATTTAAAAATAGGAACCACGTTTTATAGGCTCTGAGACATAATAAGTTAATGAGATGTTAAAAACAGTTTAAGCAAAGTCATTAGATGAGCTTGTTGATAAGATTATTCCAAAGGAGATTCGCAGTGAAGCAGCTTTTTAAAATCCAGACAACTTCCCTGATGCAATTCCTGAATCAGCCATGATCTAACATCTTTAATCGTTGGCCAATAAGAATAAGGTTTACAAAAACTACATAGGATAAGGCTTCTATGGCACTCATACACCTTATGTGATATTAAGAAATGTATTAGAAGACCCAGGATGGTATACATCCTATACTCCATATTAAGCTGAGATTTCTTAGGGTAGACTTGAAGCTCTACTCAATTATTAAACTGTAATCACTGAATTGACAGGCATGGATGTATCTAATGCCTCTTTATTGGATGAAGCAACAGCTGCAGGTGAAGCTATGTTCTTGGCTAATTCTTGGTTTGAAAAGAAAAAATTCTTTGTAGATAATCATGTCTTTCCTTAGAGTATTGAACACATCAAAACTAAGGCTTATTATTTAGGTATTGAAATTGTTGTTGGTGATGCCAAAACCTATGATTTTAAAGATGTTGATTAATATTGTGGTGTCTTAGTATAATCACCAGATAATCTTGGAGAAGTTCATGATTGGAGCGATCTCTTCAAACATACACTTAAAGATGCCAAAATCTTAAAAGTTATTGGAACAGACTTACTGAGTCTTACTATTAATAAAACACCTAAAGATTAAGGTGCTAATGTTGCTTATGGAAATTCATAAAGATTTGGAGTACCTATGGGTTTTGGTGGACCTCATGCTGCTTTCTTTGCTGTTGAAGATGAATTCAAAAGAAAAATGCCAGGACGTATTATTGGTATTTCTAAAGATGCTAATGGAAAACCAGCTTATAGAATGTCATTATAAACTAGAGAATAACATATTAGAAGAGAAAAGGCTACTTCCAATATTTGTACTGCTTAAGCTTTGTTAGCTAATATGGCTGGGTTTTATGCAACTTATCATGGTCCTTAAGGATTATAAAAAATTGCTAATAGAGTCAATTGTTTAGCTAGATGTTTTGCTAAATTAGCCAAATCTTTAGGAATTGTTATCAAAGAAGGAAGATTCTTTGATACTGTTGTATTACATAATACAGAAAATTTATAAGAATATTTACATTATAATGCATCTATTAATGTTAGAAAAATTGGATAAGACACCATCTTTAGCTTTGATGAAACACACACTCTTCAAGATGTTGAAGATTTATTTAACCATCTTTAACATTTCACCAAAAAAAAAGCAGATTTTATGTCTGTAGTTTAAAAAGTCATACCATATAAATCTGAAAGATCACCTTTTCTATAATAGAAGGTTTTCAATTCTTTACATAGTGAAACAGAAATGTTGAGATACATTAACTATTTAAGATAAAAAGATGTCTCATTAACAAAGTCAATGATTTCATTAGGAAGTTGTACAATGAAATTAAACCCTACTTCCTTTATGTTACCTGTTTCATTTTAAGGATTCTCTTAATTACATCCATTTTCACCATTGTCTTGTACTTAAGGTTATTAAGAGTTGACTGATAATGTTGAAAAATGGTTATGTGATATAACATAAATGGAGGCTGTCTCACTAATGCCTAATAGTGGTGCTTAAGGAGAATATACAGGTTTATTGTGTATCAGAAAATATCATATCATGAATGGATAACGAGATAGAAATATTTGCTTAATTCCTATATCTGCACATGGTACAAATCCTGCTTCAGCTGTTCTTGCTGGTTTAAATGTTGTACCAGTGAATGTAATAGATGGTTATGTTGATTTAAATGATTTGAATAAGAAGATTAAAGAGAATGAGAAAGCTTTGGCTTGTATAATGATTACTTATCCATCAACTTATGGAGTATATGAAGATTAAACAAAAAAGATTATTTAATTAATTCATGATCATGGAGGGTTAGTTTATATGGATGGAGCTAATATGAATGCATAAGTTGGATATACATCTCCTGGATATTTAGGAGCCGATGTATGTCATTTGAATCTTCATAAAACATTTTCGATTCCACATGGAGGTGGTGGTCCTGGATTAGGTCCAATAGCTGTAAATAAGAGATTGGCACCTTATCTTCCAGGAAGAGAACATTCTTTAGGAAGTGTGGCTTCATCATTATTTAGTTCTGCATCTATTCTACCTATACCTTATAGTTATTTTGGTTAACTTGGTAGATAAGGTGCTAAAAAATGTACAGCCATGGCTATGTTAAATGCTAATTATTTAATGATGAGTTTAAAAAATGATTATAAAGTACTCTTTACTGGATAAAATGGAATGTGTGCTCATGAATTCATTATTGATATTAGACCTATAAAATAAGAGAGTGGAATTACTGAGGAAGATATTGCTAAAAGACTTATGGATTATGGATTCCATGCTCCAACAATGTCTTTTCCAGTTCCAGGAACACTTATGATTGAACCTACTGAAAGTGAATCTAAGTATTTATATTTATTTAATATGTAGATCTGAATTAGATAGATTTATTGAAGCAATGAAAAATATTAAATTAGAAATTGAGAAAGTCAAAAATGGATAATATGATAAAAATGACAATCCATTAAAAAATGCTCCACATACTTAAGATTAAGTTATTAATAGTTCTTGGAATCATAAATACTCCAGAGAAGAAGCTGCCTTCCCTTTGCCTTTTATTTTACAAAGAGGAAAGGTATGGCCAACAGTTAGCAGAATTAATAATGCTTTTGGGGATAGAAATCTCATATGTTAATGTCCATCTGTTTCAGATTACCAATAATGATATATCTAAATTTGTTCAAAATTATTCGATATCTGCTATTGGATTTGCATGGATTGTTGTTTTGAATATTTTAATTTCATTCAATGGTTTATAATTATTATCTACTGTTTCCTTCTCCATCAAATCCAGAGCCTCCCATCCATATATTATTTTACCAAATGCTGTATATAAACCATTTAAATGATTCTATTTTGAATATGTTATAAAAAACTGTGATTAATTTGTATCCCTTCCTGCATTTGCCATTGAAACTATTCCACGTCTATCATGTTTTATTTCTGGAACAATTTCATCTTCAAAATATTTTCCATAAATACATTCCCCTCCCTTCCCAGTACCTATTATATTTCATAATACCTTAAAATTTACCTGTTGGATCTCCTCCTTAAATAATAAATCCTGGAATATTTCTATGAAATATTGTATTATCATAAAATTTCTTTGCACACAATGCTAAAAAATTTTTACAAGTTTTTGGGGTCAATTCACAAAACAATTCCAATTTTATATCTCCATGACTAGTATGTAAAGTGACAGACATATTTAAATATTTTAATATGATTATATAATATATTTATCTACATAAAACTCTTTATGTAAATAAAAATAGACATTTCAATTCTTCTTATCTATATTTGATTCCTTTTTAAATGAAAGTTTCTCCTCCATTTTTTATTATACCTTTATCTCATCCTTATCATTAGAAAACAAATTATTAATTTCCTTTTAAATTTTTTCGCATTATTATTTCTGTTTTTAATTTATTCCATTCCTACCTTCCATCATTGAGGACATCAAGTAATTTTAATATTTTTATATTAAAGAATTTATATATTTATAATTCATTATTAAACAGAAGACTATCTTCTAGGTTACTTTGTTGATTATGAAGGTGTCACTATGTTTTATTAAATCAATAGCAAAGGATTAAATAAGAGTGATTATCTAAGCTATTTGACTCCATTTATGATAGATTCTCTATCTAATACTTAGTTTTAAGTTGATGATTAGTTTCTATACAAATACTCTTTGCTAAATTTTATATTCTATTCTTATAAATAATAATATCTATGTATTATGTAGGATTATACAAGATTAGGATCTAATTTAAATTCTGGGAATATCTCATAGGCTATGTATTTGCCTAATGAATCTACATCAGGTACATTAAAATTCAATATTTTATTTTCAAATAAAGTCTTAGATTACTTTGATAATTCTGTTGCATAGATTGATAAAAAATGTAACATTGTAATATCTTTTCTTGTGTCAAAAATTTATTATAATTGAGCTTAAAATGGAAATTAAGAGAAATATGTATCTAAAAATTATTTGTTGATACTAAACATTAAAGTGGATTTTCCATAATTTAAATTTAACTTCACAATTTTATGTTTCAAATTTTCATCCTCAATTTCAATCTATAATTTAATTTATTCTGGATTTTTTGAATGTTGTTGTACATTCAAAATATGACCATAAAATTCCTGATAAACTCTTTTGATTTGATTGATGTAATATATCTCTATCGTTTCTACTCCTTGAATGTTAAAAAAAATAGAACACAAGTTATTTAATTGTACTGCAGCCTATGTTGCCTCTTCAAAAGGTTCCAGTATAGTTATAATATTTTTATAAAGGTCTGGAAATTTTTAATAATAATCCAGTAATTATTAACAAGGACTTACTTTTGACTACTCCATCATTAAAACTTTATGTAATAATTCTAATTTATTATCCTCCTCCACTATATATGGAGGCTCATCATAATACTACATTAATTACCTTACACAAAATATTGGTACCCATGGATGATCTGAAAACATCAAACTAAATGCCATATCTCCTGGCTGTTATGCAATCACATTCATTGCTAACCTATTACGAATTTACGCCTAACTTGTTTCTCTTTTGCTCTTTGCAACATAAGCTACATTAGTTAATTATGAAACAAATTCTTCTTCATGTTTACTAAATTATGATTCAAGTATTTTTAAATTTGCTTCCAATTCTTTTACGTTTTTTTTCAATTTGTAAGAATCATCTCTACCCTCTGTTTTGATATCTTCATTTATTAATCTTTCCAACTCTGTTGCTTTAGCCAATATTTTTTCATATTTTGCTTACAATTCATAATACCTTTACTTTTCTTTCATTATTGATGTTTCAAATTCTTAAGTCATTTTTACTACTCTATTTTCAAAATTATGTACCTAAGTTTTTGCATTTGATAATTTTTTCTATAATTTTGTTACTTATTCAATAATATATTTATTACTTCTATCTAAACTGAACTGCATAGTCAAATCCAACATAAAAACACAATATTTCCATATATATTCTATACATTAAGATAATTTCTTATTCTATGGGATTAAAAATTTAATTATGCTTTCAATATCTCCATTTACAATTTCTATCAATTTAGGTATTGCTGTAATATTATATTTTTTATAAGGATTCAGATCATCAGCAACTCCTAAAATGTTTGAATCATCCTTTTAAAATAGTGGTTCTATAATTTCTTAACTTATTTATTCCAGTGAACTAATTAATTAATATTCTAATTCCTATTAGGTGATACTATGATGAAATTAATAACTATTTTAGTAGTGTTGCAAATTTATAGAGTTTATTATTTCTTTTGGCATATATTGTAAAGAATTTAATATTAAATCGTGAATTCTTTAATCTGAATCTGATGGCATGAATTCTTATAGTTTTTATTCAACTTTCCAATGTATTCTACTCGTTCTTATTTTTGGTGTACTCTTAACTTTATTTTAAGGAGTTGATAAATCTGGAACAGTTCTAACTAATTTGATCTATGGAATCGATTTTCCATTAGAAATTTTCCATACTGATTATGTGAACATTAATTTATAGATGTAATATTATTTATTATAAATATTTATAAATTTTATTCAAAATGGTCTTAAATTATTTGCAGTTTTGTCTATTAATGCATATATCATATTTTTTAATAGATAATATGTATTTAAGAAATAGAAAAGTTTACATTGTTAGATGAAATAAAATAAATCTAGATAATAATTTTATTGTTATTTAATTCTATCTCATTCAAATTTTGGTTTAATGACACCTACATTATTGTAATATTCATCATGAATTTATGATCTGTCAGTATAAGTGTGAGCAAAAATAAAAGCAGATCCAAGAACTAAGAATGAATATAATTTGAATCTTTTCCAATTTTGATTTTGTAAATATCCTTATTTGAAAACAGCCTTATTCTTAGGTCTAAGAAATAAAATGAAATAATACTAATAATATGAGGGAACTCCAGTAGTTGTTTGTCTATAAAAATAGGAAACAGGAGTAAACTAATAAAAATATTAATAATATTACATATAATAAGCTGAATACTAAACCAGATGCAGCAAAATTGAGAATCCATTCATATTTATATGTGTTCAATTTATCAGCATAATCCATCTTTCTTTCTCTTAATGCTTCATTCATATAAAATTTATAGAGAGGTTGATCATAAAAGGATTTTTCAACTGTAGCAATGTACCTTTTCTCTTGATCTCTATTTGGAATAGGTGGAATCTAATCTTCAAATCCCATTTTTAATAATTTTATTATTAATATTATTAATAAACCAATCTGAAAATATCATAATGTATGTATAATCATCCTTATCTATTTGGAAGGAGTTGAAAACTTTAAGAAAACTTAAATATGACTGAATCATCCATTCAAAACTAATGAGGAAAACACAATTTAAAATTGCTCCCTGGTTAAACATCCATCTATATAAACAATCTTTTAGAATGTCAATGATTCTAATTTTTAATTGATAGATTTAATTCCATTATATATTATATAGTTTAGTTTACTCTTCTCTAAAATAGTAAATAAATATTTTATCATATATCATCATGGATGCATCAGTGTAAAATTTAATCAAGACCATTTTATTGGTCATTAATGTCTAGTCTAATAGTTTTGTTGTTGTAAAAATTTTTAGGCTACAGGATTCATTATAAAATATTATTATATTCATAAAATATGAATTATTACATCTAAATTATTTAGTATTAATTCAACATGAAAGTATATATACACTTTAATTTAAATATATATAAAATAAATCACTAGTTTGAATAATCACTCCATCCACTAAGAGTTAGGTTTTGTTTTGAAGATTCTTATTTAGTTTATCTTTATTTAACTTTATTTTTAGGGATTATATTAGAATAGTAATTATTATTAGTTTAATATCTATTGGTTGTTTAAGTTTGATTGTTTTGGGTTCTATTTTTATTAAAAGAGACATGAGGTAAAATCACTGTAGTTAGAGTTTCTTATTTTAACAATTTAAATTCTTCTAAGTATTGACTTAATTAAAGATCATTATAACGAAAAGAGGCTGGCTTTTATTCAATGTAATTAGAGTTACATATTCCAACAACAGGGGTTTCAGTATTTTTTTTAATAGTTAATCTTTATGTCTAAGAGATTGGATTTACTAGTATTTCTTTTTATATGATTGGCTTAAGTTTTCCTATGCCTGAATGCTTCTGAAAAAACATGTTTTTGGATTTTAGATCTAAAACTGTCGCATTTCTATTGAGAGGCTCTTTAGATTTTTCGAGTTCTAAACAGATTGGCTTCTACAAGTTGTGCTTCTTTAATTAATTTTTATTGATTGAAATGTTTTGTGCTCGTATTTATTAGAAATTATAATTTTACTAGATTTAATGTGAGGATGATCAATATATCCTATATGATATCTATTCACAGTATTAAGTTAATAGTCATAGAGATTAATTTAAGGATTTTATATAACATTGTTCCTTTTACTTTTTTGATAGTGACTAAATAGATTCTTATCACAGAATTCTTCATCAACTATTATTGACTAAAATATTATAAGTTAATGCTTACTTAATCTTAATTATCCATTATTTATATATATATAAATAGTTAGTAATAAATTATGAAACAAACAGAAAATGATACTTAATAATTATAAAATGAGGATTCAAATATTAATATAGAAGAGAAGGAAATACTTGAATAAAAATGTACGATGTATCTAAATTATTATAAAAGAGTAAATATTGAACAATAGTGGAGTTTTAGCAGCATATGAATATTTTTTAAGGAGACTTTGTAAAGATGGATTTCCAAGTCGAAATGTTTATGAATTTGCAGCTTAAGCAGTTTTAAAATATGAAAAAAAAAATAAGCTGAACAGTTTCGTAAATAAACTATGACTAAATCATTGGCTGAACTTTAATTAAGTAGAATTATAATAATTAATTAAAAGATGAATCTTCTTTAAAGGCTTAACTTTAAGTTAAAAATGAAATAAAGTAAGAAGGTAAGAATGATAAAAATAAATCTTGACAAAAATTACCTTAGTAGAACTAATAGAAAGAAGAGAAAAAAAAAGATTAATAATAAAAAGGAAAAGAAGATTAAAAACTCAAGGTATGAATTTATAAATAATATTTAGAGAAGATAGATTCAAAATAAAAAAAGAAATGAATAAATATTAAATTTCTATAAACTATGTAGAATTAAGCATTGCTATTAATTATATTTAAACAATATATATAAATTAGAATATAGAGTAATCTTCAAAAGCTTTTGTTTTAAGTATTCAAATATTACTACTTTGAAATTTATTATTAACCTCCTCTTTGTAATCTTAAAACTGTTGAGATATCTAATTATTTTAAAGCATAACTTCTTTGCTTTTTATCAGCATAAGTTCTTAAGATGAAATACTATTTCGCATATTCTCCTGAATTAACATAAAGATGATATTCTATTAATTTCAAGAAGACTTTTTCCATCTCATTTATTTATACAGTTGAAAATTAAGGTAGAACCTTAGCAAAATTATTATTCTCAAAAGATTCATCATCCCATATTTTTGATGCCATAACCAAAGCAGTAAATAATATTTTCTACCAATTTAAACAATTTATTTCTAAACCTTAATTGTAATTTAACAATCTGTTAATGTATATTAAAGAGATAATTGCTACTTCCCTTTCCATTTTAGTGGTAGTCATTATATTCTTACAATAGTTTTATATGATGTCAACATTAGGTATATAATTAGTCATAGATTTATCAACAAAAACTTTATTAAACAAAAGATAATCATCTAAATTATATGTAGTATCAACTGAAAAATAGGATTTAGAAATTTAATCACTATCATAATAATTATTTATGAAATACATATTATCTTATTCTTAATCCTAAAAATAATCTTATTATTCCTATTCAGTCTATAATTTAGATTATTCACTTTGATCAAATTTTTAAAATTATTCAGTGGCAACATCTTCACTTCCATAATATTAATCTGTAATTTCCGGTTCTATTATTGCTTCTCTTAAAAAGTCTTAACAAATTGTCTAGTCTACCTTAGACATATTTACAGTCTGATCATTATTTTCTTCATCTTCTTGACAATCTTGATCATTCTCACTATATCTTTCTTTATTTAATATATATAAATTAATACTTCTAGATTCAATTTCTTCATCTTAATCAGATTCTTTAAATATTGCCTATTCTATTTCTTTGATTTCATTTTCGAGATATTTTTATTACTCTAAATCAACAATGAAAATCATTTTTTATAGAGTAATACCTACACAATAACTAATTTCTTCAATATCTATATTAATCAAGGTTGAAGCTAATTTTCCATTATCAAATGATTAATACATCAATTAAATCTAATCTTACTATAAATGAATTTCTGATCCATCACTATTTTTTGAATTAATTTATAACAATTTCTTCAAAATCTTATTATTTTTATCAGCATTTGATTTAATTATTGATTTTTTCTTTTTAGTTTATTTTATTTTTACTACAGGATGATTAATTGTTTTTGATAATGGTTTTTAAATTATGTCTTTTGTTATTGATAAAGAACTACCAAGAATTATTTCTTGATTGAGAACTAATTATTTTGATTATGTATCAATAAATTAAGGACTTCTATCATTATTACCATTAATAGGACGTTTTTCCAATTTAGGTAAAACTCTTGGTTTAATAATCCCTATCTCTTAATGAGGTGATAAATGTTTTAAAGAAGAACGTCTATTAACAGGTTTTAGTATTTCAACATATGTATCTCTGGGTTACTCAAATTTACCATGAGAATTCATTTATCCTGGTAATGTGTTTCTATTCTATTTGTTGTTATTTGGAGTTAAAGGAGGTTAACCATTGTAATTATGAGGATCATAATGATCGTTTAAATATTTAAACAGATCTAAAAATTTTTGTTTATGTCCAGGCAATAATTTAATCTCTTACAATATTAAAATTTATGAATCTATAGGTTATTAAGCTAATGTTTATAATCCACCTTTATAGCCTCTCAGTAATAATTTGTTTGTGTATTATTATAAATTGAATTCAACCAATTATCTAATATTTATATATCTCATTTACTTGAACAATTAACTTTCCTTTATATCAGTAAAATCAGATCGATAAGATGCATGACTACTGAATTCTGTATCCCTATAAGATTGTTCTATAATATAACTTTACTTAAAATACTTTTCGTTGTTTTTTTTTAGTTATTTGGCACTGTTGACTTAGCATTCTAAATTTTATTTACATAACTCTTCATACGAAAATCGTCATCCCATTTTTTCATTTTATATATATATATAAATATATATAATAATAACAAATGTAATCAAAAAAACATCAATCAATTGATTTTATACTATTGATCACTCCCTAAATGACTTTCTCTATATCCCAATCTTCCCCTATTCTTATACTTATTTAACTTTAACAATAATTTTTATTTTGGCATAGGTTTGATTCATTTCGATTTCTTTAAATTTTCTACTTACTCTAGATCAAGTTAAAAATCTTTTTTTCTTGCTTCTCATACTTCTACAACTTTCAATATTATTTTCTATTGTTAAATTATAATTGTAGCAACATCTTAATTCTTTGAGGTTTATTGATAACATTCTTTCAACTCTAATCACATTTCTTTGCTTTATTTTCTCAATATTTTAAATATCTTTATTAAACACAACTTTAAAGTTTCATGATTATACAATGATTTAATATTTTATAAGATAGATATTACATAAATAATTCATTGATTATGCTTTATTTATACTGAATTGATAAGAAAATTGAATTCATTTCATTAAAGGTGATAGATATATTATTTTATTTTTTATCATGATACTTCGCTCAAACTAATCTTGTAACCATAAATTATTATTTTTACTAAATCTAAGATAGAAAATCACAAACACTTAATAAATGAAAATTGTGTTGTATAATATTTTATTATAGAAATCATGTATTAAAGTTGACAAAATATTCTCTAAATAAGATCTAAATATTTGTACTTTATAGCTTATATTAAACATCAAAATATAGAATTTATCGAATAAACAAGAATGATGAAATAAATAGTAAAAGACGTTGTAAATATAAAATTAATTTTTTTATTTCAGATATTTAGAATTCGAAAATTAAAGATTTAATCATTTATGTAAGTTAATCTAAATTATTTATATTTGTTTCCATATATAAATTTTAACTTGGATTTTTAAATTTTGAAAAATTTTTTAATATTTAATATAAATAATAGTTATTTGTAGATAGTTTTAGATATTTCTTGGAATTTTTGTATCACAAAATATTAAGATAAAAAGTTTATTTATAGTTTTTGATATAAAATTTTGATATTTATTTAATTTAAAGTAGATAGTAAGTGATTTATAGTAGAAATAGATGTATGGATGCAATTATGTATAAAAAATAAAAAAAGAATTAGAAAATCTTAAATAAATGATGATTATTAATTAATATATAAAATAGATTGAAATATAAGAATGAGATCCACGAAAAAACATTCTACAACACATGGAGAGAATTAATTTAAATTATCAGTTGGATAGATAATAGCATAGAAATTTAAGTTATTAGATAAAGTTGGTTAAGGGAGTTTTGGTATGATTTTTAAGACAGAGAATTTGGAGACAGGAGATATATTTGCAACAAAATTTGAAAAGAGAGAGGAGAATTAAAATGGAATGAGTTTGTTAGTGAGAGAAATAAAAGTATTGATAGAGGTTTAAGAATTTGAAGGTAATATAAAAATTGATAAAGGTTTTCCATAGATTGTATTTTATGGTAGAGATGAACATTACAATTATTTTATGCAAACATATTTAGGTTAGAATTTAGAACATCTTTTGAAGAGGAGTAATTATAAATTTAGTTTGTGTACAGTATGTAGAATAGGATTGAATTTAATAGATAGATTGAAATAATTGCATTCAAAGAATTTAATTCATAGAGATTTAAAACCAGATAACATATGTATAGGATATGAGGATGTTGATTAAATATATTTAATTGATTTTGGTTTAGCAAAGTATTATAGAGATTAGAAGGGAATTCATATACCATAAATAGATAAAAAAGGAATAATAGGAACAGCAAGATATGCTAGTTTGACTGCTCATTTAGGTATAACATTATGAATATGAAATCAAAGCTAAGGAATAATCCCGTAAAGATGATATAGAGAGTTTGGGATATGTATTAGTCTACTTAGCTAAAGGGAAATTACCATGGATGAATTTAAATACAAATACAAAATCAGAGAAGTATTAGAAAATAAAAGAGTTTAAACAATAATTGACATTGGACAAGCTTTGCGAAGGATTGCCAAAAGTTTAACCTAATTATCATCATTTAAGTGTTTCTTGAATTTATTCATCTATGCACGTGGACTAGACTTTTAAGCTGAGCCAGATTATACATTCCTTAAAGAATTGTTTTAGAAATAATTACAATAAGAATTGCAATCTTAAAAAGGTGTGGCCACTTTAGAATATGAATGGTAGCGATATCCAGAAATTAAGAAACGTAAATCTAAATTATAAATTAATTAACTAAAATTTAAAATAGGTAATAATAATCTTTTTATATTTAGAAAAAATTGTTCAATAAGGTGTAGATTCTGATCTTCACAAAAATAGTGAGGATAAACTTTAAGATCATAAAGCAGGCTCATTTTTGAATTTACCACTTAAAGATTAATAAATTGATTCTTTATCACCTGATATTTTAAATAAATAAAGCAGAGTATTTTATTATTAATAATATTTTAGAATATCAGTTAAAATATCTCTAGTTTTGGAACTAGTTAGATTAATAATTATTAAATCAGTTAAATTGATAAATTTAAGAGATTTACAACTGATAGAAAAGAATAAAGAAATAATACTGTTGATAATTAATAAAAAGAAAGGGAAACCAGTCCAAATTAAAAGATTTTTATTAAACAAACTACAACTAAAACAGAAAGAAAAATGGCATTTTTCGAAATTGATAATGATTATAGAGATTATGATCATATTGATTAGATTGCCAGTGAAGAAGTTAAAATTGTATTTTCCAATATTATTCCTAATCTTCGACGTCATAAATCTACATTAGATCTCTGAAAAATATTATTTATATATAAAAATGTAATAAAATTATGTATAATTATTATATTCCCATTTTTAAATTGTAACTAATCAATCTTAATAAGAAAATTAAAAAATTGAAGAAATTAGTAAACATACAAAAATTGAATATAAATATAGTATACTACGATTAATAGAATATATTAATATAATAATTATAATTCCAATTTATACTTTAAAATTTTTAAGTACTAGTAAATAACGTTAAGCAAAATATTATGATAACCATTAAAAAAGATCTTATTGTTCAGCTAAAATAGTTCTCTTATAATAAAATGCTACATCTAAAATATTAATATATAAAGTTAAGAAATTACAAAGCGCATTTCGTTCTTAATTCAAAATATAAAAGAATATTTAATATAAAAATATCATTTATAATTTTTAAGAATATGAGTAAAATGCAGCTGTGATGGTTGTCTATAATCTATTATCAAAAATATTCTAAAAAAAAAAAATTATTTTTCAAATGAAAAATTTTTATCTGTGTTAAAAGGATTCATAAGAATTTTGATATTCAGATTTTTAAAGTAGCTCATTTTAAAAAGGTTCATCATAAGATAAAATTTATGAGAAAACTAATGAAATAAATCTTGAAGAAGAAGCATAGAAATTTGCCTTATTATTAAAATAGGAGTGGATCCTCCTCCTTTTGATACTTAGTAATAGTTTATAAAATTATTTCTTAAAAAGAATTTCATCAAATTCTCTTAATTTATATAGATCAAAAAGTTTAATAGTTTTTTTTGCTTAGGAATAAATATAAATACTATAGATTGAAAACAACTTGATCCTATCGTATTTTAAAATGCAGTAAAATATTTAATTAAGCATTTAAAATAGTAATTTATTATTTAGATACATTTGACGTAGGTATATCAAGTTAGTTGATAAATATATCTTTTAATTTTTGTTTGCTTTTATTTAATTTTAAGTTTGGAGCAATAAAAAGATATTTTTTATAATTAAATGAAGAAATATCTTCTGATTTATTTGTAAAATAATAAATAACATAGAAGGTTTTGACAAATAAAAGTAATTGAAAAATAGAATCAATTATAAAAATTAGAATATATTATATTATAATAAAAGTAAAAAATGATGGAGAAAATTAATTCTATTATTTTCACAATAAAATTAGGATTGATTTAAATTAAACTTATTTATAAATATAATATGAATCAAATTCCCAATTCTTAAAGTGATTCAAAAACATTCTAGATATCTAATTCAGCTACTGATTTAGGTGATTATAATTAGCTTTTTTGAACAATTCTATTATGATTAAAGTCTTGAATGACTTCTTCTCCAAAAGTATCAACCAATTTTCTAATCTAAAATAATGTTAATATTAATTACCTTAGTTTATAATTCTTCTCTTTATTTTTTTAATTTTCGATACTTATTTTCATATAAATAAAATAAGATTTAACTATTCACCTTTCTAGCATGTCTAATTAAACCATCATTAGATCTAATCATAGCAGTTATATATATTGGCCACATAAGTAAAAATATAATTGTGTATCTAAGAGTATATTCTTCATCAACTATATTGTAGACACTAAGCCATATATAAAATAAGATTGTATAAATTATAACTGAAATAGGAACAATTATAATTGATGCTAAAACTTTAAATGAAGCAACAACATCTTTTCCAGATATTTTCACTTTAGACCCAGCTAATGCTGTTTTTCTTTCTTTTTCTGCATACATATTAAGAATGAGAGTTATGGGAATAGTCATAATATATCCAGGAAAAGCAAAAAGTAAACAAAGTAAAGTCATAAAAATATTAAATCCAATTATTTGAAGATCCAAATAAATTCTCTTTTACATTCTCATAACTTCCCAATCTTTTACACCTAAAGCTTTAAGTTTATAATTATAGAGTTTAATTTCAGTTAAAACTTCATTTACTTCAGGATGATCTTTTAATTTATAAAATGACTATGAAAATCTAACAAAGAAAATAAGATACAATTTAACCTTTTAGTTAATTATAAAAGATCTTAAGGAGAGAGTCTTGTTCTATCTGGTAAATATAGTGATCTACCTATCATAACAGCTGATAAATGTGAATAACTTGGTGCTTAAATAGTAACTGATTTAAGTTGCTTAAATATTGTAAATAAATACTTATTCTATTTCTAGTAATAATTTGCTTATAGCCTATCTCTTATTGATAGCATAGGTATCAATTAATTATTAACTAATTTCATAAGGAACTCCAAATTCTACGATAACTTTGGATCTAAATTTATGACCTTTGAAATAATTTAATCCAACAGGCTATAATTTAACTTTAGTTTAATATTTTTAACTAGCTCCTAGAGCCATAATACATATTCCTGGTTTTAAAGGTAATAAAGTTGTATTATCATGAGATCCTCCTTCTGGAAATATTCCAATACATTTTCCTTGTTTTAATGCAACCCAAACTTATTCAAACATTTATGATTGATCAACTTTTGGTTAAATTTTATATTTGTTATTCTTAATATGAAGTTAACTCGAATCTTCACATTGAATTTTAATTTTAGTGTCATTAATAATTTCAACAATAAGTATAATAGTATCAATCTATTATAATATATTTTTAAATTACTCCTTGTATAAGTATTGAATCATGTATTTGACATTGTTTAGTAAATTAAGAATTTTCTCCAATCAAATATGTTCCATCATATTTCTTTAAAATACCATTCCCTATTTTAGCTAAATCTTAAGGTCTTTCTACAGGAATTCCACCAAGAGCTCTTCCTATGTCTCCAATTATAGGTTTTCTCATGCTCTAACTTATAGGAATTAATAATACTTTTGCAGCTGCAATAAAATTGATCTTACGAGTCATGTTTGATATTATTAACTAATATTATAAAAATAAATACTAATGGATCAATAAATTGATTATTATGATTTCCATAAAGTAGTATAGGACCATCCTATGAATAACAATATGGAAATTACTTTTGGAATATTTTCTAATCCTATCACTTAAATGTCTCTAAAAAATGTATGAGTTACAACCCTTTAGATATTTTTAAGAAATACTTTGAGAATAACTTTGCCAATTCGTAAGCCATTTAGATTAATTATTAATAATAGTTTTATGTTCTTAGAAAAATCTCACTTTTATTATTTTTATTTACAATAACATATAATATGTATAATTACTTAGAATTAATTAATACATATTATGATGATAACATTAAAATTATATATGTCTTAATTAATTATATTAAATTGTCAATAAAAGTCAATTTTATTATTGTTTTATTCTTCATCATCATGAGTAATTCGTATTTTTTATTTCTAAAGGTTAATTCTATTTAATTATTCAAACTTTTGTAAATTATTTAAAGTCTATTTTTCTTATTGACTTCTGAATTATTAAAGAATTAACAATATAAGTAAAAATAAGAATATACACAAGAGTATTTTAGATTACAATGACCAATGTGTTTAAAAAGGTATAATACTAAGACTTAATTAGAAAGTATAATAACATTGTATTTCAGGATCATTCTTTTCTTTAGATAAAATCTCTTTAAATCTTTCATCCATTTTTTTTGAACTCTTACATTTCTCTTCACTTCTAATGATTCCAAAGAAAAGATGTTTTCTCAATTTATTTTCAACAGGAGCATTACATACTAAATTATAACTCTAACTTGTTGTATTATAATAAATAAGACTATTATTACTAACTTAAATTATTTATGAATCTCTTATGAAAATCTTATTCTCTGGATCTAAAAAATGTTATGCATATCCTAAACCACTATTATGTCTATATTTTTAATGGAAATTTGTTTATAATGTAATTAGATTTACTTATTCTTTATGTATAATTATAGCAATATCTTTATTTAGAAGTCCAAAACTAATATCTTATGATTCCATTTAAATAGTTCCTTCTGATTCTTAAGTAATATTTACTACTTCATTTATTCCAAATTGAAAATGGAATTTGAATAAACTTAATTTTCCTCTTGATCCTCCTTATAATTCTAAAACTGCTAAATAATCTTAATATATATCAAAATAATGTCCACTTATATTAAATGAATACAAATGAATAGGTTCGAAAGGATCATTTATATCATAAATAACTATTCCATCAGATATTATGTATAAATTATCATCCTATAAAATTATTTATTTGCATCCACTACCATATGAATTTACTATAAAATATTCATCATTATAAGCTAATACACCATTTTCTAAACACATATAAACTATTTTTGTTGACATATGTTAATAACTCATTAAACTTTGCTTTAATTTAGATGTAAAATCAACAGGTAGATTTTCATTTATTATTTTCATATTGATAGTATCAAAAATACTTACAGCTTTCTCATTATAATAAATAATCTATCCTTCTGATGCTAATACTAATAATTTTAAATTTTAATATTGCAATTCGATTGTTTAATTCTTAGTTGTAGAGATTACTTATCCTTGTCTTATAAAACATTCATCAAAACACACTATGTTAGAATCTAATGAATTTGTTATGTTCATTTAAATTGTTTAAACTGGTTTAAGTCCTATCACCTAATTAGACCAATAACAATTCATATCCTCATCATTAATCATTCTATAAGGAGGATCAGGTAAGTACAAATCAAGTGATTTAATTTAATTTACATCAAAAAATTGATGCTCAAATGTTTAATTTGGTTGAAGTGTGTATTTTATTGATCCTAAATAATGACTGTCTTTCCCTACAGATATATATATAATTAAAAATAAAAACATTTAATTATCAAATACATTTCTTCTTCATCAATATATACAAAACCTTATCACAAAACTACACAATTTGATTAATTAATTTATTAATTAAATACCTTAATTAATAAGATCATACTTTTTACATAATCTATTTCATATCACATTTATACTCATTTTTACAATCTAATTAATAATTCATTTCTCCTTTATTTAATTTATGTAATACCTACCATATTTAAACTATATTCTCATTCCCTCTCTATTTTATTCAATTATAATCTTTTATAATCATTAATCCTCATTATATTATCAATAACCCCTTTTATTTGTTCCAATTATTTTCTTATTAAAACTCTTTTCCATCTAAATGTCTCAAAATGCTTAATATCAATTAGTTAGCTACTTAAGTTTTCATTAATTTCATTTACAATGTTTAATTATCATTTCCTACTCATTTATCCTTAATAATTCATTACAGATTTTATTAATTAGATTTTAAAATTATTATATAAACATTCATCATTTTTTGTAATCTTGAGACAATTACTTTTGGTTCTTAAGTAAATAATATATTTTGTAGCAGATATTCCACTAATTAATATAATAAAAATGCTATGTTTGACTTGTTGTAATTCTCAAATTTAGGAATTGATTCTCAAATCAATAAATTGATTCTCCACACTATAAATCTCTAATATTAATATAACAATCGCAAAGAAATCATATAACTATTTTCTTCTTTAGATCTAATTTTAAATAACTATTTTAGTAATTAAATAATTGCCAAATATTTATTGATAGTTTCATTTGAATATTGATTATTTATACATTGTTTTAGAAACTCTAAAAATTAGGATTTAATTTTTTTCTTTATTTTCTATAAAAAAATATTAATTCTTTCATTTTAGATTGCCTATGATTTTTAATGTTAGAAATTATTGTTAACATTTAATTTAAATAATTATATTTAAGAGTATTTTCTAAATAAAAATATTTTAGTTTTTGAATTTTTTGATGGCTTTATCTAAGATATATTTAATTTAAATTTTAAAATAAAAAGGTTTCCACTATTAACTTTATTCTTAAATTTGTGATATCTTAAGTATAATAAATTTTAATTGATGCTCTCATTTAATAAATTGAATAATTTTTACAAAATTTGACACATTAACATTTTCTACAGCAAAGCAATTTTTTAAATTAACATAAATTTGATGAATAATAATATATAATTAATTTTGGTAATTTTAAATATAAATTATGGATATCAATAATTGAATAAATTTCTTAAATGTTTTACTAAATGAAAAAAAATGAAAATATTTTTGTTGCAATGAACCTGAAACTGCATTATTTTGCTTTTAGTATTTTTTTAGAGATATTTTGGTTTATTTTAAATTAATTGAAAATTTCATTTGTTTTGTTAATTTAATGATTGGATCTGTTGAATATAAATCTGATGGGAGAAGTGTTATAATTAATAAAAACTTTCTCAATAGAAAGTGTGAAATTTGTATATTTATAATTTTCTTAAATATATTTGGATTTTCTAGGATAATAAAATGATGCAATTTGTAAAGAATTCTTGATTAAAATAACTATATAGCAATAAGGAAATTAATATATGAGTAATTAAGAGTAAGAGATAAGAAAGATGATGAATATATAGTTTTATGTATTTATAATGAAATATTTAAATATAGATATATATATATATATAATTGTAATAAAATAATTAATTATATATATATTTAATAATTAATGATGATTAGGATTGGTGTTATTTTATTGACAATAATCTAAGTTTTGAGTAAAAAACAGAAGGATTTTTTATTCGATTTGAAATAAGGTAATAAGATGTAAGTAGAATTGGATGAGAAATAGGATAAAGATTTTATAATTTTATATATTAGACCAGATATAGAAGATGAGAAAAGTGATTTGGGATAGATTTAATTGAAAAGTAAAGAAGATGAGTTCAAATTAAATAAATTTTATGAGACTGCATTATTTACAATGAAATCAGATGAAATAAATTTAAAATGTATTAGTGTTCCTTGTAAAGGAAGGATTTCAATAATATATAGTGATGCAATAGAATTAAGCATAGAGAGTTAAGAATTAATTTTATCTTAAAATGAGCCAGCAAAAGTAATATTAATGCATCTTCCAAAAGAATATAATAGAATGGTGGGATAATTCAAATTGGAAAATAAAGAATCAAATAATTTTAAATTAGATGTATTTTAAGAAAAGGATTAGGAAAAGCCTTAGTTATATGAAGATAATGTATAATTAACAGTAGCTATTAATAATAATGATTGTGAGAAATGTAAAATATGGGTAGTTTTAAGTGGAGATTTATAAAAAAAAGATAAAGCAAAAGTCATTGGATAATTATATCTATATGAAGATGAATAAGCCATTTAAATCAATTAATTAATATAAGATTATCTTTTTGAAAAGACTGAAAATGTTTATAAATTGGAATTGCCATATAAATTTGAAATATTATAAATTGGAATATTTGGAGATAAATTACCATAAATCAAAATTCACAAGAAAGAAAATGAATATTTTAATTCTTAATAATCTATGCTCTTATAATAAATAGGATAAGCATTCCATATTATATTAAGAAGAGAAGATATCTAAGAAAATAAAATCACCATTAATTTAAGTTAAGGAGGTTCTTTAAAGTATCTTATGGTTGTGAAATTGATAGATCAAGCAATTTTATATAATAATTAATTAATTTTAACTTAAATTCAAAATTAAGGAAAACATAATTATTTATTTAAAAGTATTGAAAGTGAATAGGAAATTGAAATTAAATTAGTATATTAACAGAAAGGAGCAAATACTCTAAAACTTGCAGAATGTTAAAATGGATGTTAATTAACTAATGAAGACAATCATAATTTAAGATTTCACAAACATGAATTAAAACCTTTAGTATATGTTACTCCACATTGTTAAAATAAAGATTAAGAAGATTTCTGTACATATTAAATAGAGATTACTAGTGAAATTAAAAATATGTATATGTTAACGACAAAAAATGATTAAAATTTACGTTTACTTAAATAAGATTAACCTTATTCTAATTTTATAGAATAGTCACAAGAAGAAAATTTGATTCTTAAATATGAAAAATCTGATGATGATTAAGAATTAGTTTTTACTGTCAATACTCATAATATTGAGTATATGATAAGCAGAGATAGTAGTTGTTTTCCTGTAAGAATTGAATGTGCCAAATATTTTGGAGGAATTGATCATTTAGTTGTTCTAAGGGGAGATCAATTAAAACATACTTAATATTATGTTACTTTAACAGCGAAAGAATCCACAATATTTTAATTCACGGCTTAAATAATCAAAAAGCAAGATATAAATATAAAAGTATTAAAAGAAGATGAAACTTATAGAGGAGTATTGTAATTGAATAATAGGGAATCAATAATCCATTATTTTAAAGTTATAATTAATTTTAAGTAAGTGGATTAGAATGTTGAAATTATTGATGATGTCTAACCATCAATTGAGTTTGCTATTCATTCATCTAGAATGTAAGTTGCTTTAACTTTAAATAAAGGGAATGAATTACCATCAATGCAATAATATGATCTTATTACTTTCAATAACTATTTATCTATTTAGCCTGAAGATTAATTTTATCAAAGTTCTGGTAATTATACTATAGGAATAGAAAATATGTTTGATACATATTTAGATAAAGAAATAATGTACACCATTACTTATTCAACTAGTAGAACAGTTAAAACACTACATGTTGGTTAATAATTTGTAGATCAAGTGAAAGGCCTTAAATCTAAATACTTTAGTTTTTATTATAGTTAAAATACCAGTCTATTTTATATTAATCTTTAAAGCAAAAATAATGATAATTTAACTTTAACTGTCTAAAATGATATTAAACCTGATAATCATTCTTAATTTGCTAAAAGTTAAGATTCAAGTACACTTTAGTTATCTAAATCTGCTTTAACTTCATTATGTTAAGATGGAATTAGTGAAGATGAAATTGAAGAAGATTCAAATCACTTGACAATTTGTTAAGCTTATATGATAATTGAAAATCATGGAAATGAAGATATCTTAATTTATTTAAATATATGGAATCCATAAACTGCTTTAGAACTTAAAGATGGATAAGAATACACTTTCAATCTAGAATATTTAATCTCAGAAACATTTTTATATTATAAAGTAATTTCCTCATAAAATGATGTTTAATTACATATAAATTCTCATTATGGATACACCAAATATTAAATTCAAATATTTGATTCTAAAAATTAATAGTCCAATTCTCTCTATGCTTAAGAAGAATACAAAACTTAGCATTCTAAAAGTATTCATTCTGGTGCATTTGAGTTCTGTGCACCTAATTGTGTTTTAAAAATATTGTTAGTAGCTTAATAATAAGAATAAAAAAGAGATGTTAAAATTAATTTTGATGATACTGTTTATGTAACTATTACATAATCATATATGGATCTAAAAAGTGGATTACCCATTTAGATATCAGTAAACAAATAATAGCCTAGGAGATTCATTTTCTCAGAAATTAATGATATATCTCCTTAATCAAGACTTAAATTAATCTTACATGAAATTTATGGTTAAGGATCTATATGTTTATCTTTCAATGATGATAATTATATTGATATAGATTGTAAATATCAAGGCTTCGGAAATGTCTTAGAGTTAACATAAGCCTAAATCTAAGAAAAATTAACTGAGCTCAATCTTACTACAAATCCTTATATTATAATTTAAATCTTTTCTATTGTTGATAATAGCAAATTTTAATTATCATTAGAAGTATCAAATGATAGTAAGAATCATAAATTAATAATGGGAGTCCCATCAAGAATTAAATTAGATATTGAAGAAGAAGTAGAATATCAATATTTTAACATATAAAAAGATGATGATTTATACTTTAAATTCATTAAAATTTAAGGAACCTCTTTGATAGAAATGTCTAGATGTTTAAATAATATAAACAAAGATTGTGAAGAAGAGATAATTATTAAATAACAATTATTAGCAGGATAATCTTTCAATTAGCATATTATTCATAAAAATGATAATAAATTATATTGTGAGCTTTGTACATACATAATTAAAATAAAAACAATAGGAATCAATCTTGATTTATTAATAGTTGTAACATCTTAATTAAATTTTGTTTAATTACCCTAAAATATTGCATATACAGATTTTTTAGAAGATCAGAATGATTACAATATATATCATTTTTCATACAATACTGATCATCAAATAGAGATATAAATAAATCAATATAATGGTGATACATAAATGTGGATTGGTTATAATGCTGTATTAAATTCATCTCTTTATTAATATGGACCATATAATATAATTAAATAATAGAAATTAATGAATACTACAAACTCTATTTCATATTATTAAGCTATTATTCCTCCAAGAGAACATTTAGAAGAAACTAATTACACACCTTATGCAAATGAATCTCATACATTAGCAGGTCATTATAATGATGATGATCTTTATATCATTGTTTAAAATAATTAATAATAACCATCAAATTATTCTATACTCTTAACTCAATCTACTACTGGAAATGGTTAACTGTTATTAGATGGAATCATTACATTTGCTTATTTAAGTAAATAAACTCCAGTTATAACATTATATCATTAATATCGTTATTAGAAGTAACCATAATTAGTTATTAAATTAATATCATATGGAATTTAGAAATTTTCAGTTTCAGATTATTTAAAAATTGAAATATCTAATGAAACAGATCCAGTTAATTACACTCTTATTGAACCTTTTTCAAGTAGAAATGATTAATAGATTTATATTTTACCAATTTTAGAAGGACTTTTGACTATTAAGATTCATAGTTTGTTGGAAATTAAAGGAAATGAAAATAACAATATTTAATACATATTTAATCGTGGAGGAGATGTAGTTCCAACAAAAACGCTTTAAATGAAAGATAGTTATATCTATGGAAATAACTATTTAAATAGAATTGATTTATAAATTAGTATAGTCGGAAAAGAAGTATTAATGATTGATGAAAAGTCAAGTTTAAGTGATCATATACACGATTCTTAACCAAAATATTATGAATCTTATATACCTCAGGAAGGTAAATTAGCAGTTTAAGTATATAATTGTTTAGGTGAGTTGAGTGTTTCAATAACTTAAAATTACGATGAATTTATTGAAAGGGTTTTTAATGTTAGTAAGATAACTTTAGAAGGGCAATTAAATGATATTATAATACCAGTAAGAGCAGGACCTGTTTACTTTGAATTCTAATCAAATTAGAGTGTTTATAAGTTCACCACTTAAGTTTATAAAGCACAAGATTTTACTCCATTTGGACAATTGGTAATGGGAGGTGATGGATAAATTCATTATTCTTTTGAGACTTATGATACAGATTTGATAACTGTAAAATTTAAGCCATTAAAATGCATTGGTTGTGATATTCATCAAGAAATGAATAGTTAAATAAGATATTCAATTAGTTGGGGTAGCGATGTTTAATATGCTCATATAATTGGACTTTGTTAATATAATTAATATGCAAATTATCATTAAAATCATATAGATAATTATTAATAGATTGATATAGGTAATTATGCTCTAAATCATACTGATGAAATAGTGTTTAATATTACAGTAGATAAATAATCCATTCATCCTTAATTATTCATTGCTGTTCGTGCTTAAGTTCTTGTTTTTAATAATCTAGCCATTAGGGATTATGAATTGTTTTATCATGTTGCTTAAATAGCAATTCCTAATCTATCCTTATATTGGTACAAACATAGATACAATGAATTTATGATGGCAGTTACAATATTCTTATTTGTGTTTACAGCATTGTAATAAATTATATTATATTTTAGATTATGTTATTTGTGTAAAATATATAAAAAAGTAAGAATATTAAAAAAGGAGAATTTAAATTTATAATTAGAGAAGTAAATGGATGAAGCAAAAGAGAAAGTATAAAATTAGAGTAAATATGAAACATTATAGGATGAAAATAATGATTAATCAAATGTATGAAAGAATGTTATTAATTATATATTAATTATATTTACAAATGGTGGATTTGATAAATTAAATTGATTTTATATAAAGAGACATAGCTAATTAAAATTAAAGTGTACTATTACCTCAAAATATTTAAGCAATTAAGGTATTAGTAACATAATCAGAAATAATTGTAAATAAATAAATTGTAATTGATAGTTAGAACCTAATAGTAAATCTCTTTCGATAGATACACGTTTAATTATAAATAGAAAAGATTTTAGAATTTCAGTAGAAGATTTAAAGAATCGTAAACTTTAAGAATCATCTTAACTTTATTCTGCATTTTTGGGTTTTATTAATATAAAATCAGTGATATTTTTATTGATGGTTGATCGTTGTAGTCATCATTAATTACATCCTCTTTATAAAGATTTCTTTCATATTCATTCTACTAAGTTTATAGCATTAGATAATAGGGCTGCATAAGTTACTGAAATATAGGAAGCAGTATCAAATTTGAAAAATTTATTATCTAAAGGATTTTATTTCACTTATGAGAAATGTGATGATATAGATAGAGAAGAATTTATGTGGAATAGAGGTTTATGTAAATAATTTTATACTTAATAAATCAAGAATTGGGATGTTCTTATGATTTAAGGATTTATGGATAGTTTTTCAGTATATTTAGAAGGTAAAAGAGTATAAGTTGCTTTAATTGCTAAAAGATCTATTAAAGCTCCTGGAACTAGATTAGCTTAAACTGGAGTATAAAAAGATGGTAGTGTAGCTAATTTTGTTGAAACTACATAAATTATTGTTGTTGCTAATTTAAAATGTTAATTTAAATAAATTAGAGGAAGTGTTCCAGTATTTTGGAGAGAATCAGGAAATCTATTAATGAAAAAATTAGAATTATATGGAAATGAATAAGATAATCAAATTGGATTTACAAGTCATTTTAATAAATTAGTTTCTAAATATGAAAGAGTTTTAGCTATAAATTTAATGAATTAAAATAAATAAACTGAACATGATTTAATACAGGCTTATGAATTAGGAATTCATTAGTATTAACCAGATAGAATAAGATATTTATATTATAATTTTGATCAAATTACTCAAGGTGTTGATTTCCATATTATAAATTAAGATATTATTAAAATAAGCAATTTTATTAAGAATATGTAATTTGATGCTTATGATTTATAAACTAATTAAAGAAAATTAAAATAAAGAGGAATTGTTAGAACAAATTGTTTAGCATGTCTAGATAGAACTAATGTCTATTAATCAAGAATTGCATTATTAATGTTAGAATATTAATTAAAATGTATGGGATTAGATTTAGAAAGAATTTTAGGTTAAAAAGTATTGGAAATTAATGAAAATAATACTAAATTTCTAAATCCAATTATTGTTTTATTTAAATAAATGTGGGCAGATCATGGAGATTATATAAGTTATCATTATTCAGGAACTGGATCATTGCATACTAATTAAGATAAAGGTTAATCATCATTTCTAGCTATTTTGGGTAGTGGAATGGTACCTTTGAGTAGATTTTATAGAAATAATTTTAGTGAACATTTAAGATAAGAAAGTATTCTACTCTTGCTCGGAAATTCAAATTAAGAAAAAATATATTTAGATAATGATCAATCTTATTTATCATTCACTAAATTAGATGCAAATGATCTTACCAAAATAGGATATGGAAATTTATACTATATTAATTATAAATTAAGCGAAGATTAATCTAAATATACTATTTATGCAATTAATGAAGATTAAAATATATAAATTTAATGTTTTAAAGAAACTGCCAAAAAATATGAAGATGTTCTTCAATTTCAACATGAATTAGATAACAAATTTAAATCAGGAATCAAAATTAAGAATCTTGATAAAAAATTATGTTTATTAGTTGAATTGGGAACTTTTAATTTATATTAATTAGCTCAAAATGAATTTAATGTATTTTCTGAAAATTAATTGATTTAAATTTTACTTGACATGGCTCTATAAATAAAAATTTATTAATAATAAGGTTTATATTTAAATGGTATTACTGCTAAGAATGTTTGGTTTTAATATATTAATTAGAATCAACATAAAATATATTTTGATACTGTAACTTATATTCCAACAACTTTTAATCAATATCCTACAACCATTAAACCAGATTATATGGATCCAATTATAATATAAAAGATAGATTAATAAGAATAAGCATTAGAACGTTAAGAAAATCTATATAATACAAATGATTTGATCACTTAACATATAAATAATTTTACGATTGAATAGGTATAATAAGCTCAAATTTGGATTTTGGCTAGAATAATTTATGTAATTCTATACCATCCATAACCTAGTTAAACAAATAACATAGATATTATGCTACCAAATTTGAATTAAATGATAGAGAAACAAAAGTTTACATCTTTGGCTTAATTACTTAAGAGAATGTTGAGATCAGATATTCTATCCCCAATTTTAGATATTGATAAACTAATTTAAGAAGTTCAAAAAATTAAAGAGTCTTTAAGCAATTAACCTTCCCTGATAATACCTGATAAACCTTTTAAACAAACTAAATTTAAAGAAAAAAAACTTAGATAAATAGTTGATTTATGTAAACATTTTAGATGTTATGAGTAAGGATTATAAATAATATTTTAATTGTAAAAATTATTGTAGGATGCTTAATTAGAAGATAAAGTATAATTGGTAGCTAATCGTTTTTTTTTTTTGATTTATTTAAGTAAAATTGAAGAAGCTTTTGAAGCTATGCTGGAATTTTAAGAATTACTTGATTAATGTAGTGAAACAGAAATACCAAATATAAAGTAAATAATTATTGATACAAATTTATTATTTATGAGGATGTTTTAAGATGTAAAATATAATCAATAAATAGTTTTAATAATTAAACTTTACGAATTCATAATTAAAAGATATTTTACTTGAAGACCCTCCTCAAAATATGATGCATCCTTTAAAATCAATTTTATATTTGATATGGAGTGAAATGTCTATTGAGGAAGATCTTCAATTAAATTATGCTTTAAAGGCCTAAGAATTTTATCGTAGTTCTAAAGTATAACATGAATATCTTAAAATATTAATTAACAACTAAATCATTAAAGGATATATTAAGAAACAACAAAAATAGAAAGCTTAAGAATATATTAAAAATACTTTGAATATTATAATTGGAGACTCTTTGGAGAAATGTAAATTATATATCGAATTGGCTAAAATAGAATTAGAGTAGTAAGAGTCAAAATAAGCTATAGAATTGTAATAATATTTATTAAAATAGTTATGAAAACGCTATAAAATGTGGAATTAAGATATATAAAAATGATAAACATCCTGTTATATTATAATGGCAATAAACATTGAATTCAATAAAATAATGAAATTAAATATATATTTATATAATATTTATTTAAAATTATAATAATTTGATGAATCATACTAAAGAAGCAACCTTGAAATAATCAATAGATCAGAAAAGAATTATGAGATTATTATAAAATAGAAAGCATTCCCATTCTTATGCTCCCACTTTTGAAATTCTGTAAGCAACAATAAGAGATTTTTCTTATAATAGACTTTTAAATGTAGAATATAATTAACCTAAAAGAAGTGAATTTACACATAGTTAACTTCAACATTAAGAACTTTAACATATGTATCATACTATCAATATAAAAGCATCAAATAAATACTTGATAATGGAACCAAATCATTTAGCCGTAGATATAAATTAAGAGAATTTCCATGTTCTCCTTTTAATTAATCTTAGAATCAATTCATTTAATCATCAAAACAATTTGAATTACACAAATAAAATAGTCTCTTCATTAAAATACATAACCATTCAAATTTGAAACTCTCTAATTATATTCAGATTAATAAAAGAAAAAATATCATTATATTAATTTTGATGATTCTCATTCAGATGAAATCAAGAAGAATTAGACAATTAAGATTAAGTAAAATAAAGTATAAGAAAACATATTTTTGCTAAATAAAGTTATTTATCAACTTTAAGATTATATTTTGACGCTCAAAAATGATGAAAATTAATAAAATACATAAAATTAAAGTCAAAATAAACAACAAGAATTATAAAATGGCTTACAAAATATTAGAGAATAAAAAAATGATAATTTATTAGACATTAATAATTTACTTGATTAATCAATTATTGTTATTCAAATAGAATACAATAATCATAAAAATTGAATTAAAAAGCAAAAATTTACTTGTAAACACTGAATAAGTTAATTAATATAAAGCAAGGTAAATAATAAGATTACTTTAAAACTATTTTTAAATTAATATAGAAAAAAATAATAACTAAATAAATTGCTAACTATTGATTTTACCTAAATTAAAATTGAATTGTAATAAAAAGGATAGTGAATGACAATGTTAATAATTTTTTTAAACAATTTCAAATAAGTAAATAGAACATAAAGTTTAATTTAGAACTTCTGGATTGAGATTTTTAAATCATATTGAGTGCGATAGAAATGGCAGATAAAGCAAATAAATAAAATATTATTTAAGGATTATTTGCTAATTAAGATAAGAAAAAGAAAAGTAAAGGAATAAAAGGATGGTTTAATAATTATAGAATAAATAATTAATTTTGATTAAATTTTGTGGATTATTTTTATAATTATCATAACAATATATCTTTAATAGCTGATGGTCCCTAAAATATATATTATATTTTTTTTATACTTTAGCAAGAAAAGATGAATATATTTAACAAGCATCTGCTCCATTTAGTAATCTTTCCTAAAATTATTATTTAGTGTTGATGCCTCCAACACAAATCAAAGAGCAAGTTTCTGGTATTTAGTTTCTTATTGTTTTAAGTTTATTATAGTATTCTTAGTCATTTTAATCGATGTCTTTTTAAAATATAATACCTTAAATTGAATTATTTTTGGCTTCTATTAATAAAAAATCAAGAACACTTTTTTAAAGATTCGAGGATACTTTAATATATAATGGAGCAACTAAATTTCTAAAATAATTAATTAAATTAATTACTATTTTAATCCAAATTAAGTAGTACTTAGATATTCACTAACTAAATTATCTCCTTTCAATTAATTTTTAATTTCATATTCTAAAGCAGCTTATAGTCCAATTTCTTCAATTTAAGTAATTTAAATAGATTGAATCATTTTTTTAATAACTTCTGTATTGTTAGATACAATATCACTATATAATTTATTAGTTCTTTAACTACTTACAAGATTAAGAACAATAAAATCAGCTAATGAACATAATTCTCTAATTATTTAATCAAATTTTACCTAGTTACATTAGAAATATCATTTTCAATCAAATATGGTGTGTATTTATATATTTCTTCAGATGGCATTATATTAACACCTATAGGTATTTTAATTGCATAATTTCTTCTTAGTGATGTTAAGATTGCTTTACTTTACAAAATTCCCATCTATGGAATTTCACTTTAATATTCTATACTATTATTCTAAGATATTAAATTAAGTTTACTTTTATTTAATAAGTGTTTGTATCATCATTAAATCTAATATTTTTTTATGCTGTTATTGAACCTAATTCAATATAACCAAATCCTAAATTTTATAAAGCTTCAATAAATGAACCATCACTATCAAATCCACTTGCCAATCCAAGTTTATTTTTTAATTTAATCTATTTGTTAAGTGTTTATTCATTAGATTAGAAATCTTATTTCCATAATAAGTTTTAATAACACATAATCTTCATAAATTAAATTGCATAATGAGGAGAATATTTGTAAAATTGACTATAAAATGTATCAAATATTCCTAAATCTATATTGAATTCTCGTTAAGCAATAAAATAACTTAAACCTAAAGTAGAAATAGATATTAAAACAGGTTTTAGTTTTTTTAACATTTTATATATATTAATTTATCTATGATAATAATTAATTATTTAATATTTTTAACTCTAAATATGCAAGTAATAACATAATATCAATAGAATAAATCAATTTAAATTAAATTATTTCAAGATAGTCTTTAGAGCAATAATTTAGAAAGGTTTTGATAAATGTAAATCTGCTCCTATTCTTAAGGATTCTTATAAATCACTTTCTCCCTAGAAAGCAGATAGCATGCATATTATTGACCTTTAAAATTAGTTATTTTTTTCAAATTATCTAATTTCTTAAGTAGCCTATATTCCATTCATTGTTGGCATATTGATATCCATAAAAATAATATCAAATCTAATTCCTTAGACTTTTTCTAATGCTTCTAATCCATTATGAGCTTCATGAATATCACATTAAATAATGATTTGTTTTAATAATTATTTTAAAGCGTAAATATTAAAGATTGTATCATCTACAATTAATATTTTTAATTTTTAATATAAAGATGTAGATATATCTACAACTGTTTAATATTTTCTATTAGGTCTTTTAACTAAAGGATTTGGAACTTTATGAATAGGAGATGGATCATTATCAGGAGTTCCATTATCTACTTAAAAAGTATTAATAAAATTGCATTCTTTATGTTAAGCATTCAAGTATATTGAGAAACTAAAATTTGATCCTTTATTTTCTATTGAACTCATTTCTATAAATTCATTTGGTCCTAATAAACCAACTAAATTTCTAGATATTACTAAACCTAATCCTACTCCTTATGAATTTTTATTTCCTAAATTAAAAGTTGAATATGCTTTGAATAATTTAGTCTAAATATTCATAGGTATTCCTATTCCAGTATCCTAAACAGAAAAATTAATAAGATTCTAGTTGTTAGATATCTATTTCTAAATCTTTAATGTAATAAATCCATTATAAGTGAATTTTATAGCATTTGATATTAGATTATATAAAATTTACTATAATCGAATTTAATCTGTAAACATTATTATCTATTCATCTAATCCAACAATTTTAAATTACAATTATTTTAAATCCATTTATCTTTTGAACATCTTTTAAATTTGTTATACACATCCAGAAAGATCAAATTAAGTATAATTTAATCTTAATCCTTATTTTTTTAATTATGAATAATCAATCAAATCATTTATCATTGTTAATAATATTTATTAATTAGAAATCATATCATCAATATGTACAACAATTTCTTAAAAATATTATTACATTTTTATACCTTAAATATCACTTCTAATCATAGATTATTTATTTTCCATCATTGTTTTAATTAAATTTGCTAAAATATTTTAACCATTTAATGGAGTTTTCAGATCATGAGACACTGCTGCTAATAAATTATCTTTATAATTGTCTAATTCTTAAAGATGCTTTATTCTTAAGACTCTGTCAGTAGTATCATTCAATATTAACATAATACATTATTTTCCATCCCATAAACATCCTTAAGCTTATGCATCATAGTAATAAACTTTTTATTATTTTAAAACCTATATATATTATTTATTATTTATACTCTTTAACATTACATTTTTTTATTAATAGACATTATTTAATAATCAAATTAATTTATTGTATTGAATCGCATTTCAGTCTGTAATGTAGATTATAACCCTTAAATTTTCTCTAAAAGCTTATTCTTTTCACAATTTAAAACTGAATTTTCAGAATTCGAAATTTCTATCTCATTTAATCTTTCTGTTAGAATATCTTCTTAGGCTGTTTCAAAATGAATAGAAGCACTTTTATTAAAGTAAGCTACATTCATAATTTTACTATCTTATGTATAAAGTTTCTCTTTTTAAGTAACTGCTGAATTTAATAAATCATTTTTAACTCCTTCTTATTGTATATTCTCTTCCAATATTATTATTGAAGTTGGAACCGTTTCATCATAAAGTTTCTTACAAGCTTCTAAATTCTTATGAGATTTATGAATTAATAAAAAATTCAAACGATTTGTCTTTTCATTCTATCTTAATAAATAACATGTAAATATTAAAAGGAGATATTATGTCCATAATCTATAATTTAAAAATTAGGTAAATATTCCCATTATTATAATGAAGAAACTAAGCATAGTCAAACTCTACATTATATAGTTTGATTATATTAAAAAAAAACTCATAGCAAATAATCCTTATTACAAACCAGATATTAAAGAAAGACTCATAACATCATTAAAGTTTGTTTAGGCTGTATTAACAAATTTTGTAAAGAAGGCAAACAATAACACACTTATCACACTATTTATAAAATTCAGTATATTCGTGGTGATATTCCAATATTTCCTAGAAATTTTCTATAAAAATAAACAAATGAGCATCCATCCAATAAATATTAATCTAAATTTCACAATATCTGGTGAATTGTACACTACAGCAGAGTTGATGATAAACCCTATATTTATTAATATCTATAATAGGATAGATATCCTAAATTACACAATTACTTTCGCCATTTATCTATTTTAATAAGACAATTCTAATTCTTCTGATATAAATTAAAGAGTTAGACTATTTAAAGATTCTTCATATTTATAGAGTTCTTGTGTTTAGGCTTGAAGAAAGAATTCTTTATAACATTGTTTAAATAATTTCATGAGCTTTTAATAATAATTAATATAGAAACAAATGATTTGAGAATTTGCTATTATTAATTAACTAACAAATTAATTCTCTTCAATGTGTCTTTTCCTTGGATGATTTTATTTTAGATTCAATTTTAATTATATCATTAAATAATATATGATTTAAACATTCAAAAATCTTTATTTCTTCATTCAATGTCTTAATACTCTATTTTTATATTTTATTTACTCAAAATCATTCAAATTTAGAATTATTTTCAATTTTTATATGATATGATTTTTTGGATTAGGATAATAATTCATATATAACTTAATAGATCATTCATATTAATCTAAGTAGATATACATTCAATTTTGTGCAACCTTTTTTTAAGAAAATACTAAATGATTATAACAAATAAATTGATAATTTTATTATTTAATTGGAAATTTTCAAAAAATCAGAAAAGTTCAAGTCTCAATAAATTTATAGGTTAACCTATTAATTATTGTTATAATTATTTGTAATTAGTAAATGTCTTTATTATTTGTTAAAATTTATAACCTTAATATATTTAGCCAAGCAAACTATTCGAATTATAAAATAGCAAAAATAAATAAATAAGTTATCGAGTAACAAATTTCAAAATTAAGTAAAATTTTTTTATATGAATCATAATGTTTTTCGAGAATAAATGTTTATTTCATTTATAAAATAATAGTAAAGTTAAAACTTATTTATAAATTACATTTTTATTCATCAATTATGTTGATCACGATTTGTATAATTCTATTTAATTAATAATTAATTGAAAATAAAAGGATAGATTAATAATGTAATTGTACTTTTTAAGTCTTATGATGGTTTTCAAATTCAAATACAATATTTTTAATCCTTAAGCTTTGTTTCGGCCCTCTAAATACAGATATTTTTTGACTAAAAGTTTTCTGATTAAAGCTGATATTCTTTGGATGACTATGAATATTGAAATGAATATTTTAACTTATCTTTTGAATAAAAATTTTTAATTGATTAGAAATTATCAATAGATTTATTTTTAGAATTGTAAAACTTTTTATTATTTAAATTTTTGATTATTTATAAAATTAAAGTTAAATTACTTTATATACTTTATATATAAATGGTTAACAATTATGTGGAATAAATTTTATGTTTGAGTAAATGATTTGAAACTTTAATAAAGATCTTTAAAAAATTGCATATACCTTTGATAATTTCAAAGATGGAATATTAAATATAGGTTTTCATCAGAAAAATAAAAGATAATAAATCTGTGTATAAACATTTATATTTTTTAAGTAAATATGTATAATAATATAATTATTTTATGATTAGAGTGATTATTTATAGAAAGTATAATAATAATAATAAATGTATATATAAATATATAAATATAATATAAAAAAAATAACTGATGGACTGGAGAAACAAATTAGAATTAATTTAGAATAAGATCAGAGGATAATTACATGCTCGTAAAATAGATGATTTGGAGGGAGTGTACTAATTAATGGCAGAATTTGATAAAGATAACTCTGGTATTAATTAAAGTAAATGTAGGTTATTTGGATAAGGATGAATTCTAGAAGTTCTTATCAAAGATAGGTGTATTTCTAACAACTTAAGAATTACGAGCAGTATATGATAAATATGACTAAAATAAAGATGGTAATATTGCATATGCAGAATTTGTGAATTTGATTAGAGAAAACATGAGTGAGAAGAGAATAAATGTAGTGAGAAGTACATTTTAATTTTTGGATTAATAACGATAAGGGAAATTGTAATTGGAAAGTCTTTATAGATTGTATTAAGCTAGAAACCATCCAAGAGTAAGAACAAGATAAAAGACAGCAGATTAAATAACAAAAGAATTTGTGAATGCAATATCAAAACGTAGTAAAGATGGGTAAACTATAAATGAAGAAGAATTCTTAAATTATTATGCTGATTGTAATGCTACACTTCCTAGTGAGAAGGAAGAGTATTTCACAGATGTAAATATAATATAATATTCCATAGTTGTTAACATCTACTTGGGGTGTAACATCAGGTGCTGATTATGTATCTCCAGAAAGATTAGCTTAATTAGAAATTATTTTATTTGAAAAAATCAGATAAAAAACAGTAACTAAAGATGATGAAGGTAAAACAGCAAAAAAAGCATTTATGTATTTTGATTTAGAAAACAAAGGAACTATAGATATTTATTAATTTGCATAAGCATTATAAAAATTTGGTTGTGTATTTAGTGAGAAGGAAATTCAAGCATTGTTTAATAAATATGATTCTGATAAAAGTGGAAGATTATGTTATGATGAAATTTGTGGATTGATAGCATTAATGGGATCAGGAAATAATGCAAATGTGAATCCAGTATTTTAAATTGCAAGAGCTCCTCCTCAAGATACATTAAATAGAATCAGAAATGATTTAATCAAAAAAGGATAGCATTCTGTTATTAGAATGGCTACTATTTTTGCAAACTCTGATAAAAATAAGAATGGAACATTAAATAGATAGGAATTTTAATGGGCCATGAAAGAATCTGGATTTTTATTAACTAAAACAGAATATGATAATTTATTTAGATATTTTGATAAAAATTGTGATGATGAGGTTTCCTTTGTTGAATTCATTTCATTCTTAAGAAGTAAAATTATTTAAATAAATAAGAACCACTTTCTTAATTTAGATTAGATTTAGTGAATTAACTCTGGAATAGATTATCTAATGGGGAATCATAAATCAGTATACAATAGTTGAAATGTAATTAGTTATTTGATTTAAGAATTTTATGATGCCTCAAAGAGTCATGATGTAGCTACAAATATAAAAACAGTTGCTGATGCTAATAAAGATTTTAATGATCTATGGAAAGATGTTTAATTTGTTACACAATAAACTTTCATTGAATATATAACTGATATCAGTGCACTCATTGAAAACGATTAAGCTTTTGAGAAATTTGTTAGGCAAGCTTGGAAATGAATTACACAAAATACAATCAAAAATTATTAATATTTATATTATGAACCAAAATATTTTCACTAAACATTTCAAATCTCTTTTCAAATGCACCATTCTTATAGCACTCTAAATAACCATAATACTCTAATTATTATACACTTAAGCTCTATTTAAAGAGATTAATAATATTAATGAATTCCACTAAGTTTCAAATTTAGGATATATTATGGAAAAGGTTTTTTATTTAAAAACTAATGGTTTTTTACTTTGTGATTATTAATAAATTGAGGATTTCATTTAAAATGGATTAGTATAATAAAAAAAGAATCTTAAAAAGCATCTTAGCTTTGTATTTTAATCAAACAAAATTAAAGACAGTAAAAGATTTTATATTATAATTATGTAAATTTTTACTTGATAATGTTAATATAAATATGTAAGACATATAAATTGTAAACACATTTTTTGCTTATGAATTACACTTTAAGAGAAATATTGCAATACTATTTATTATACAAAATTCAGAATTTTATGGAAGTTTAAGAAATTAATTTTTTTAAATCAAACATCCCAAATAAGGATACTATTTTTGTCTAATGTAAATAATTTAATTTGATATCATTTTGAAAATTACAGAGATTAAAAAATAAATAATAGTACTAAATCGAGATAATTAAATATAGCCAGTTAATTATTACAAGTCTTTTCTCCCTTTTTATTTTGATAGATTCTTTTGAAGATGATATTAAATTTTATAAATATAATATCGTGAAAACTAGCTTAAGATATTAATTGGGGGAAATAATAATCTTAACAGATTGGGTTTCAAAATAGTAAAAATAATAAAGGCGACTAAAAGTGGGCTACAAATAAAAACAAAATAGAATTATAGAAATAATTATCTTATAATTTGAAAGAATAATTTAATAAAAAATAGTAACGATTTTTGATTTGGAACAAAATAAAAAAGTGTGTCAAAAATAAATTAATAAATTTAAACAAAAATTATAATTGTTGAATATCATTAAAAATAATACTCTAAGAAAATAGTAAAAAGATTCCCATAACCATAACCTTATAAACATCTGAAAAGAATTCAAAAAAATTGTATATTTTAAAAATATAATTCTGAAAATTAATTACCCAAAAATAGTTTATAATTATTCTTAATTGTATTCAAATATGTAAAATAGATTATCAAAAATAAAAATTAATTGTTTGAAATTTTTTAGAATCAATGAAAACATACTTTAACCAAAAGGATTTTTATGGTATTGAGATGAATTTCAAACATATTGGTGAGAATAGAAAGATATAATTGTAAATAATAATTTGATAGGTTTACAAAAATCAATTAATAATTAAGATAATTTTTAGTTTAAGAATGGGATAAATTTATATTAATTTTTAGGAAGAGAATGTGAATAATTGACAGAAAGAGTGGAATGGTTACATTATGATTATGTTAAGATTGAGTGATAAAAATAAACAAATTGATTGTTATTGAATGTGATCTAAGAAAGAATAAATTAATAGGAGGTTAAGAATGGAATAATAAGAATATAGAAGATAAGATAAATAATAATGAAATATAAATATAATATATTATATATAAATAATAAATTAAGTAAAGAGAGATTGAATTTTTTAAACAAAAATAGAAAAATTAAATGCTCGTTATGTAAATAGAGATCTGATTCTCTAAAATATATTTAGAATAATCATATTCATAGAGATACATTAACATCACATATAGGTGATGTTAAAAGAATGGTATGAATATTATGGAAGTTAAGGTGTATTTTTAAGAGCAGAGAATGAGGCAATTAGTAGAATGTGTTATAACTTTTAAATAATGATGATTTTGAAGTTCTCTTATATTGGGAAAGCAAAATTTTGATATAATAAATGTGTATATATAAAAATAATTAACTGAATATGGGTAGTTGTTAGGTTAATTGTTGTGCAAATAAAAATGGTGAGATAGTATCGAAGGAGGCTAAAAAGAATGAAGTAGATTTAGAAGATCCTGATTAAAATGATTATGATGATAAAGAAAACAGTGTGTCATCGGTTTAATAATAATAACAATAAATATCTGAAACTCCAAGATAGAATAATAAAGAAAGAGAGAAATTTTAGGTAGATAATGAGAGTATGTCAATGAAAAAAAATTTGGAACCATAATCTGTAAAAGAAGTAAGTATAACCTATTTGAATTGTACTGAAAGGCAAAAGTTTGGTCCAATATAATTAGATAAAGGAGCAATATATGAAGGAGAATGGTTATTAGGAAAGAGGGATGGAAATGGTAAATAATAATGGCCAGATGGTTCATGTTACGAAGGATAATGGAAAGATGATAAAAGTTGTGGTTGGGGTAAATTGATTCATGCAGATGGAGATGTATATGAAGGAGAATGGTAAAATGATAAAGCAAATGGTAAAGGAGTTTATGTTCATATAAATGGTGCTAGATATGAAGGAGATGTAAAATAATCATTCAATTATTAAGTGGGTAGATGATAGATAAGATGGTATAGGAATTGAAGTATGGCCAGATGGTGCTAAATATGAAGGCGAATATAAAACAGGGAAAAAAAATGGAAAAGGAATATTACTCTTTGCTGATGGTTCTAGATATGAAGGTACATTTGTTGATAATGAAATTGATGGATATGGAACATATTAATGGCCAGATTAAAGAGTTTATACTGGATAATGGAGAAGAAATAAAATGCATGGTCATGGATAAGTTACATGGCCAGATGGTAGAAAATATATTGGAGTATATAATATATATAGATATAGGAATATTCTGAAGATAAAAAACATGGTAGAGGATCATTTGAATGGGGAGATGGTAGAAAATATGAAGGAATATGGGTTAATGGTATTTTCTATTATTTATTATTTTATAGGTAAATAATAAGGTATAGGAGTCTATTATATGTCTAATGGAGAAAAGAAATATGGAGAATGGAAAGATGGTATTAAAAAAAGATGGCTTGAAGCTGAAGAAATAGAAGTATATCTCTAATAGAATACTTAAAATTAAAAATAATAATGAATGACTCATAGTTAAACTTATTCAATTTTTATCATTATACTCCTCCTTCATCTTCTTCTGTTGAATCTTCTATATTTTATTAAATTTAAACTTCCTCTTCATTATCTTCTCCTCCTTCTTCTTCAAAATTAAAATAATTTTCATCCAATCCTAATTAAGATAACTTCTCTTTAAACATTTATTTTATTTCTTATAATTATTTCTTTATCTTTTCATTCTCAATCATTACTAACTCTTTCTCTTTCTATTACTATTATATTAACTCTTTAAATTTCCCTACTAAAACCTCTTTCTTATTTATCTCTCCTGATAAATCTTTCTCTTACTTTATTAAACTCTATAACAATTATTCTTTATCATTTAATTACTACTTCTATTATTCTACCTTTTATACCACTAAACTATCAACCCTATATCAAACTCATACTTCCTCTGTCCCTCCAATTACTCTCTCAATTTCTTCATCATTTCACTTATTTAATCTTCCTCTTTTTATTATTATTTTATCTCTTTTATTGTACTCTCACTCTACTCTACCCTCTCTTCAAATATACTTATCTTTTCATCATATTCCTTCTCTAATTATTCCAGTTAAATTTTCTATTTATTCTCTTTCATACTCAAAACTTATTCTAATTATTTAATTTCTTATTCCACTTATTTTAACTCTATCTATTATTCTTATCTCTCCTAATCATTTTATTATTTCTATAATAATATCTATGATTCTCCTCTTTATATCTATTAAATCTTATCATTTTCTCTCATTTCTTATTCTTATTTAACATAGTTACATTATAATGAACAAATTTCTCTCTTATGATCTTAATCCTAATTATGTACTTCCTCGTCACAATCATAACAAAATCTAGCTTAACAATTTTAACAAAACACTGTCCCAAGCTTTTTTGAACATTAATCACAATTTTTTAATAATCTCTTCATTTATATTATTTATATATAACAATCAAATAATATCTCAATATCTTATTATTATTAAAATAACATGAAAATCCATTCTTCAAAAACATTTTATTACTATTCACTTACAAAAATTAATTGAGTATAACCATATTCTCCAATTAACTAAATTTATGAATTAAAATTTAATTTTTAATCAATCTTTCAAACAAACAAGAATTAGTTTAAATTCAAAAATCAAAAAGAATTTTAATCTGAATAACTTATTAAGATTTTATAGTTTTTCATAACTCATTTTTAATTAGATAAATAAAATGTGACAAAACTTATTATTAACATTCAAAAATTAAAAGTTTATATTTTATATTTTATAAATGTATAAGATCTGTTTTGGAGTAAATAAAATATATGAATGACTTAATTTTCAAGGATTAGTTTAATTTATTTCATCTTTGAATAGATTAAAAGATCCCATTCCATTAACTTATTCAGTATTTAATTATTCTTATGAAGATTTGTCAAATCTTAAATTGGTTTACATTATTAAAGTACAATTTCTCTATCTTAAAGAAAGTGTTTAAGTTTTATCTCTGACTGTATTAATATGTTTACCAAATTATATAAAAGGATTCTTAGAGAAAGTTGGCATTATTTATTTCTTAAGACTAATATTTTATAAATATCATACATGGCAATATTATTTAATTTATAGAAATCTAGTTCACTTTCTATAGAATCTTCAGATACAAAAAACTTATGTTACAATAGATTATTTGCTGACCATCTGAATTCTGGATTCTTAGAAAGCATTTTCATCAATAAATCTTTTTCAAGATCATCTAATTAATCAGATGGAAATTTAGTTAAATTAATTTCACATTTTCTATTTAATTCTAATTATTCTTTTCTGTCTTTTTTTTCAAAAAGAGGTTCTCCAATTAATCTAAATAAAATTAAAAATCATTACAAAACATATAAAATAACTCCAGCACTAAATATATCACAAGATACAGTATATTTAGCTAATTCTGAATCTTGTTCAAGAATTTCAGGTGCAACAAAACCTGGTGTTCCACATTTAGGATATGTATATGGATGAGAATCTACTGATTATGCTAAACCAAAATCAGCAATTACTAATGATTCTAAATCTTTATTCATAAATAATATGTTTTCTGGTTTTAAATCTCTATGCATAATATTATAACTATGAATAAATGCCAATCCTTCAAGCAGTTATTTCATTATTAGTTTGATGTCTGATCTACTAAAAAGAGTTTAGCGTTTTTTCATTAGAGTTAATAATGAACCTCCTTTTGCCATTTCCATAACTAGATAATAATTTTAATTTCCAATATAAAGTTCATGTAACTATAGTATATTATCATGTTTTCTTTCTGAAAGAATTCTCATTGTCTCTATTTCTTATTATAATTATTTATAACCATTCTTCCTTTCATTTATTCTTTATTAATCTATACATTTAGCAGCATATTATCTATTTGTATATAAATTAGTTAATTCTAGAACTGTAGCATATGACCCTTTTCCTAAAACTGATTCAGCTTAATATTCATCTTAAATCTTAATTTGGAAAACATATAATGAACATTTTTATTTAAGTTCCCTTAACTAATCATTTGTTCCATGATATTCATATTATTAGCCGCTTACTTAAAAGATTACTGATTTTAATTTATTTTTCGTATAAGTCCATTGTATTCTTAATTCTGAGTTGATTCTAAACTGTCGTTCTGGAATCTGAATATAAGGTGACTCAAAATCTAAAGATAGACGGATACCTTTCCTATACAAATTTAATTCTTAAACAGATAAAGGTATCTCAAGCCTCTTCCAATAAATTTCTATTTTGTCAAAAGGCAATTATATAAACACTTATCATAATCGACTGCTTATAACTTTTTTTCTAGGCCCTCATGAACTGTTTTGGATTTTTGTCTCATAATATAAATAAATAAATTTTAATTCTTATCAAGTTTAAATTTATATGCTTTCATGACAAAATATTTAATTTACCATAATATATTCCCATCTTTAATTCTATCTTAAAAATACCATTCTAAGCAGAATAGATTAATTATTATAAAATAATTATCAAAAATATTTCTTATTTGCATAAATAAATAATATTTTAAATTCAATAATGAGATGTTATATATCAAATTTGAATAAAATCAATAAAAATGATTTAATCTTGAATAAAAAATATCAAAAATAATTTCTAACTTTTTTTTTTAACTTTGTTTAAAATGTTAAATGAAAATTATCAAGTCTTGAAGAGGAATCTTTTATAATTCCATTGAAGAGAATATTAATAATTATTATATCAAAATAATGTCCTTCATTCTAAAGATAAAGCTTGAAGTTATAAGGATTGTTAACACTTCTCATATCTAATTGTCATTAAGTTCTTACTCTTTTGAACGAATAGATTACTTATAAATAATCTAATTTCTAGAAGTAATTATGCTTATTCTTATTGAAATTTTTGGGTTTTAATTAAATACTGTTTCCAGTTACCATTCCTTAGTTTCCAAATTCTTTCAACAGTAATTAAACATCACAAAAATCAAATTATAATGAATATGTTTTCAATTCAAGTGAGATTAATTCAGTTTAGTTTTTATTTATCTAATTCAGAAAATAATATTTTATCTGTCTTATTGAGAAAAGACCTAAACTTTTGCTATTCAATTTTTTCTTCTTTAGTTGCCAAATCTATTAGTGCTCTATTAAAATAATCTGTAATATTCAAAGTTTTAAAAGGATATTCAATATATCTTGGTCTATCATCATAATTTCTAGTCGTACTAAATGTCAATGTTCTGATGAGGACCTTAAATTTTTTGGAAAGGAGGAGATCTTCATAAAAAGTTTTTCTTCAAATTAAATAGGAGGAAGAAGATAACATTGAGGAATTTAACTTTTGATTCTTGATATACTGTATGTATTCATTTTAAAGGGTAGTTTTATATGAATTGCTTTTAGAAGTTTTATTAATTTTTTAATTATTTTTTAATTTTCAAAAAGAAATATTTATAATTTGGAAAAATTGAATTAAAGCTTCATTTAATAAAAAATCAATATATAAGATTAAATATTTATCTAACACTACAATTTCTCTTAATAAAATAAATTTAATTAAATCGTCATTACTAAGGTGAAATAACTGGAATAAATTGTTATTGGTGTTATAAAACATAGGTTGGTTAAGTTTGATAAATAATTTAAGATATTTTAGGCTAGGCTATGTATTTAGATTAAATTTTTGTTGATTTGAAATTTAAGGAGTCATTATTTTTAACCATTAAAGAGTTGGATATTATTCTAGATGTAAAGATTGATTTGATAAAGTTAAAGAAAATCTAAATTGATGACTTAGATCGATTGAATACATTTTAGGGTTAGATGCTTTTATAACATATTTATTAATAAATTTAATAAGAGATAACAATATAAATAAAATCTACTATAAACTAAATTCATTTCATTGAAATAACTAGTTTTTGATTTTTAAATTCGTAATCAGAGAAAATAGCTACCATCTTTAATGTTTCAGAGATATTCAACATACAGATTTCTAAACTATCCGATGAAATAATTTTTATTTCTTAATTTATTTCTAATTATTACCTGTAACTTTTACAACTAATCTAATCATCTCAGATATTTCCATTGGTTCTTAAACACCACTCAAAATTATGGCCTTAGAAAGTGGTGCTATTATTTTTGGTCCATTTAGATTATAATATATCATATATTCATCTTGAATAGTTGTTGGCTGCAATTATTATAAGGGAATGTATTATATACGCCACTATAATAAATATTAATATTACCTATTGATCAAAGAAAGTTACATTGTTTAAGTATTCTTTAGCAATCTGAGCAAATTCTACTGTTTAATATCTAACAAACACTCTTTTGAATTATTTTTCATAAAGGATTTCTTCAACATTACCAAATTTATTGAAAATATTGAACAACATCTTGGCAGTTACTCTCTCATCAATATGTTATATTTTAATAATTTTAGATGGTTTTTGAGTGATCATATTCTAAACATCTTAAGAAATTTCAGGTATTAAATTAGTTTTTTGTTATATTACATTATCATCTTCAGAATCGGAATTTAATAAGTTATTAATTTCATCGTTTCTTTATGAACTCTTATTTCTTTCTGGAGTTGATGTAAATGTTCGAGTAAATTAATCTAATTGTTATCTCAATATATTTGGATCATCTGTATTAGAATGTTTCATAACATCTGAAGCAGTGCTGCTAGTTTAAGTATAATCAGTTCCTCTAGATTTGTCAACTACTTCTAAATCTAAATTTTTTAAACGAGAAAAATGTATTGTTAATCTAAATATATTTCTAATTGATACTTTCCTTCCCCTTCAGCCAAATATTTACCAATCTTATCTTTTCTTGCTTCAATTGCATTTTTTATATCGTAATATTCAACAAATGCTTTATTTGCTTTACCTCTCTCAAATATTAGAATCTTCTTTATATCACCATATTTTGTGAATTGCTCGAATAGTAAATCATTACACAGAGGAAATGTAGGAGATAATTAAGTAATAACAAGAAGTAAAATTTTGCTGGGTGGATCTCTTGAATTATTATTCATTAAATTAAAAATATATAATCTTTCTTAACTCTTCTCATTTTTATCTTATACATAATCCAAATTAAAATCTTACTTATATAATCTAATCTAATCTAATTATTTTAGTTTAAAAAGTTGGACACTTTCCTTTATATATAATTCCAATATCTTGTGTAAAACAATAAATTAAAAATCTTCAAATTCGTTGTTTTGCTCTTACCATTTATCTCATTAGGAAAGAAAATCATTTTAATTGAGGAAATCAAACTACTGATTAAAAAAATTTGTACTTAAACCTATTCCATTGTGTCTTAAACTAATTTGAATCTCAATTTGAAGGATAAAAACTTCTATTTTTGTTTATATAAAAATTATCTTTTTGATTCTACAAATTATCTTAAATTTGAATTTAATCTTAAAAATTATAAAAAGAAAAATATAAATTCTAACAATAAAAATATTAATTTATTTTTCTCATATTAAATAAATTGTTAATAATTTGAACAAAACTCTTATTTTTATAAAGTATGTACATATAAAAATTATCAATTATTAATCTGAATATTATTATCAGAAACAATCATAAAGCTTTTATAAGTATTTTTTTCTAATTGCTTTTACTTTTTTTATTTTTTTAATCTATTTTTTTAAATTTGGATTAACAATTATTATAATTAATTTAGGAAATCTAAAACAACATTTTAAGCTATAATAAGTGTAAACAATCCAATATGAATCCATCCTAATAAAGTAATAATTTCTTCATTTAATGTTAATTCATAAGGAAAAAGGGATGAAAAAAAAAGTAAAATAGCAATTTCTCTTCCTAAATTCTTAATTAACTCTAATTTTTGAATACATGGCCGCACAACTAATAAGTAATAAAAATACAGATTAGATTAAATAATTAATGATATAATTTAAATTATAGGGGAATTGGTCAAAAAACAAATAATTGCCATATAAATGGCTACTTTTATCATTGAAAATGGGATAAAAAATCTTGCCCAATAAGTTTATTTGACATTTTCATAAAATATTGAGAATTAATTTTAGGTTGTTTGCTTATATTATTTTTATAGGACCACAATTGATTAAAAAAGAAATAAATGAGGCAATATAATAGCAAAAAGTGCGTTAAAAGAGTTAAATGTAACAAACATATCTTCAAATTGCATATTAAATTAATATTCTGGAAATTAGCTATAAGCACTATACATAAGTTAATACTATGTGGATATAAAAACTTTAATTATTCCTGAATAAAAAAAGTATTTGGTTGTTTTTTCAGAAAATTATTTAACAAATTAAAAACCTTTATAGAATATTTTTAACTTTTTATAATTTATAAAAGTCTACAACTTAGTATAAATTAAGATGCTAAGGCTTCTAATCATTTTAGATGTTACATATAATGTAAAAGATGTAAACATAGTTATGTAAAAGCTTTTAGCATTTACTAAAAAAAAGGCATTATTAAATTCAGGATCTTCTTAATTAGAATGGTGAGATTAAATAAATGGTGTTTTTCCAAAATTCAATTTAGAAAAATAATAGTCTATCTATAATTTATCATAAAGAGGTTAAAAAGATATAATTTTAAAAACTTTTAAGTATTCCTGTAAATGAGTAGGAAAAGGTACTGCTAAATATCTTACATATGATAATTATTACAAAAGTGCTAACATATTGAAAAATAAGTCAAAATTTCCAGTTAACACTGACAATGTGGAGGAGCCTATAAATACAAAAATCATAATTTCGTTAAATTGTATTGCATTATCTAATCTATTTTTTGCATCTTCTGATAAAATTAAAGGTGTACCTAAACTAATAGTTTAAGAAGAGTCTGTTAATTATTGATTTAGATTGTTAATAACAATAGTCTACAGAATTGATATAGTTGCATAAGGATCTTTGACTTATTCTAGTAAGCTAATGCAAATTTAATATTAGGCTTAGTGAAAAGTTGTTAATGTAGCTTAAGTAATTGGGATGACAGTAAACTTAAAGTTTGTATTATTTGTAATATTAATTTTGATATAATCTTCAAATTGACAAGGTTGTTTTAATATGATTTTTTAATTAAATGAAAATAATATAATTTATTGACTATCTTTTTTTTGAGAGAGATTACTTAATTGTATTTATGGAGGTTCTTAATTTATGCATTCACTTAATCCTGTAATAGATGATTAATTACAAATCCAATTTTTTTCTATTTAACAATATGAATCGCAACCATCAAAACTTTCATTGTTTCCATCATCACATTATTCGTATTGTTCAACTAATAAACCATTGCCACAAATAGTTTAGCATTAATTATTGTAAGATTACCATCCATAATTACAAAGTAGACATATACCTTATGCGCATATTAGACATTATTGATGACATTAAAATTAACAATTAAAACAACCATCTTCTTTTATATTATTCATATCATCACATTCTTCTTTACCAATAATTAAACCATCTCCACAAATTTCATAACATAAACCATTAGAATTTAATTCATATCCTGTTTAACAATCTAAACAAATTTACTAATTGCATATATTACATCCATATTAACATTATATTTTACATTTATAACATCCGTCATAAGGATATATATTGCCATCATCACATTCTTCATTATTACCAACGATCCCATCTCCACACATTGTTTCACATATTAAATTAATACATTCATTTTTGCTTTCTTACCATAAACAATTCATTCCAAATTAATCTTATATACATCCTTCTTTAGTTTAAATAGAATTACATGTAGTTATTTTAATGCAACCTCCATTTAATTTAGAAGTACATCCTATAAAATAATCTTCACATTCAAAATGACTGTTTATGTTTTTTGGTGCTGAATTACATGATTTAATAACACAGTAATTTTCATCAATTAACCATTAACAATCTCTATAATCATTTGAGTAAGTGCATGCTTCAATATTAATAGCATTTTCACATTATTGTCTATCAATACATCTTAAACCATTTGTTGTGCATTTATTATTAATTAAAGCAAGAGAACATTTTATATCAGTTTTGTATTAGAAGTCTTCACATTTTGCTAATCTACATGAATTAGGTTAGCAATTATAATTAAAAGATTAGCATTCAAATAATAAATTATAATTTTAAGGAGCTTAATCACAAATTATCTCTGAACAAATTTAATCTATTTAATCCCAAAAACAAGATAAACCTAATAAATTTTTTTAACCAGGAGTTAAACATTAAAATTGATTGTAAGATTTACACATTTGCTTTTTAATTATACAACCAGATCTATCTTCATTAATAGTGCAATTACTACCATATTATTCACATAATTAAATATCATAAATGATATTTGTAACCACATTCCTACAATTATCAAGTAAACATTAGTTATTCATCCAAATACATAACTACTAATGTATATTAATAACACATTAATGTTCATATTAATATTGATCGCATTCAAGTAGGTTTGTACAAGAATAAATCGAATTTTGTATAGAAATTGTACAAGTTGGTGATATTAGTTAACAATCTTGATGAGTTTAAACATATTCTTCAATTGAATTACAAGAAAAATTGATACAAACATTTAAAGAAGCCTACCAATAGCATTTATTCTATTTATAATTAAATTTACAATTCTGTTATTTTGAATAAAAAGAACAAAATCTGGCTAAAGGTTAACAACTAGATTTAAATTCTTTTCGTCTACATTTTCTATGCAACAAAAATAATTCACAATTTTATTAAAAATAGGTGGATGCTTAAGAACATTTTGTATTTCTAATACAGCCATCATATTATTCATTTATTCTACAAAGTGGACTAAAACGAGCACAATTCTCTTCATTTATTACTAAGTTTGGAATTAATTTACATTCATTAAGTTCCATACAATTTCTATTTTCAATATCAAATACACAAAAAGGTTGTCTATTTTAACAAGTTTAATAAAATTGTAATAAATTATAGATTGGCAGATTATAATTTAAAAGGCATGATAATTAGAAACATTTTCCTTGATTCCAACTGCATTTTTCAAATTTAGAATTTCTATAACATTAAATTTAATCTTGAATTTAATTGCAAAATAAAGGTGCTTCAATACATGTAACAAGCGAAGGATTTGTTAGGGAAGTACAATTTTAAAGTTTATCTTAACAAACTCGATGAGATGAAGGGTTTTAGATTTATGAACATGATGTAATATCAGAGCAAAGATTGATATTCCAAAAGCAATAAATTTTTAATCCAAGCTGCGTAATGTAAGAGGCTTTATTACATAATAATTCAGTTGTTTCTTAAGAGCAGGAAGTTCTATCTTTACAAATATTTTATAATTAATCATAAGTACAAGAATCTAACCATAATATGCATTAGTAAATAGAATTAAATTATTCATTCATATTATAACAAGTTCTAATTTAGCATGTTGAAACATTCCAACTGCATTGAATATTGTTATTCAATGTAATAAAATTACATTAATGTTTTGAAACATTCAAACATGAATTATAGGTGCAAGTATTCATTTAAATAAAGTCAAATTCACATTAATTAGAGTATGATTTACAATAGGATTATAGAAAATATGCTTAATTTAATTTTCTACAGTTAATTTATGTATTTGTTATTTATGAATTAAAAATGGAGCATTGTGTACCATTCCATGTACATATTTCTTAATTAATTGTTATCATTGAATTACAATCATTTTAATTAATTTAGTTACAATTTAAAGGAGTAATAACACAAATATTTGAGATATGATATTAATATAGATATCCTTTATCTTTATCTTCATAACTACAGCTGTAATTATTAGCAAGTATTAAATCAGCAATATGTTGACAAACTAAACTATCATCCATTTAACATTTTTATCCTGCGGAATTCACATTGCAATCGGTCTATTTAATATATTCACTGCAGTTTGCTTTTTTATCTTAACACGTAATATTTTAAGTTGATATTGTACATATACTAGAAAATGTTTAGCAATCAGATGAATTTAAAGGAGTACCTGGATAATCACTACACTTTTATTTAATACAAGATGATCCATTCCATTTACATGGTTGATTATTAATATCTGTTAAACATTCATTTTATGTTAAATAACTTTCACAATCTAATTTAATTGAACAACTTAAACCTAATTTAATTGTGCATTTAGGATTCCATGCTTAGCATTCTTCATGTGTAGAAAATTATTCTATTTCAGGTGCATCAGTACATAAATTATAAATGCCTTTATCAATATCACATCCAAATCCAGAATCATTTAATTTACAAGATGATAACCATTATCTGCATTACAAATTAGCATTAATTGTTGTACTAGCATTCATACAAGTTCTATCCTCACAATTTTATGTTTAATTATTCCAGAAACATAAATTATTCAATGCACCAATTTTACACTATAATTCATCAGTTAATTATTAACATAAAGGAAATTGTTCAATACAACCTCCGTTTAATTTATTAACACATTTCTAATTATGATATTTAACCCATTCTTAACATTAAGATATTGTATTAAATGAGATTGGAGCATTATCACACGTTTAAAATTAACATTATTTAATTTATATATTCCAATAACATGGAATACCTTATAAAGTTGATCTACATTATAATTAATGTTTAAATTAATTACATTCTAGAAATTTAGTAATACATCCATTTAAATATTATGTGTCTTATGTAAGAATAACATTTATTGTACATCTTATATCCCAATTTTAACAATCTTCATAAGAACTTAAATATATTGAAGCTGATTCACATCTTTTATGTACACAACCAGTTGGTAATAAACATTTATTCATTTCATAATCATTATTACATTCATTCTCAGACAAGTTTTAACATTCTTTATTGACACAAGTTTTGGTTAAATAATTATAAGTACAAATATTTAATCTATCTGAGCATTTTTTATCAGTATCATATTTAGGATATTTAAAAGACTTACATTCTTCTTCATAACATTAATCATTTTCTATTACACATTTTTTATGATTTCTATTTATAATACAACTCTTTAAATTCTTTATATCTTTACAATTATCTACATTATCAATACAACCATTTCCTAGTTTACTTATACAATCATAATCATTTAACCATTTTATGCATTATTCATGTTCAAAATTTAAAGGTGCATCCATACATTGTTTTATTTTACATATTTATTATAATTCATTCCATATACAATATCTACCTGATAATTAATTAACCATTTGACAAGAATCTTATGTTTCTAATTAATCACAATTATTTGGTTTGATTTTACATCCTCCTTTTTTTTAAGGAACACAATATTAATCTTAATTGTCAAACATTTAACATTCAATCATTGATTTTACTGTTTCTGGTGATGAAGCACAATTTTTAGTATAACATTATCCTTAATAATATATACATGGTCTCTCTTTATTATCTATAACACAACCAGATTAGTATTAATATAATTTACATTCCTATCTTTCAATACATTATATCCCATTTGTTGTACAATTCTAAAGAAATTATGAACATTCTTAATGAGTTATTAAATATTTATTTGAACATTTTTTCTCAAAGCACTATTCTAATCCTTCTTCCCAAAAACATTTAATATTATTTAAACTTAAAAAACATTGTTCTTTAAATTTATACTAATAACAATATTCTTTTTATTTAGTACATCCTCCTTAATTTTATACTGTACAAATACTAATTTATTATTTACAATCACTATCTGTATTTAATGTTTAAGGTAATTCTTCACAATTTTCAACATCTTAACATTTTTCTTCATTATTTGTTGTTTTCCAAATACAAAATTTACCATCAATATTTTGATTACCACAAGCTTATTTATTTTTATAATATTGACATTCATTTTTAGGAATGCAATTTTAACCATTTGATACACACCAAAATGAAGATTATAAACATTTTTCGGATAATAAACTTTCGCATTTTATCAAATCCTAACAAATTCCTAAATGAAATGCACATTTCTTATTTTAAATACATTCATCTTCCATAAATTAACTACAATAAGATATAGGTTGATTGTTATTTTATGAATTCATATTAATTTGGCATTTTTCTATCTCATTATTCCATAAACATTTTTGAGAAGAGTTGCACTTTTTTTATTCAACAATATGAGCACATTCACAAGGAATATTGATTGATAGATTTAAATGGAATTATATCAGAAGGTAGCCATAAAATAACATAAACTTAATTAATTAATCTCACTCTAATGTACAATATTGAATGGATTAAATATATTCCTTAATTCATTAAATTAAAAATTTTATTTAAATTTAAGTAATATCATTATTCACATTATTTTTATATTTTATGATTTCAAATAATCATTTTTTAGTAACTATTTTTAAGCTATCTACATGAACTGTTTAAACCATTTAATAATTTCACATTTACAAGTTTACTATCTATTACTTCATTAAAAAGCAAATTTATTAGGTTTTATAATTGAGACATAATCTCGTTTAATATTATTTTACTTTCAAACTTCTATTAAATTTAACTAAACACAATATTAAAAGAATTAACTATTGAAGACATCTTTTAAACATATTAACTAAAATTACTATTGTTTATTTCATTTTCTTTATTTGACTCTCTTTCTGTTAAACTATTAAATTTTAAAGTCTTAATTTCTTTTAAAATTTAACCTTAATATTATGGAAGGGATCTCTAATCTTGATCTATTCCCAATATTTTTAGTATTTCTTAGAAAAATGTTTCATTTAACAAAGACATTGATTACAACTATTAGATTTCTTTTTTAAAATCCGAGATCTAATAAGTATCTTCTTATTGTTTTAGTTTAAAATTTGTAGTGGCAGATACAATTACTTCAGAAATAAAACCTGAAAATGTTTAAAAAGACTAATTCAATGCTTAAATAGATGAAGAACTCAGAAAATCTAGTAAATCAACTTATAAGCTTGAATTATTTTCAATTTTTGTTAATTATTAAATAAACTATCTTGCTAGCTTATTTTCAAAAACAACTTACTCTAAATATTATTATAATTCTAAATTTTATTATTCAATAATTTCATTTATTTTTATTGTTTTTTCTAAAACTTTTATTGTCTCTTAATATTACTTATACCAATAATCTAATTCAAAATCTAATTAGGTTAGCTTTTAGTTGTTTAAAATTACTTATTGATCTTTTAATTGATTTTAAAAAAAGTATTCAATCATTTGTTCATATTCAAGAAAGCAAGTAATTTCTTATTTATAATTCTAAAACAACACTTCAGAATTGAAATTATTGAGAGTTTTATTTACATTACATAATGTTGATTATTTGTTTTAACTTTGTTATTAAGATTATTTCAATTATTGAATTTCTTTTTATTGTGCTTCTATAATTAAATATGCTTTTTGAATTGCATCATCTTTAATTTTTAAATGCTTTGTTAGATTTGCTATTTAGGTATTGATCATATACGTTAATTATTAATTTATTAATAATTTATGAACTAAAAAATGTTTTAAACTAAACACAACAAAATAGAATAAAGCTAAGAACTTCTGTTGAGTTCTAGAAATAGAGTGAGATCAGTTTTTTAAGATATTTCGAATCTGAACTTTACATTAGTAAATTAATATGAAAAGGGTTCTGTATAGAAGAAGGAGGAAAGAAAAACTTAAATAAGTAGAAAAAGAAGAAATGCAGTAATACCTATAAAAATAGAGAGAATGTTGATATAGATAGAACATTCTGAATATCAGTTTATCAATTTAAAAATCAGGTCTGGGAATTAGATAGAGAAGGATATTTTATGTTATTTTGATAAATTCCGAAGTGAAATTTATTAATACGAATTATTAATAGAATAAAAAGTACTATAATGAGATATAAAATTAGTTTAATATATTGAATATTGATTAGCATGATTTTACTGAAGAGTAATTAGAAAGAGTGTTAGATTGGATGGTATATAAGATGAAAAAGTTTAAGAAAGTGTCTAATGAGTCTATATTTAAAGCAATTGAATTAGTATATTAGTACTTATAGAACACCTATCATTTAACATTAAAAGAATTAGAATTGATATCAGGCTGTAGTATTTATATATCTTCTAAATTTGTGGATTTGTATCCTATATATATTGATGATCTGTGTTAAGAAGTAATATAAATTATGAATATAGGTGTTATAATAGAAATATTATAATAGTGATATCTTATAATAGGAGAGAAAGATATGTTAGAGTATAAATTATAATTTATGTTTCACAACATCATTGTAATTGGTGCATAGAATATTAATGGATTTAAAAGATTTAATATAATAAATTTACGATAATGAAAAGATGGATATATTGATATAAAAGATAATTGAGAATCTGTTTTATATGGAAATAGGTTAAGAGTTTAGATAGATATCCAAATGTAATAAGGCCTTAGCTTGTATTTTATTAACTATGATAGAAGAAAATGTTGAAAGTAGAGTAGTAATTATTTGAATATTATTTAATGTGTTAAGCTGTATTGTTTTGTGTGAATCATTTCAAATTGAATATAAATTGGATAGAGAGACATATAGAAGATTTAAGAACATTCATATAAGCAAACAAACATTTGAATTTGTTTAAGAAAATACCTAATAATAAATATTGATTTTTATTTTTTATGCGCCCAAATATAAATAAATAATTAAATTTGAAATGTCAGATTAATGTACAAAGGGAATAAATTGGGGTTAAGTTTAAATAGATGATAAAAATTTGTCTATGAAATATAATTCCACAAATATAATCAAATTACCATTAAAAAAAGTGGTTAATTCTAATACTTAGAAAAATGATATCGTTTTATAATTGACTACTGATGATTGTGGTGAAAAGTATAGCTCCAATGATTAATTAGTGATGACATGTTATGTGAAGTGAGATTTTTTATACCTCCGTAAGAATAAGTAAAAATTCAGATTGATTTAGAAAGGGAAATTTGAAAAAAAAAAATAAGATGAAGATTCAAATTAAGAGAAAGCTGATGATGATGAAGAAGAAGAACCAACATTTTAATAAAAACTATAAAATGAAATTTTAGTTAAGGCAAAAATAGGATAAAGTAGTGCTGATTCTATTCTTACTATTCATGATGTTCCTTTAATTGTACCTAGGTAATTTATTAATTCATAATCAAAAGGGGACGTTATACTATGGATTTCTTTAAAAAAGATATTAGATTTCATGGAAATACTTATTAATTTACAACTGATTATAAGGGTATCTCAAGATTTTTCTTATTACCTATGCCAGATGAAATCAATTTATCATTTGTTATAGGATTAGAACATCCTTTTAAATAAGGATAAACAGCATATAATTATTTAGTAATGTAATTTAAAAAGGACGTTGAAAGTGATATTAACTTAAAATATTAAAGATAATAACTTGATGAAATTGGTTGGAAACAAATTAAAGAAGAATATTCTGGTCCCTTATATGATACTATTTGTGAATTATTATCTGAAATAACAGGAATTAAAGTTATTACACCTAAAAACTTTAAAACCAAAAATGGTTTAAACTGTTTAAGATGTTCAGTTGGTCCTCATTCTGGATTCTTATTTCCATTAGAGAAATCTTTAATTTATCTTTAAAAACCTGTACTTCATATTAAACATGAAGAAATTAAAGAAGTGATATTTTAAAGAGTATTTATTTAATTTTAAAAATATTATTAGATTGGATCAACTAATTTAAATAAATTTTTTGATGTGAAAATAGTTTATAGAAATTCAAATCAACTATTTTCTAGCATTGAAAAAGATGAATTGGATAATTTAACTTAATATTTCTCATCCAAAAAAATTGCAGTTAGAAAATTATAAGAAGAACTTCCTAGAGTTTAATTAGATGATAGTGATAGTGATGAAGATGAAGATAATAATAATGAAAATAAAAAGTTTATTAAATTTTATATTTTTTAAGGAATAAACCTAAAACAGATCCTAATAATTTAGATTCAGATGAAGATGATGATGATTTTTAAGAAGGAGATGTTGATGATTAATCTGAAGGAAGTGATGAAAGTGATGAATCTGATAGTAATTCAAAAAGAAATAAAAAATGATGATGTTATAAAAATAATAATAATAATAATATAATAATAATAATAATATAATAATAATAATTAATAAATTTATATGACAGATAATTATATCTTTATTAATTCAATAAAATAGACTAGAAACCAATATTTAAATTATTTAATATAATGTTCAATAATGAATATTCAATCAACTGATCTTTATCTCCAAGCATTTACCATTCCTTAAATAAATACTCCTCCCATTCCAAAGAATGATGCCAAACTATAATTAAATGTTTTATCTGTGAAATTATATTAGAATGTATCATTAATGAATACTCCTGCAAATAAACACACATATCCTGCTAATATCAACAGAGCCATCACATATGAAAGAGCACTTAATTTCAAAAATGGTTAAACCATTCCTACCAAAAATCCTGTTAACATTAAAACAAATGCTGAAATGGCCAGGTCTAAATAAGATCTATACTTATCTTGGTCAGTTGTGCTAATATTTGTAATATAAGAAAATTAAGTATAATCACCACCATCATTTTCTTTCAAATAAGAAACCATAGCTAAGTTTACAACCACTACTAAAGACATAAATGTATTGCTTAAAAGAAGTCTTATCTTTAAATCTCTAATTTGTTATTACTATAATTACTTACAATCCCATTTCCCTTTCTTGTTCTTTTTATTTTAAATAATAATAAATTAATTTATACACATTCCTTTTAAAATCCTCATTCAATCTAAATCTTCCTTCAAAATAATCTCAATTATCCTTATCCTTACTTTCTATTTATTTTTATTTAATTTATTTATTCATCATACTTCCTAATTTAGAAATACTATATTTTATAGAACATGACTTTAGAACAAAAATTATTACTTTTTAAAATCAACTTTTATAGCTTCATTCAAATTAATCATTCTAAAAGCTAATTAAACATTTAAAAATATTATCACATTTATGATTTCGCACTCATTTCAAATATATTTATAAACTTTTCTAAGTCATATGAAGTAAAATATTCAATCAATTTTATCTTATTAATCAATTCAGATATAAATAGATGAATATCAAAAAAAATTAAAAATAAATATAATATTATGAGATTCTCTTATATATGCTAATTATGACAAAAAATTATCATATTTTTATTTTATCTAAAAATTATTTTGGTTTATTCATGTTTAATATGTACACATTTTTGACTTTTTCAGCAATTTTTTAAACTCGATTATTATTTAATCTTTATGTTGAAGCTTCTCTTATATCAGGTAAATTGGATAGAGATTTGATATGTGTAAAATTACGAGCAGTTTAAATTATTTTATTAGGGGATGAAACATCTGTTTCTGTAAGACTTTATAAATTTTGATATTGAAAATGAATTTATTTCTTTATAATGCCTATTGATTTAATTTAGTTAGTTTGAGAATGTTGATTAACATAATTCTGAATAGATGTAAATGTCTTGCGTTATTTCTTAGTTATATCAAGGACTACTTTTTATGAATCAAAAAATCTCTCAGTTTATTATTTTTTTGAATTTCTTTTAATAGTAGGAGAATTATTAAGAGATTAAGAATATTTTTTAAGTTCTTCTTATAATAATAATAGTTTTTAGGAATTTTCCATATTTAAAAATAACTCTTAAGTTTCTTTAAGACATCCAATTTATTGTTAGAATTATTTTAGAATTATGTTAGATGATTTTTCATCAAATTTAGTCTAAATTTCATCTTAATTTTTTGATAAGGATAGCCCATTATTAGTTTAAGATTTAATATTATTAGAATGTTTAATCAAAATACTAGACATTCTTTTAAATATAGTTTTCTTTCTCATTTCATTTTTTTTAGTTTGTTTTTATTACTAATGAAATGCTACATAAGTAGTAGGATAAAGAGTATCAAATCTGACCTAGAGATATAAAATTTTAGATACTTATTTATCACTAAGAAATTCACAAGCACTTCTTCTTCTAATTTTATTAAAAGTATTAGGAAATTACAGATTTTCTATATGACTTTGACTCTTATGCAATTTATTGGTATTTTTCATTCTAAGTTTATTATTTAGGAGTGTTCCTTAAATAATATAAGATTTTGTAAGTTAGGATTAGATATTCTCATGGTTATATTTTAATTGTTAGTAAGATGATTAAGATTTTAGTTATATTTGATTTTGTGTCCTTAATGTAGGGTTTTAAATAGTGAAGTTGAATCTCTCTAATATAGACATTTGTAATACTCTATTAATGAATATTGCATTATGGTGATTCAATATTTATACTAGTATCAAAATTTGATTGATCTTCAGGTAGCTGAGTTTGAGTAAATCTTTAATATTCTTTTGATGATAACATAATTATATTTATAAAATAAGATTCTTTTAATCAAGCTCCAAAGAGTTATGGTTTGGATTCAACATCTTCATAATCTGAGGTTTCCTCCTCTTAATGATTAATTTATTATTTTTAGTTTCTTTTTAATTATTGAGTTAATTTTTCAATTGATTATTATTATGATGTGCATTATTCTTATAATTTATTGATTTTATCTTCTAATATTTTTTGATTGGTCGATTTCATTACTTATAAATCATTAACTCTTTTTTTAAGTGCTACCATTTACTTTTCTACTTCTAATTTACTTTCAACAAGCTTTAAAAATATAATAAATTATGATAGTTTACAATTTTAATTTCTTTTTCAAATTAATTATTCTTTTCCATAAACCTTCTTCTTAATGTTTCACTCTCTGTTAATCTTTCACTTAAAGTGGCATTTTCTTCTAAAATTTTAGCCATTTTCTCTAATTTTCTTTCATTTTCAGAAACTTAGTTTTATTTCTATTAATTTTAATTGATAATTCCTATTAAAAATCATTCCATACTTTCCTAATCTAATCTTTTATCTATTTCACCCTTCATTTAAAATTTTCTTTTATATTCTTCATTTTCTTCTTCTAATTCTTCAAGTTTTTGTTTTAGATTATCAACTTCTTCTTTGTTTGCCTTTTACATTTATTAATATAATGATTATAATTTAGCAATCTATTAAGTCATTTCTTAATTCTCTATCTTTTCTTATTCTAAATCTTAATTGATTCCACCCAATTCTCTTTTAGTTTTATTATATAAATCTTTTATTGTATCACATTAAGATTAAAGAGATGCTTTTACATTTCTTAAATTTTCAATTTCTTTCATTGCTGTTTCAAGTTTTTTATTTTATTAGTCTATATAGTTATTCTATGAAGCTATATCAATTCTTAAATTTTAATTTTAAACATTCACGCTCTCTAATTCAATTCCTAATTAATGACATTATTATCTTAGACTTTCAACTATTTCTGATTCAATATTAGATTCTATTTGCTTAAACTTTTAATTCATTTGCGTATTAATCTCCTTAATACTACCTAAATTAGGTGATGGTTAATCTTAAGCATAACACCATAAACCATCCTTTTTAAATTTAAATTTTATATTACTCCTGGTTATCCACCCACTAATACTTATCTAACAGCTGCTTATTAAAATGATGAATCTTTTCTTTATGCTGATGATGATTTTTTTGTTATCGTTGAAACAGATTAATCTACTTTTTTTGTTGAAGCTGACGGTGGCTTTTGTTAATTCATTATAAAAATTATTATATATGAAAAATTCACTTACTCCTACTTCTGAAACTAAATTCAATTGTTCTCAAAAAATACATCTCCTTAAATAAAAAAGAAACAAAGATATGTTAAATCAAGCTATTTAAGAATTAAAAAATCCATTTGATCCATTATAAGTTTCGAAAGCTTTAAAATTTCTAGAAAATTAAGTTTAAAGAAAGGCTTTATTAGATTAAATCATTTATATTAGAGAATAGAAACGTAAAAAAGAAGAATTTGATAAAATGTCTTCTATGAGAGGAATACTTAATAAAGTATCCAAAAGATTTTCAATTGTCAAAAATTAAGAAGTTAAATATGCTAGAGATCATAATGATTTTAAAATTATGTAAGAAGAAAGGAATAAATTTGATAAACTCCAATATGAAAATTTAAATATTTAGGTAAATGAAAAAAGACCATAATTAAGAAGAATGTCTAGTCTTAGTTTCTTAACAAAAGAAAGTGATTAATTAAAATTCTAATATGAATAAAACAATGATTAAAAAGCATTGCTTGTTCGTAGATAAACTTAAAGAAATGCTACCTTAGTGGTTAATGCAATTCTTAAGAAGGAAATGTATCTTTATTATTATTATTATCAATTTAAGTCCTGTTAGTCCAGGAAGATCAGAAAAAATGATAAAAATTAAATAAACTTAAAAGTTATTATCATAAGAATCAATCCCAGAATGAAGAATTAAGAATAAATTAATGAATGTTTTTATATTATAAATTGGGAACATGAAAGTTTTAATGTTTAATCTGAGATCAAAATTAATTTTAAAACATTATTATATAAATAATTGAATTTCATAATTTAGAAATCAGCATAAATACAAATAACATAAGCATCATAGATTAAATTCAATATTTTGAAATACTTAATTAAACTTTTAAATAAGTGTTTTATCTTGTTACAAAGAATTAAAAGATTCTTGAATATTAATAATTAAAATACCTAAATTAAAATCTTCAGATTCAAAAAACCTAAGGTCTAAAGGATCATTTAAATTTAATTTCCAAATTTAATTAGTTTTTTTAAGAATCTCTGTAAAATTAACATCTTTTAGCCATAAATGAGCCTTTAATTCAAATGAATCTTTTTTATAACCTAATCTTTCTTTTGGTTCTTTCTTTAAAAGATTATTAATGAAATCTTTACAATCATTTGAGATTGTAATATTTGTTGAAAATCTTACTTCTCTTTCTTAGATAGATTCAAACATTTAACTTTGATTATCACTATAAAATGGAGTAATACCAAAAATTAATTCATATGTTAATATTCCTAACATCCACCAGTCTATCATTCTATTATAACCAATAGCTGTAATCATTTCTGGAGCTATATATTCAACAGAACCTGTAAAACTATATGTAAAACTATAAGATTAATCATTATTTGGTAATTATTTACACAATCCCAAATCTGTCAATACCACATATCCATCCGAATCTAGAAGAATATTTTCAGGTTTCAAATCTCTATATACATATTCACGTTCATGCATATAACCTATAGCTAATATTAATTACGATATAATAAATTTAACTCTCTCTTCCTTTAATCTAGATTCCCTCTTCAAATGAGTATAAAGATCTCCTCCTTAATAAAAAGGCAATACAAATATTATTTAATCATCTGTCTCAAATGCTTATACTAATTTTATTATAAATGGATGATCAAATATCTCCAAAAGTTTTCTTTCTATCTAAGTATGATTTAAATGATCAGTTGTTATTACATCCTATTTCTACATTAATTTAAAGACATAATATTTCTCTGTTTTTATATTCTAAACCATAATAACTTATCCTAACATCCCTTAATATAAATATTTCAAAAGTTTATATTGTTGATAGTAATCATAACTTTTTCTTATTAATTACTTTTAATTATCTTCATTTTATTTCATTGTTGAAAAATCATAATTAACTAAAGATTATGGATCAATATTTAAATGGTTTCGATGCATTTTTTATATTCCTTTCTTAGCATCAACTTTTGTTTTAGTATGTGGAATCAGTGTTAGATCATCTGTAAGATAAATTTTTAAATTCTTATTTAAAAGTTTATTATAAGCATCAGATAGTATAAACAATATTTTCTCTCGACTAATTGATATATTCAATTTCTTACAAATCTAATGATGAATATCTGTAATCATATTCATCTGGTACATGAATTACAAATTCAAATCCACATTTACTTATTGTAATCCCATCAACCTATTAAATTGCTATTTTTCTAAAATATATTATTTATCCCAATACCTTTTCACTCTTACACTAGAAACAACTTTTGAAAAAAAATTTACAAGTGTACTTTAAGGAGTTATATTGTATAAATTTTTGTTTGTTATTACCAATATTCTTTCTTATTATTTATTAATGTGGCTAAACTTCCATAAGCATGTAGAGAGTAATATTTATTCTATTAAATTATTTTAAATCTTATACCCCCAGTTTCTAAAATACTTAGAATTCTTGAATCTTTACTACATTTTTCTCTATCAAATTTTTGAGATTAATAGTTCATTTTAATTAAACTTTTTTCAATATTCTATGTTAATCATTTTATAAAATAATACAATACAACAAACAAATGCTAAGAGCTCAAATTTGCAAATGATAAAATTTTGTAAGTATTCAATAAAAATATATATACTTTAAATGTGTTAACTTTTGAATCCAAAAAATTTAAAGTAAATAGTAGTTGAAATAGAAAATTTGAATTCAGGATTAGGAATAGTCACAAAAAAAATTGTTTGTTCAAGCTTCAAATTTTTATCCTAAATTAACAAAAATAAATGTAAATAAGTTTTTAAATAAAAAATAATAAACCCCCATCTAGAAGAAAATATAAATAATATTATTATGGTTATAATATTCATTCAAATTCGATTTGGTCATGAGAGTTTTCTTGCTCACTATCAGAATTTTCATTATAAACAATTTAGTATGGGTTTTAGACACCAAGATGGACTCTTCTGATATAACAATAGAATCTATTTTTGACCATATTTTCCTAGAGATGAATAAATAAACTTACAGGCCTCCCTTTAAGATGAGAAGAAATAAGACTCCACTTTCCACGATACTCTTAATACAATTTGATGATGGTTGCATCTTCAGCTTCAGTCCAAGGTCCAGTGTTAATTTCAGGGTCAATTTTATTAATATAACGTTCTCTAATTTGTTTACTCAAAATACCCGGAAAGTCTAAGGCACTATAGTTGAATTAATTTTTACGTAAAGAAATCAATTTCCAATTTTTACCATGTTATTAGACTAATTCAAGTATTTTTTCATCCTCTATTTAAGTCCATTATTTTCTCTTAATCTAGAAATAATAAAAATATAAATACAATTTTAATTGGTTGCAATCTTCTCCATCTTTAGCAACATTATGAAACATTTCTGCCAGGCATATGCTTAGCAATTTCATTCCATTTTCCATTGTGTTTTTCATACTGAACACGTAGTTAAGCATCTTCAGTGGCATCCCAAAGTTTAAGAACTCTTTTCTTATATATATATAAATAAATTCTTACTTTTCTTATAGCTATTTATTCTTTTTTAGCATTTTGGTTAATTTCTTCTTTGATAGGTTAATAGTTTATACAATCTTCTTAAATCATGAAATCAGAAGGTAATTGAGTAGATGGTATGTCACTAGAAGATTGAAAACTAATGAATTATAATTGTATAAATACTCCAATTATTCAAAATAGTATTGGTTGTCTAATTGAAGGTATTAATCCGTTTCTATAATATCATTTTATAAGATTTGACTCTATGATTATTCAGATACTATAGGTTAGATAGACATAGTTTAAACTGGTTTTTAGATTGGTCTGTTAGCTTTATCAGGTTTCTCTCGGTTAGAAAAGCAACAAATCGATTGAAAAAAATTAAGCATATAATAATTAAATTATTTTCAAATGTCTGCAAATATGATGTTAAATGTTCTCTTATTCCAATTTGGGAAAGTTCCATCAGCATAATCTGAAGGTCCAGGTTAAACATTCTTTTAATCACTTTAAACAAATCTTTCTTTCTATATATTAAAAAACTTTAAACCTTAATTAAAAAGGGTGGTTAATCTTTTTTTTTCTTTTTGTATAAATTTATTGAATTAATCTAGGATTTATTCATAAATATAGGTTCATCATCATCATCTTCTTCAATTTCTTCTTTAATTTTCCATCTTTCTTCTGCAACGCCAAATGGAGGTTTTATAACAGCTAATTTTGGATTATCTTCTTCTGTTTTTACAATTTTTCTTTCTATTGTATGTTAATCAACATGATATGCTACAGGTGAAGGATACATATCTGGAATAAGTAATTCTTAAATTTTAGGAACATGACTTAAAAAACTAGAAGTACCTTTAAATTTTTTTTTCTTATTATTTTTAATTTCTTCATCCATAATATCATAAGTACCAGGCCCAGGTTATTCAATATTTGAATTCTTAAATCTATCTTCATTTGATCCAAATTAACCTAAAGGTGCCTTGACTAATTTCGAGATTAATCTTTGTTCCATAGTATCAATTACTTTATAATTTCCTGGTGGAGGACTTTCAGATAATTTTTCATCAAAACGTTTTCTAGCTATCAAAAATGGAGGTTATGGACCTTATTATTTTTGTTAAATAACATCTACCTAGTAACTTCCAGGTCCAGGTATATGGTTTTAATTTAGTAGAAATCTTTTAGTTCTTGCTCTTATTGAGCCTTTTATCTATGATTTCTTTAAATATTAAGATATTGTTTATTGTGTTGAAGCATTTTCATAATATCCAGGTCCAGGTGTGGCATCCTTATATACATTCATTAAATACTTCTATGTAACTATATTCGGATTCTTAATCTGTATCTCTTGCTGTTGTACCAGAATTCGTAGAGAGATGAAAACTCTATGACTTATTATCTAATCCTTTCTTGATTACTCCATTATTATTTTTAGCATTTCTGAATTTAAAATCAGAATATCTATTTAATTTAGAACTAAATGATGTTGTTGGTTTCATTTGATACATTGGCTAACAATTACTAATTATATCATATTAACCAGGTCCAATATTATTCTCTGTATTTATAGACTGTTATTTTTTATTAGATTTGTGCCAAGATACTCCTCTTGGTTTTTTATTGCTAAAAACACTCTTAAAATCATAAGAACCTGGACCAACTTCATAAGACTAATTAACTCCATTTTTTTATTCGAGTTGAGATTCTAAGATTTTTAGAATTTATTACCTGAATTTTCAACGTAGCCTTNAAAAAACTTTAAACCTTAATTAAAAAGGGTGGTTAATCTTTTTTTTTCTTTTTGTATAAATTTATTGAATTAATCTAGGATTTATTCATAAATATAGGTTCATCATCATCATCTTCTTCAATTTCTTCTTTAATTTTCCATCTTTCTTCTGCAACGCCAAATGGAGGTTTTATAACAGCTAATTTTGGATTATCTTCTTCTGTTTTTACAATTTTTCTTTCTATTGTATGTTAATCAACATGATATGCTACAGGTGAAGGATACATATCTGGAATAAGTAATTCTTAAATTTTAGGAACATGACTTAAAAAACTAGAAGTACCTTTAAATTTTTTTTTCTTATTATTTTTAATTTCTTCATCCATAATATCATAAGTACCAGGCCCAGGTTATTCAATATTTGAATTCTTAAATCTATCTTCATTTGATCCAAATTAACCTAAAGGTGCCTTGACTAATTTCGAGATTAATCTTTGTTCCATAGTATCAATTACTTTATAATTTCCTGGTGGAGGACTTTCAGATAATTTTTCATCAAAACGTTTTCTAGCTATCAAAAATGGAGGTTATGGACCTTATTATTTTTGTTAAATAACATCTACCTAGTAACTTCCAGGTCCAGGTATATGGTTTTAATTTAGTAGAAATCTTTTAGTTCTTGCTCTTATTGAGCCTTTTATCTATGATTTCTTTAAATATTAAGATATTGTTTATTGTGTTGAAGCATTTTCATAATATCCAGGTCCAGGTGTGGCATCCTTATATACATTCATTAAATACTTCTATGTAACTATATTCGGATTCTTAATCTGTATCTCTTGCTGTTGTACCAGAATTCGTAGAGAGATGAAAACTCTATGACTTATTATCTAATCCTTTCTTGATTACTCCATTATTATTTTTAGCATTTCTGAATTTAAAATCAGAATATCTATTTAATTTAGAACTAAATGATGTTGTTGGTTTCATTTGATACATTGGCTAACAATTACTAATTATATCATATTAACCAGGTCCAATATTATTCTCTGTATTTATAGACTGTTATTTTTTATTAGATTTGTGCCAAGATACTCCTCTTGGTTTTTTATTGCTAAAAACACTCTTAAAATCATAAGAACCTGGACCAACTTCATAAGACTAATTAACTCCATTTTTTTATTCGAGTTGAGATTCTAAGATTTTTAGAATTTATTACCTGAATTTTCAACGTAGCCTTAATGAATATTTGATGGTATCGATGGAATGCTAATATATTTATTTTCATTCACTAATTATTCCATTACATTTAATTTAGGTTTTGGATTTTTCTAGCTTGCAGAATAAAATTTCCTGCGTTCTTCTTAGAAATAATAATTAGGACTAATAATTAGATTTAATCTAAATACCCAGGTCCTTATTATTACTCTTCTTTAAATCTTAATGTACTTGATCTGAACACTGATATTGGTTTTGGCATTTCCAAAATTTTGATTTCTTATTCATCAGATTAAAAGATAACTTTTTATGTTTCAAATGATCCTTATAAATTATAAGCCCCAGGACCTGGCCCTTTTGTTTATTAATTCTGCTTTTGTAAGCATTTTTCAACCGTTGAATTAAATGGATAAAGATTTGGCTTGAACTCTTAATCTGAGCTTTAATCATATTATCCAGGTCCCACTTTTTCTGTCTTTGGGATGTATGTAGATTTAATTTCACTTCTGTAGACAAAAGCCATTATAATTTTTTATTATATACTCACTAATTAGAATTACTCTTTTTTGTTAATCGGAAGGTTCTTAATTGTTATGGTAACACAGTTGAATTATGTTCTGGCTAATCTTTTGGTTATTATAATCCTTCTTAAACTTTCCAATCTACTATAAGAAACTTTATTTACTTAATTTTTTATCTAACCATTCAGTCCATAATTGATTTCCTGTTAAAGTAGTTTCTACTATTTAAAACTAATCTAATTCTGGTAATTGAAATGTTCCTTCTTCTCCCAAATTATGAATTCGATAGATATATTAATCTACACCTATAGTTTACAAATAAAATTTAGTTATTGCTTAACCATTAGTAGTGAATAATTTCTCTAAATCTCTTGGATATGTAATTTTAAAGGATTTTACTGGTTAAGGGAATACTTCATTTTTACAATTACTAAAAATAATAATTGGCTTAAGGTCTTAAATATATTAAAATTATCTAGCTTAATTAGGTTGATTATTTTTATTGAAAAATGTTAAGGTATGTTAAAATATTTGGTTTAATCCTCTTCCATTAGATTACTTTTCATTTAAAGGTTCCCCAACACCTCTAGCATCATCTTTTAATAATCTTCGATGAATCATTAATTCTAATTGGCCAGAATGTAAACTAGTACCTCCTTATGATCTATCATTTAAAATAGCTACAACTTCTCCTGTTTAATTATTCTAAATTTACAATATTCCATTAACTGGGTAATAATTACCTGCTATTGGCTAATTTACATCTAAATCCCAAGTAGGTCTAAAATTTAATTTTCTTTATTGCATTCTCATTCCACTACTGTCAGTATAAAATATATCTTCACTTTAAATATCTGTAGAAATAATCATTACTATTTCCTTTCCATTTTCCTTTTGTATAGGAATTTCTGTAATGTATGATTCTATTTCATAAGTGTCTTCATTATGTTCTAATTTCTTAATTTTAGTATGTACATAATCCCTTTCAATATAAAATATTTAAATGAGCTTTCCTATATATAATCTATGTGTTTTAATTTCCCCAAATTCATTTGCCTCTTCTGAACTGTCTCTAGGTCTGAATATATAAGCACCACTATATTGTTTATCTTCAGAAGAGAGATAATATTTATAAGTTAATTTGAATTACTTTGAATTGTTTAATTAAATATAATCTTAAGTACTGTTATATTATAATGATTCTCCTTAAGGTAAAACAATAATTGCACTTGGGGTTTCTTAATTTGGTAATATTCTAAAATATTCAATAATTTATTTTGGATTTCTAGTATATATGAAATAGAGTTCACAATCATCATCATTATTAATACATACAATATCACCTGTTAATATCTTATTTGTTTAATCATAAATAGTCAAATTGATTTTAGGTACTTTAATTTATACATAATCTTAGATTGGAATATTTTTGCTATCAATAATATTAATTTATATAGCATTTCCATTCTTTAATTATTCATAAACAAGTTTACAAGAGGAAGCTGTTTAATTGTAATTGCATTCCTCAAAGACTATTTAAGATGTTTCATCTTGAATTTCAAATTCTATTAATTCTTTCATGATTTTATAAAGTTATTAACTTATTTTTTAATGTCCATTACACAACATTTCAATGTAATCATCTGTAACATATTATTTAGCTGTTCCTGTTACTGCATCATGATGTTGATTTGTTGCCAAAGCCTAATCAAATATTTATTAAGCATCTAATATTTATTAACGATTAACTTGAACATATTAAGATTTTCCATTGAGTAAAAGTGTTGATATAAATCTCCTTTAAATTTAAGCAAATCTTCCTAATTATTTTATCAACAATTTTAATGACACTCTACTAGTGAAGTATCCTGTCCAATATGCATTAGGTCTATCAGCATATGGCATAAAATCATCTACTTTTGTTGGATATTGTAAATTTAATTAATTAATGGCTTATACATATTAAGTTGGAGTTGAATACATAATCTACATATTATATTTTTGCTTATTCCCATTAATATATTTGATCAACCTGTCTATATTCTTATAATACATAGGTGCATTAGACCAACCAAAATCTGTACCTAATGTATGCATTAATATATTTCCAATATAACTTTAGTTTTGTTATTTAAAATAATCCACTAAAACATCTGCTCTTTTATCTACATTGTAATGAATGCTATTTTAATTATCTACAATTGGATCTTAATTATGTAAAGAGTCAAAACTAAATTAAGGAGGAGCTTCATAATGATTATAATTAATATGTGTAAAAATGGAATATTGATCAACAATTGATAACAATTCCATTTTTTTTTGATCTTTTCTTAAATTCATGTCTTAATAATCAATACGACTGAAAAACCAAGCATCAAAACCCATTAAAGCGAACAATTCAGCTTATGCAGATGTATGACCAAAGGGATCTAATTGCCATCCAATAGTAGGTTAAATTTAGAAATGATCTAAAATCCATTAATGTCCTAAGGTCATTTAATCTACAATATCTTCATAATATGCAGTTGCTTCATCATTCATACACCAACCTCCATTAATAAATTCAAATTATCCATTTTTGATTAGATATTTAGTTTTATTTCTTACATCATCATTTTATTCATCCCACCATCTTATAATAGTAATGAAAGAATTTACAATTTAAAAAATGCAATTTCAACTTAAATAAACTTTTTAGTTTAATCAAAAAATAATGATCTGACAACACTATCAATAGTATATTATATTCCTGCCCATTAAACTTTATTATTTAGACCATAATAATATTATTCATAAGTTTTAAGCCATCCAACATCATCATGAGAATGTGGTATCAAATGAACATAAATAGTATTTAAATCATTTTTTTCCACATTAAATCTTTTAGTTTATCCTACTAATAAATTTTCTCTTAAGTTCTTTGAATAGATTGTTAAGAATGTTAAGAAAAACGATAAAATAAAAAACATTATATATATTTATATAATAATAAAAATGAACAAATAAATGATGATCAATAATATAAACTTCTAGTTCTAAATAAAGGAGATGCAAATATTTATGTATTCTTCTTTAAACTTCCATAACTCTTACAAGCTTTAATTTTTTTAAATTAATCATCATCATCTGAATCTTCATCACTAGATTCATCTTCATCTTCTTCACTACTAGATTCAGATTTAGTAGTTCTAAGCATTTTCTTTTCTAATTCAGAAGGATCTTCTGGATTAATAAAATCTAAAACCATAGATCCTTTTTTATCAAAGAAATATAATGATAATGTAAATAGGATTGCAAATAAAGATATTCCTGAAAAAAAGAATCCTACATTCGAATAACCTAATTCAGGATCATCTGAAATTTCAACTATATAACCAGCTATAATGGGAAAGAATGCTAATGCAACACTTTCAAACATTCCCAATAAACCAAATGCAGTACCAACTACTTTTTCAGCAACAATATATTAAATAGAAGGAATCAATACACAAGAATATAAAGCATAATTAGATCCCAATAACATTAATGGAATAATAGAATACCAATTCGGTTATCCATGCTAACCATTTGGCATAATTCCAAAAGCAAAATGAGTCACTGTAAATAATATACATGTTATTAAAATGAATTTTCTTCTTTATCCTACTTTATCTATGTATGGTCCAAAAAAAGGACTTGTGATAGCTAAATTATCAAAAAAATACCTGCCATTAAATATGGAATTGTTAATACTTTTCCTGCTTAAAGTGTTGTAAATGCAAATTTTTCTTATAAAAAATCATTTGCATCATCTAAAAATGGAGTATATGATCCTAATGTTAATGTACATATCATAACTAATATCCAAAATGTTCCATTTAAATTTTTAATATCTTTAAATGATACTCTTTCAATTTCATCTTTCTATTCTTTTTCTTCAATTTCATCCTCTTCCTCTTATTCTTCAATTATAAATTAACCCTCTACATAACATATATTTTTATACTCAATTTATTAATCTCATTCTTTTTATCTAATATACACAAAACAACTGCACAAATAAATGAGAATATACAAAGAATCACACTAAAAAACAATGGATATGTTAAACCCTCATATGAATCATATAACATTGGAGTAATGAATGAGTTAGCAGCACTAGCTAATTCTGGTACTGTCATTATATAACCAATTGCCTTAGAATATATATATATTATTTTACTGTTGATAACTCTTTCCCTCTAAACCATTTACCAATTATAGCTGCTTAAGCTATTACTAAATTCTCAGATGCACATCCAAATATTATTCTTCCTACTAACATTATCCAAAATATTTTAAATGCACCTCCTAATGCTACAATTGTCTATGCAACTACTACTATTGCACTAAATAAAATAATCCCAAATCGTACACCTTTTATTTATTCAAATAATAATATTACCTAAAAAATCTATTATTAATCCTCCTATTAATGTTAAAAATATATTTGGAAATGAAAATGCAGAATATAGTAAATTATAATTTGATATTGATATATCTAAATCTTTTGTTAACTATTTTTATAGTGCTTATGGATTATCAAATGAATAATTGTTTCCAAACATTAAAAGACATCCAAGTATCATTATTATGTATTTTAATTTAGAATTATCAGCTTCCTCTTCTTTCTCTTCTTCATTACTCATCTCACTTTCCTTTACTATAGTTTTGTTGATATCATCAACTTTCATTCCACAATTTAATTATTTTTTTAACTTAATTATATATATTTAGTACACTAATCAATTACCAACTATAATCCATGATGTCTTATTGTTATACTATTATTTATTTAAGCATTTCAGTCCTTTAATCTAAAAAAGAAAGTCTCAAAGCAAGAATGGAAAAGAAATCAAGTCGAAAATTCATTTTTCTTAAAATTTAATAGGAAGATCAATAATAATAAGTATAAAATAATAGAGCGATCATTAAATCTAATTTAAAGGGTGTATATATTCAATAAATAAGTTGGATAGATTTTGCTTATTTTAAATAAACCGCTCCCAGTTTCAAAAGATCAAATAGAAGAAGTATAAGATCTAATCAAAAAATTAGATTTAGAAATTAATTCAATTGTTACTGAATTCATATTTCCTACTACTAAAGAATTCATTAAACTTATGTCATTTAAGATTTATTTGGAGAAGGATGTTTAGGTTTAGTGAAGAGAATTATTCACGAAACTAAATAATAATTATTTGCTGAAAAAATATTGTAGACTTAAGATGATGAAATAATCAGAAATGCAAATTATGTATTCATTTTTAGAGAGTTTAAGAGACTTATTAAAATGTTTCATTAAAATATTATTAAAGAACATAAATTATTTGTAGATTTTGATAACAGCTTCCAATATGAAAGTAAAGCTTTATAGTTATGAAATTAATAGAAGGATAGGAAATGTTTGAAGTATTAAATTCATTAGGCTATTATTGTGAAGCAGATGTATAGGAATTATTTATATAATTATTCAGTGCATCGGTATTTGCCATAGAGATTTGAAACCAAACAAAATTCTTTGTGTAAATAGTATTAATGATTTTGTTATTAGATAAAAAGTAAATAAAAGTGAAAGATTTTAATGTGAGTAAATTCAGTGATTCATACAAAGAATTTGGAGATTTACAAGAGAGGGATAATATTGAAATGTGAAATATACTGGAACTGTATCATTTTCAGCTTCTGAAATTTTTACAGGAAAAGGATATCAGTCATAAGAGATATATATTGAATATAGTTAGATAGTTGATATTTAGAGTGCAGAATATATATTATATTCAATGTTATCAGGATAGTTGTCAATAAATGGAAATTAGTAGTCATAGAATTAATATTAGTTTAAATGATTTAATTGAAAATATAAAACAAGCAAAGATTCAATTTCTTGGAGAATATTTGACGGTGTTTCTGAAGAAGTTATGAATTTGATAAGTGGGTGATTAGAAAAGGATTGGAATATAAGACTTCATCCAGATAAAGCCTTGAAGCATATATGATTTAGTGAAGATTAGAAATTATTAGAAAGTCAAAGAAGTATATTAAGAAGATTAAATGATATAAAAAATGATTCAAGATTAATTATTAAATAGAGACATAATAAAAGATAGTAATAAATACTTGTAGGTTCATAATAAATAATAATAAATAGTAGATTGTAGGAAACATAATAATAATGAACAGATATGTGTTCAATGAGATTAGAATAATGTCTAAAAAAGAGTTAATTTAGTTATAATGCATATAAAATAGGAGAAAATGAACTCAGTATAGACTAATATTAACCACACCTTTTCTAAATAAAGAGAATGAGTTAGAGAAAATAGGATTATTTGAATGTAAAATGATAGATCTACTTATCCGAATGTTCAGATAGATGTTTAAGAGATGAAAGAAAATAGAATCTCTAAGAAAATTCTGATAAAAGTTATTGATATTATATGAACCAAGAAATAAACTATAAATTTATTTACTAATTTATGTTTTATAATACGCAACATGGGGACATTATTTAATAAACAACAAAATATCTTTAATTTTCTTAGGTTCAAAACTATCCAACATATCCTATATTTTGATTAATAAAAACATCGACAAAATCAAAGATGACACTTTTTGAATAATTAGGAGGAGAAGCCGCCGTCACAGCAGTAACAACATAATTCTATGCTAACATCTAAGCTGATGCCACAGTTGCTAATTTCTTCAATGGAATTAACATGGCTGACTAAACAAGCAAGACAGCTTCATTTTTATGTGCTGCTCTTGGAGGACCAAAGGCTTGGGGAGGCAGAGTAAAAATATTATATTAACAAAATATTAGAACTTGAAAGAAGTTCATGCTAATATGGGAGTCACTGATGCTCAATTCACAACAGTCATTGGACATTTGAGAAGTGCCTTAACCTCAGCTGGTGTCGCTGCTGATTTGGTTGATTAAACCGTCGCTGTTGCTGAAACAGTCAGAGGAGACGTTGTCACCGCCTGATCAATATCATATATCATGCACATATATCCAACAGCATCTCATTTCAATTTTCTCCCATCTATTTTTTCATCTACTCTAACTAAAATTAATCAACTTCTATAATACTATTTTATTCTAAGAAGTGCACTACCATATTTATTATACAATCCTCATACTCTAAACTAAATCTCTACACGTTTTTACACCATAGATACAACATAAAACTCATCTCACATATTTATGTACAGAATGCCAAAAACGAAAACTGATCCGATATTGTATATATAAATCCATTTTACAAACTTTCTTCTTTATCTTCATTCATCTCTCATATCAGATCTTTTATGTTATTATATATATATCCTATCAACTTATTCAATCATTTACTAATTAGCTTCTAAATTTACTAGAATCAAATTATTATATATATCAATTGATTTTCATATTTCTCATCAATATTCAGACATTTTAATAAAGCACTTATACTATATTAATGAATTTTTAAGACTGATATAATTATTTTACACATAATTATTATAAATTTTACACATCACTAGTGTATTTTAATAGATTTTGATATTTTTTAGACACTTTCATTTATATATATATATATTAGTATCAATTCAATAATTTTTGTTTATATTTGATTTAGATTTCAACTATATAAATGAACTATATATTATATATTATTGAATGACACTTTTATTTAATCCTTAGAAAATAAAGATTAATTCATTATATTAATTATATAAATACAATTACTTGATGGATTAAATAGATTTATAAGATATGAGAAAGAAGCTTCATGCTTACAAAAAGACTGGAAAAAAATAAGTCATTAGTATTCTTAATTAATTAGAAGATCCAAAAATTGATTAAAAGTATAATTACTGATATAGATTTAGGGCACTTGCTGAATCAAAAATTCATAAAACTGTGAGGACACTTACTTAAATTGAATTAATAGGAGATTCAATTTTAAGTGAACAAGATCTTAAATAAATGAAAGAAAAAGCAACAGAAACCTTATAAAAATTGAAAAGAAATGAGAAGCCAGGACCATAAGAAAAAACAACAACATTGTCTGTAACTCCAGATAGAAAATAATCTGTAGAAGTGTAAAATACAGTACCAATTAATTAAAATGATTTTATTAATTAATTGGGACTTCCATAGAATTTTGATCCAACAAGATTAAAAGTATTATAAACAATAATACAGAAATTTTGTAGTGAATAAATTCCATAGTAAGAAAGCATAACATTTTGTAAGAGATTAGAAAATGAAGTAAATGATTTAATTTATTAAAGATTAGAATGAAGTTTAAGGATAAGGAGAGACAATATTAAACAGCAATAAAAGAGATATTGAAATACTTATAAAATGATAAAGATGGAAGTGTTAGAAATAGATTATTAACTGGTTTAATTGATATTCCAACAGCAGCTTAATTAAGATCAGAAGATTGGACAAGTGCAACTGTATTATATAATAAAGTCTATATGATTAGAGATTAGCCATAGCAGGTGGAGTAGGAAGAGAAATTCTATCAGCAAATGATATGAATCATAATAAATATATAGCATAAGCTATTAATAAAGATGTAGCATTAGCAATGTGTAATAATTGTGGATAAAAATAAATGAAAATGGTTAATGAAATTTAAACTAGAGCAAGTGATGAACCATCAACTAAATTTTACGAGTGTTTGAATTGTGGGATTGGAGAAACTACAAATGGATGATTTTATTGGTTATTGAATATAAATATAATAATACACTTACAAAAGACATATTTATAATATTAATAATAATGCATATATCAACATAAGAAGAATTAAAATTAAGAGCGAAATAGAATGAAATATCATCAGGGGAAGAAGATGGATTCTCTGATTCTAATGATGAATAAGATCCTGAAAATTATAATTTTTATATGTCATAAGTTGACTTTGCTTCATTAGCTAATGGAATTGCTTAAGATGATTAAAAAGGATAAGAAATTAATTTAAGGGAAAGAGTTAGTACATAATAATTGAGATAAGAAGTCAATTAAGTAAATCAACATATTAGTGGAAATCATTAAAATATTACTAGTGTTCCTAATCCAATTAAATTACTAGTTTCAAAATAGAAAAGAAGATACAATTATAATGGATTTAATTTAGATTTAACATGTATTCTAAAATCATTTATATAGATATAACCGAAAAAATTATAGCAATGGGTTTTCCGGCTGAAAATATAGAATCTATTTACAGAAATTCAATGTAGGATGTTCGAAGATTTTTTGATTCTGTACATCCTGGACATTATAAAGTATACAATCTTTGTGAAGAAAGAAAATATGATCATTCTAATTTTAATTAGGTAGCAGAATTTCCATTTTAAGATCATTAAGCACCTACTTTTTCACTTATTTATGAATTCTGTATTGATTTAGTAAATATCTTAAAATATAAATAGGATAATTGGCTTAAAGCACACGAAAAAAATGTTGCTGGGATTCATTGTAAAGCAGGAAAAGTATTTAAATCATTTTACAACTAAAGGGACGTACTGGTGTCATGATATGTTGTTATATGCTTTATGCTAAATAATTTACTAATGCTTATGATTCAATGAGATATTATGGTATGATAAGAACTAAAAATAAAAAAGTAATCGAATTTTTATTTATTCAAAGGGAGTTACTATACCTTCATAAATTAGATATATCTTTTATTTTGAAAAAGCACTCAATAATAAATGGGTCCCTGATAACATGCCAAATAAATAAGTTGAGTTAGTCAAAATCCGAATGATTCCAGTACCAAATGTTAATTTCTTTGGAGGTTGTGCCCCTTGGTTTAGAATCTAAAATAAAGATAAAGAATACAGTTCTAAAAATCAATTCCAAGTTAAAGAATATAAATTAGAACCATATATAGAATTCAAACTAAAAGATATTGTTTTGTAAGGAGATGTTCTTTTATAATTTTTAAATTAAGGATTTTTATCTAGGTATTTCTCTCAGTTAAATTTCTTAGTAGTGAGAAACTCTTTTAAGCTTGGTTCAATTGTGACTTCTTTGATTATACAGGTGTTCTTATGATAGATAAATTTATGCTTGATAAAGCATGTAAAGTATCATTTTAATTTTGAAAAATTAGGACAAATCAGGTAAAACCTTTTAAAAAGATTTTCGTATTGAATTACATGTTGTTGAAATTAATTAAGATAATAAGTCACTACAATCTGTTTATAATAATACAATTAATTAAATTACTTATAAAAATTTTGGATTTTGATCATTATATTTATTTCAATAAAATTAAAACTAAAATGAATAACTCTCAATCTACTTATAGTAACAATTCAAGATTTGTATCCAATCATAGAGATCCACTACAGAAATACAAATAAAGCTTAAAGGAAAAATTTAAACATATGTATGATTAAATTGATGAATAAAAATTTGCTAATCCTTTTTCACCTCATGAAGGAACTATATTTTTAACTGAATAATAATCATTAAGATCTTTCTTAAACTCATCTTAAAAATTAGGTGAAATTTCTCATTTTCAAGATGAATTAATTTCAATTAAAAAAGATAATGAAATGATACAGGTTAATGCAGAACCATCTTATTAAACTATTCATAAATTAAAACCTAAAATATTTGATCAACTTCATTTTTCAATTCCCCTTTTTAAAAGTCTTGTTAAAACAACTATCATGCCAATATAGTAATTACAAGAAGACAAGTTCTGTTAAACCAGTTTTATAGAAGATACATTATCTAATTAAACTTTAGTTAAAACAATTTAAATTAAAAAACCTAAATCTTCCATAGGAATTTAAGTTAATTAAATTAAAGATCATGTTGAATTAGTGAATGCATCTGTTTAATTTAGTACTAGATCTAATTAAAAAATATCTTAAATTCACAGTTTTTAATCATATATTGATAGATATTATGATTATTAGTAATTAGAATAGTGTGATATTAGAAAATAAAATTATTCAGAATTAAAGTTTGTAAATCAAATTGATGATTATTACTACATCTTTTGTAACATATGTTAATAAATTGTAAGAATGTACAAGAATAATCCTGATTAATTTCATTAATAGCATTGCAAGACTTTAAAATATGAAAATACATTTTAAGAATTGATAGGAAAATTTAAATACCTATTAACTTATGAAACTAATTAATTAAGAGATTATGATGATAAATGTATTAATATTAGAAAATATTGTCTTACAGCTTTAGAAATATGTAGTTTATTAGAGAAAACTCATTGTAATAAAAGAATCAATTAGTTATAAGAAGATTTAATAAAGATTCATTAGGAAATATATAAGCTACATGATATCCATTCAATGAAAATCTATTAATTATTTGAATAAATATCAATAAAATTAAAAGCTTGATTTAAAAAGAGATTAATCAGTATTATTTGTTTTAACATAAATATACATATGATATAGAATCACTTTTTTTTTAATATTTTATCATAATTAAACATAGCCAAAACTAACCCAAAAATTACTAATGGAGCAATTACTTAGCCTACTTTATTCTATTCTTTTGTAGATGTTTCCTTCTTTATATGAAATATGATCTAAATGATTAAAATATATTACTGGTTAAGCAGTTATCTATCTATTAAGTAATTATATTTTTGATATTTTTTATTCGAAATTTAGTTATTTATTAGTATTTTCTCCTTTTTCTTTAGTTTTTTCAACAACTAAAAATAATTTAAGAGTTTTAGCTTCATTTATTTCAACTTCGAAGTAATTATGAAAACTCAATGTTCTTCCTTAAACTTACTCTTGTAAATATTTAAATATAATACCATCTTGATTATCAAATACTTTAAAAGATTTAATATAATACAAATTTTTTTCTGTTTATGTAAAATCTCCTTCAAAAACCACTTATCCTATCAATCTAAAATGATCAAATGACTTTTCATCAATATCTAAATTTAATAATTCTTCTTGTATTTCATCTACTTAGACTTATTATTTTTCTTATTCTGTTTCTGTTACTTATTCAAAAAAAGTTTAATCATATTATTATTAATTTGTTTAATCAACTGTATTTTCAAAATTCGAATCTACTTCTGTTTATTATTATGCTTTCTCAACTTTATCATTTTAAGTAGAAGTTCTCTCTTATTATTATTATTATTGTTATTATTGTTATTATTGTTATTATTATTGTTATTATTGTTATGATTATTATTGTTATACTTTTGGCTCTTCAAGTGGTGCTCTCTTAATAGAAAAATTCAACTATTTATTACAAAAAGTGCTAGCCTCATCAAATGTTTTGGATTGGAATTTTAAATTAATTTAACTTGGACTTGTTATAAATCCTTTTACTTTTGGTTAAATAAAAATAGTGTAATCAATTAATGAAGAAGCATCATCTTCGATTTCTATAGAATAGAATCCATTTTCTGATATTTCAATATAATCAATAAATTAATTATTTGTTCCTAAAAGTTTCATTTCAATTTGATTAACATTAATATCTTACCTATCTGCCTTTGGAATTCTAATAAAACCACTACATATAATGACATCTTAAGCTATCACACTAAATAATGAGACAAATCCAAGTATTATTTTTATCATAAATATATATTATTTTAAATTCAATAAAAATATTATATTATGTCAGTGCTAGCGAAGATATGTTCATCATTATGAGCAGATGTCCCTATCAAATTTCATCATTTAATTATTTAATTAACTAATAAATCAATTAATATACCTTTTCCATATTTAAAATTTATGGGATTATATATTAATTTATGCAGTAAACTCCTCTAAGGGGTCGAAAAAGTCTATTCGATTATTTATTACAAAAAAGAAGTTTAAGTTCTAAATAAAAGTCAAAACATTTAAGTGGAATCTATATTCAAGGAAATAGAGCTACCATTGATTCAAAATTTGAAAAAATAAAACAAAATTAACTTAAAATTAAAACTGAAAATATGGATTATTTTGTTTTAGAAACTAATGATACCACAATCATCCCTTAAACTAAAATATATTCATAAAGATAACCTGCTATTCATAATTTACAATTCAAGATTAATAAATAACAAACTAAATTACAAATTATTAACAGAAAACCTTGTAAATCATTTTATACCATTCAAATCTATTCAAAATCCCAAGAAAAGTCTGAAAGCAGATAATTTAAGTGAAAACAATATGTATATAACTATATATATTTTATAAATTGCATAAGAGAAATTCTCACAATACCTTTTAAATAAAAAATGTTGATGATTTTTTAAATTGCTTACTGTGCAAATTTTTAATTTATTCTTCTCAAATTCCTTTATTTATATGCCTTCATCTGGAATTTATATAATTAATTGTTTGAATTAATGTTTTACACATTTTAATAGAATTATAGATATAAAGATTTTTGTAGAATTTTGTTTAAAAATGAACTTGAAACAAAATATATTATTTAGAATTAATTGGTTTAAAAAAATAAAATAAACCGAATCACGTTTGTTTACAGAAATTAAATTTGCTAAATTTATGTTCATCTTGTATTTTATGCTTTAAAGATGCACAACTAATTTTTTAAGATTATTTAATATAATTTAACATTTTGGACATTTTGACCAAATTTTACAAACATGGAACTTTAACACATTAATTAGTTACATTGTTAGCATTAAGAGCTTTCTTTTTTTCAAATAAAGATGGTATTTCGTGTTTTTTTTAATTCTTTATATTCATTACAGAATTTTTTATTTAAAGTGCAATTAAATGGTAAAAATTCCAATAATCTAAATCACATCTTTCCATAGATCATTGAGATTCATTTTATATTTTTATGTATTTGATTTCATCATATTTTTCAACTTCTTTTAAAGATTATCGAAATGTTTATTTGAATAATTGTTTTTAATTTTAAAGTTACTTTAGAATTACCCTCATTTGTTCTAATTATTTTAACTATTTCTTCTCTAAATTTAATTCCCAATGCTATTAATTTATTCTTTATTTCATAATAGCTCTTATAAGGTTTGTGAATCATTAAACCAAGCTTATCATTGGATTCAATTAATGCTAACCCAAGTTTAGTAGTTTTAATTATTAAACCTTTTTTTAATTTTATAAAATCAAATATTTTAATAATTATTATCAATTAAGTTCAGTTCGAATACCATTTTAATAATCAAATCAAATAATTCAGATTCTGACAAAGTGTTAGGTGGGAAAGTTTCTTCAGAATAAAAATTCAATGTAATTATAACTTAATCATTTCTTAATATTATGAACCAGGTTATTCTATTCAGTTATCATTAGGATAATTTATAAAATGTTTTATTCAACAATAACTAAACTTTGATTATAAGAAGATTCTTCCCAAACTTATAAATTTATAGTAGTTTTCTTTCTTTTTGCATTTTTAGAGCAACAAGCTAAAAAATTACTTGCTATTAACTAATAAAAATTCGATTAATTTTTTGAATAAACTTATGATTCATTCATTATTTTAAATGGATCCCAAACATTTGTCAAAATGAGTTTTTATAAATTTAAATAAAATATTATTGTATTTTAATACTAATCATCAAACATTTAATAAATAATAAATAATAAAAATAGTTAAGATGAATTAAAACTAAAACAATTATTAGTATTGTTAATGGATACCATTTCTCCCAACTCTCATAATTACAAGGGTATTAAAATACTTTAAATGACTATTTACAGATATTAACCACAATCCAGCTACCTTATCTCCAAAGTTATAATCAAATTTGAATAATAATTTTTCAGGAGATAAGATTCTTTCACAAGAATCATCCTAACTCTGTTAATATCTTATTGAGTTTGCCATTTAAAGCTTCTCTGTCACATTGAGTATCTTGATTTTCCAAACTTACTTTAAACAAGAAGAATTCATTTAATGCTACTTAAAATCTCTTCATCATTCTATAATATTCAATAAATTCTTTGTGTTCTTTTTTATTTATAACAATAATGTAAATATCTTCAGAACTTTTATTATTTAAATAAATCACTTCATTTAAATATATTTAAATTCATAAATTTAGTAATTTATCCTATTTTATTTCATATTTCTATAAACTTAAATTAATTTAATTCAATATCAATAATGATTAATTAATTTAAATTAAATATTACTTAAGTCTTTAGAAATTATATATAATTAAATAATTATTGATATAAATCAAATACTAAATATCATTTTAAAATACTTGTTAATTCATATAAGTTAGATTTCTAGGTTACTCATTTTTATAAAGAAAACATAATCACAGTTTTCATCATTAGGTAATTGAATCGCATATTAAGTATTTTTCATTAAATCTAAGCAAACTAGATTTTTATACTCTTTTAGATATGCAAATAAATAGGATTAATTTAAAAGCAATTTAATGGGAGTTTTAGTTTAACTAGATAAACATTCTAAATTATATAAATAAATTACCTCCTTTTTCATTTAAACCATAAACTTTTGGAAATGCAGATTTTTATTTTATTTATGTCAAATTAATGATTCCTGCTTGAATTTCATAATTATCTACAGATGATCTAAGATATATGTGAATTTAATTTAATTCTGTTAATTTAAAAATACTTTCAACAACAGCGAAACATTCTTTAATACTGAATATTGTACAAAATTTATTTGAGTAATTCTATGTTTTTCTGATTTATCAATGTCAAATCTTTTAGAAGTGTTTTGTTATATATATTTGATTTATTCAGTATCTAAATAAATTCTTTTATCATTTGATCTTGTTAATTATATTACTTTTGATTCTTCATTTTATCTATCTTTATAACCTTTTAATGGAGGAGGTTTAGAAGGTGACATATATGATTGATTATTAATTTCTAAAGTTATATTAATAGATTAATCATTTTAAACTTTATAATTAATATTTTGAATTGGCTACGATAAAATACTATTTTATTATTTCTAATCATCATTGTATCCTCGAAGTGGCAATATCTTAATTTCAGGTATAGAATTAATAACCTATTTGGTTGAATTATTTCTTATAATATTTTCATATGATTAAATCTATTAAGTTTCTGATAATATTTTTTAATTTTAAAACTATTCTTAAGAATCTTAATTTCGATTGGTATCTTATTCAAAATGCTGATTTTTACGAGCTTATTTCTATTTTGTTAATACAATATATTTATAAGGTTTCTCATTTAATTTATCACTATTATTTGTATTAAGATTATTTCTATTCTATTAAATATCAAAATGATTCCTTAATGATTGTTCTCTTTACTATTACTATTGTGGATCCATAAAAATAAGTTAATCTTTTGAACTTTGAAAATCGGTTTTCAAATTAACATCCTTGAGAGAATTTTTAATATCTAAAATATTATCAATTAATTAATCTTTTTATTCAATTGAAATAAACTCTTATTAATGAATATTAAATGTAATAATTTATTTATTGTTATCAATAGATTAATATTATAATCGTAATTCTCTTTATCATTTATTTTCCTATATCTAATTCAATAATGATTGTTATAGAATCTTAAATTCTGTATCAGTTTTAGCTAAATGTATTTTAATTGATTTCTCTAATTTATTATATTGATTTTCTGTTTGATAAAGACAATCTTTGAAAAAATAAAGTTATTCATTATCCAAATTTTAATAAACATCAATAAGATTAGTGATTGTAGTATCTTAATCAATTTAATTAGGAAGTAAATAATCTTAAAATTATTAATAGGATTGAATTTATTCTTTCCAATTTTTATAGGTATCAAAAAATGTTTGATTAATCAAGGATATCAATGCATCTTCATGATTAATCATAATTCTGTGAATCCTAGCCAATAAATCTTAAAGTAAAGTAGTTTTTTTGTTATAAAGTTTAAGATTAATGGTAGTAATAAGATCTTCTTTTTCTAATATTTCATGACCTTCATTTTAATGTGCTACAATTGAGTCCCAATCATTTAAAATTCTATCTTATAGACATTATGCACTCACACAAATGAAATACGCTTCTTATAACATAATTATTAAGTGTTTACTTGTTTATTCACTTAAAAAGATCAAAAAATAAGATAATCCTGTAAATATTATGAAAAGAAGTATTTTAATTAATTTTATAATAAATAAAAATGATAATTAAAAAAATCACAAATGTGTGATTATAGGTTATGATGCAGTTCTTGTAAATTATTTAGTATCTGTTCTATTTCTAATTTCAATATCTTTTTGATGATTTGTTAATTCTTTGAATGATCGATAAGATCTCTTTTTATTTTCATTAGATTAATGTTATTATAAAGAATCATATTTACTATTATTTTCTTTAATAGTATCATAACCTATAATGATATCTTGAGAAGCATTTGATGATACATAATTACTCATTTAACGACTATGATAAGTAGTTTTAAAATGTGATGGATTCTTCAATTCAATTGATTCTTAAGTAGAATGTCTTAAATTGTTAACATAATAGTTTTTATCAATATTTTTAGGAGTATAGGTATGCTTCATATTTGATTTGAATATATTCTATTTAACATAATCATCACCTTAATATTTTAATTAACTGTCAAATAATCTTATTTAAATCATATTCTATTTTTGTTGTTCTCTTTAATGTTATTTATGTATCATCATTTTATATTATGATGTAAATTTATCCTCTCCAGGTGTTATAGCAATAGTTTCTGTTCTAGATTAACTTGAATCACTTTTTAAAATATCTTTATTTTTTGGATCACTTAATAAAAATAATTTATCCTTCTTTGTCAATATTTTTAATGGATGCAAATCTTTTTATGTTTCTTGTTTTTACTTTTTTAATAAACTATTTATTTTTCTTAAATTCTAATGTGCTATTGCCTTTATATATCTAAACTCTGGTTTTACATTATCTAATACTCTATCTAATTCTTTTTAATAATGATTTTCAGGACCATAAAATTCTGCAAAACAATCTTTTATTTTTGATGATGCCATTTAAAAATGATTTGCTGTCTCTACAATACCATTAACCATCTATTATCTATGATTCACTACTTCAACGAAATCATTTATAATTCTCTTAGAATAAGTTATCTTATTTTTTTATGAATAAGGTTTTGGTAATTAAATATAATCAAGAGGATTCTTTTTCCAATACTTTTTCAAATTCACTCTAACTGGACTATCATGCCAATTATGAATTACTTACACATTTTTATTTAAAGGTTTCATTATTTTATATCACTTTTTATATATTCTCTAAATAAATTAAACTTTATTTCTTATTCTAATTCTATCTTCCATTATTTTCAACATTTCTATATGGTTTTTTTGACTATTTTTATTTATAAATACAAAAATATATCAAAACATTTATTCCTACTCATTATCTTATTAATATTTTTATGCTTTAAAAAGCTTTAGTTTATTATCTATTAGATGATAATCCAATACAAATATCTGACCTTTTTGGTATCAAAAATTCTAGAAAACAATATCAAATAACTTAAACTAAATTTTTAAGAACTTCTAATTTGAAGCAAATTATTATCCAATAAAAAAGGAACAATAGTTTAAATATATAAAGAAAAATAAAATCCTCTAATCCTGCAACAACTCCAAAATATTTTTTAAATAATCGTTCTACTGATTACAGATATTTAGATCATTTAGAAATTTTTCAATAAAAAAGAATTAATCTCAATCAAAATACTTAAAATTAAAATAAACCCTAATTGTACTTTGGAATCAAACATTAAATGTTTAAAGTAATTAATCTTATTATTCATATAGGCAAAAATTCAATTGCAACAAAGAAAGCTAGAGGATATGTTCTGAAAATAATAAACATTTTTTTTAATGATTAATTAATTTTATTATTTTTTCTGTAATGAATTTAAACAGATAAGAATCCCTTTAAAAAAGAAACCCCATATTGTATCGTCCAAATAGATTATATTCAATTTCAGAAAGGCATTAAACTGAAGATCTTAAAATTTTTGTAGAATTATCAGGTAGAAAAAACTCTCTTCAAAATCAACCTTCGACTTTTTAATAACCAAATTCATAAAGAATCTAAATATAAAAATATAGAAATCTATATTTATATGATAAAAAGCTTTTCAAAAATAGAAGGGAGTCAAAATCTTCCAAAGAAAACTCTCATGATCAAAAATAATCTATATTCTCAATTAAACTATAGAAGCCATCCTCTCATCTACCTTAATATGAAGAAATGAAAATCTTTAAACTCAAACTAATGAAATCTGAATTTATTAAAAATAAGGTTCCTGAAATCTAAAAAGAAGTAAAGGTAAATTATTTACAAAATGCAAAAAAAGTTTCTAATCTAAATCTAGAGCCTATTAAATTCAATAATAAATTGATTGTTTTACCTTCAGTCAGAGGATGGGATAATAATAATTAAAGTTTTTACAGATCTAATTGATTATGTTTTTATACTTTTGTTTCAAATAGATAAATTTATAATGATTAAGGTATATTTGAATTCATGTATTCATTTAGAGTATTTTATTTTAGAAAACCTTCTGTTACTAATTCATTTGATAAATTAAAAATATCAAGAAACAAGTTTCAATATAAAATTTGATTGTTTCTATTTTAAAAATGATTAGATGGTTATGCAATAAGTGAATTAAGATATTTAGATATTTAGATTGAAAATTCTAAAAATAGAAGAGTATTTTTATGTATAAAATCATATAATTAATTAGATATCTATATAATCATAGTCTTTAACCATTTTTCCATTAGCAGACTATAATTTCTTGATTTTGACTTATTAATTTTCCTTCACCATGTTGTTTACCATTTAACCAATAACCTTCATATTTTTTTCCGTTTCCCCACTCCATAATTCCAAAACCATTTTTTTTATCAAATTCATAATCACCCTCATATTTTCTTCCATCTGGCCATATCTATATTCCATTTCCATGCATCATATCATTTTTCCAATATCCTTCATAATATCTTCCATCTGACCATGTATATTTACCAAACCCATTCATTTTATTATTTTCCCATTATCCATCATATATACTACCATCAGCCCATTTATAAATTCCTTAACCATTTTTCATACCTTTAGAATATTATCCTTCATATATACTACCATCTGCCCATGTTTCACAACCAGTTCCATGATATAGATCTTAATCCCAATCTCCTTCATATCTAGATCCATCTTTATGCATATATACACCATATCCTTACGCTTTATCTTCCTTCCAAAACCCTTCATAAATATCACCATCAACATGATAGAATATACCATAACCATTTGCCTAATTGTTTCTCCATTCTCCTATATAACGAGCACCATCTTTCCAAATTTATTCACCAAAACCATCTCTAACCTCTCCTAACTATTATAATCTATTGAGTTACCCAATCTCCATCATAGCGTAAATTACTATCTGATTTTTTCTTTTCTGTATTCTATTGTTATAACGATTAACTAAGTTCAAATTTCTGATGATGGTTTTAAAGTGAATTATACTCTTTATAAGACTTTATACTTTAAAAGTAACTATTGTAAACTTAGACATCATTTCTTTATGAAAATTTTGATGATTTTTAGTAACAATTATTCGTTGACTAATATATTGTTTCAGTATTATGTCTCCTTTAATTTAAGAGTTTTCTTTCGCTAATTAATTATTTTCGTAACTCATTTGTTCTCTCACTCTTTGTTATCATTATTTAAGTTTGTTCTTCTTATGTTTAATAGCATTTACATTCATTTCCCATTATTTTATTTTATTACAATGATTATTACTTCTAAAACACTTTCAAATTTTCCTATTTACTAGTTATATTTTAAAAAATTTATTGATTGCCTTCAAAATTTCTAAATCATTAATTTTACATAGAATATCATAAGATCATAATCTTGTTTTCAAAATAGATACTGCTTTCAGCGTTTTAAATGGTAATCATGTTTATATTCATTAATATAATATAAAAATCAATTTATTTTTCATTCCAAATTATTTTAGTGAAAATATATCATCATTCTCCTTCATAAATTATTTTATCGTTCATATTAACTTCTAATCTTAATATTGTCTATATTATATTGATTATATTCCATTAAAAAAGAACATCATTACAATAATTTGTAAATTCTCCATAACATTATCATTTATAAATCAGCGATTATTAATCACTCAAAAATTATTAATATTTAAATTATACAATCTAGATGGATTCATCACCACCAACAGTGAAAACATACCTTCTTGTAAAAAATTAACAAATCAATTTCAAAGAAAATACTAAAATTTTAAGTTCTAAAATAAATTTTGAAGACCCAACTGCATTATATAAAACTAGAAACCTACTAGCAAATATGATTAAGGGAAATTTTCAATTTTAATCTAATGTTAAGTCGAAACAATGAACAAATTTGAGGTTTAAGAAATTTTGATTTATTACATCTATACCATACCCTTTAATATTAGAAACATATTATATTCATTAATTTTTATTTTCTTAAAGATTAATTATTCATGGCATTCGGTAAATAGAAGTCTAATTGCTATTTAGAATTCTTTTTTTTTATTTTTCTAAAAGAATATGAAATATCTTTATGTTTAATTTTAGATAAATTTTTATATATAATTAATTACTTATGTATCATCTGCATTTTAATTAAAATCAAAGTCTATATTTTGTATACAAAAAGATTATCCATTTTTCATATAAATATGTCAAGATAAGATTATTTTGAAACTTTAAATTTAATAATCAGCTCTTTTAGTGTTCAAAGCTTAAAATTCTACTTTTTATTATTAAAATTAATTATCTGTAGAATTTTTTAGTTATCATTTGAATCATTATCCAAATACATAATTTTTGTATTTTCAATTCTTTAAAATAAGTACTAAAGTTTAATAAAATTTTATTACATTAATATCAATAAAGTTTATTATTGATTGTATTGTTTATAAAAAAGCAATAAAGGTAGATATCATCAGTCTTTGAGAATCATTTCCAATAGTGATTGAAGCAATACTAAATTATGATATAGATCCAAACAGAGAAAATGAAAAAAAATTAGATATATTGGAAGAATGTTAATAAATGTATCATGAATTAGCTATTTAAGACGAATTATGGAATAAGTATATTGTTATTAAATACTTACTTTGCAAGCAAAAATCATAAAATTTACAAATTATCTTCACTATAAAACCAGAAAAAATAGATGAAAATTTTTCATCATGAACTATATTGCTTTATAAAAATGGAGAAAAATTCTTGATTTTGCCATATATTAAATAGTCTATTAATGTGATGTATTAATTTAACTCTTTGCGTTGTATCTGATAGAACTAAAGATTATTATTATAATAATTTCCAAGATTAGATTCTTTTTTAGTCTTTTAACATTCAAACAGACTTTCTTTTAGGGCATTTTTATAAACAGAAAGTAAAATGTCAAGCAATAATTTTGTTTATTTGATTATTGATAAAATGAGTTAAATTTGATATACAAAATCAAAAAAAACCTATAATCAAATACACATTCAAAAATCTTAACATTATAAAATTAGATTTGGAGAATTGAAATAAAGCAATAAAATTTATTGAAAAAATTAAGAAATTAGCAAAGATAATGTTAAATCATTTAAAAATCTTTGATGATAAAGTTAAATAGAAATGTTGAAAATACATATAATAATTTAATCAGTTCAATTTATAATAAAAATCAGTATAAAAATTAGAGTGATTCCTAAAATTTGATTTTAATTTTAAATAAAATTTAATATAAATTTAAATGTAAAACAATATAATATACAGAGTTATGAATTGAAATCAAAATCTATTATTTTCATTTTGTATTTTTAAAGAATATCTGCTTAATAATTTTCTTTCCAACATATTTATGATAGTATGACGAATATTTTCAGTTTAAAATTTTTATCTCTTTTTTATATTTTTATCGACAAATGGTATCTAGAACACTTCTTGTTTATCATTATCTGATATATTTGTCAAAGACATCTTCTTAAAACATTTTGGGGTTTCATATGTTAATTATAGTTCTGGTATAAAAATAGAAGATTCTTTTAATGGTCTTGATTATAGTAAATATAAATTACTTTATTAGAGGTGCTCTAAGAATAATATTTGTGTAATCTAAATCATCAAATGTATGTTGTCTATTTGTTTGATCACCCATATTATTTGAAAATAAATAATTAAAATGTTGATCACAATTGTTTTAGACTTAAATACTCAGTTATTAAATATTTTTCCTTCTTAAATTCAACCAAAATTATCTAGAACTTCATATTTGAACATATTTTATTTTCACCAATAATTTTATTTATATATAAAGAATTATTAACAAATATATTAATTATTGAGAAGAAGAAAATAAATACTTTAAAAAAAATAACATAGTAATAGGTAATAGGTTGTGGGGAATAAAATTTTAGAAATGATATAAAAAGATAAAATATTATATATAATAATTTGGTATAAAATTTGAAAATGAGTGTGCCTTATCAATAAACAGGGAATCAGTTAGATTATTAAGAAATAAAATAAACAAAGGCTGATTTAAAGGCTGAAATACATTTTATAGGATAGATTGTAGGTGGGCTTGATTTTTAAACAGATGATGGATTATTTTGTGAATTAGCAATAGATTGTGGAGATGGATGGGATTTATTATAACCAGGAAATAATAAAGGTATTCAAACTTAAACAAGTTATGCAAATGTATAAAAAAATAAAAAATGATAATTAATAGCCTGGATAACTTTTCTCATGGTGTCATCCTTTTGATTTACATTTTTCAGTTTCAAATATAATAGGATGGCCTAAAGCATTATTAAAAGTTTGGAGATTGGATTCATCAAATAAAATAGATGCTTGTAGTTATGGTACATCAATATTTCCAAGAAGTGCTGGATATCATTAAATGACATGGTATTTAGATATAAATACTAGTTATATAGTGAAACGTGGACACCTACTGGAGAGAATTTAGATCTTGAAATAAGAAAACCAAATGAAGATTTAGCAACAAATACAGATTAATTTTCTAAATTTGATAGATCTTTAGATTGGAGATTTCAAGCATTATCATTTTATATGGAAAATCCACCACGTTTAACAACATTAGCTCCATTAACAACAGATAAAGGAGATTTTGCAAGAAGAAAAATTTTGAATAGCATTTCAAATGGAAAAGTAATAATAGAAGTTGAAGTAATCTTAAAGAATTTTAAAAGACTGAGTTTTTCAGGATAATGAATTTTATTACATTATTATCAATTTTTTGAGAGTTCTTATATGTTTAATTTTATTTTAGTTAAAGAATATAATGGACTCAGCATTTTTGTTTTGGGAAAAGCACTTTAACAATCAAATTGAAGTAAGTTGGGATGAATTTAGTGATGCCTTTTCTAAGTTTATCTTATAGTATGGATCAATTATTTTAGATGAAGAATAATTATTATTCATTAAATAGATTATCGATCCTGATTACAGAAATGTCATTAAAATTGGAGATTATATCATATTTTATGAGATAGTATTCTATTAAATATATCATTAGTATTGGAAAATATAATCTAAAAGATAAGCATTGTTCAAACATTAATTTACATTGTAATCCTTTTAAATTCCTAAATAAATATTAAGATGCATTTAACTAAAGGTTCTCTACATCACTAATGGATATCCAGATTAATTTAGAGACATTTAAATTACTAGAACTACTTAAAACAACCTTCCTTTGAAATAAGAGGAAGTATTTACTATTGGAAGTGGATAAAATTGTGATCTTCAAATTTTGAATGACTTAAAAGTTAATCCTATACATACTAAGTTTATATGGACTCCAAATAATCTATTCTTAATTAAAGATAATTCAAAATCATTTAGAACATGTTAAAGAATCAAATAATAACTTATTTTAGATGCTTATATGATTATTAAACTCAATTAAGAAACTTTATTCTAAGTCAAATATATTTAACCTATTCCCAAATTTTCAACTCAAATTTCTACTTTCTAAGAGAGTCTCAAAAATTCTTTACCTGATCTTCTTAAATAAATAAGTTAATATAAATCAGTTTAAGATTTTAGAGAACGAAAAATTAATTTTATTCAGCATGAAGAAGAACCAATTTTAATTATTGAATTTATTGGAGGACCTTTAAAAGGATAAGAATTTACACTTAAACCTAATTAAGAATTTATATTAGGTTGTGGTAAAAAATGTTTTATAGTTATTCATGACTCTACTTTGTAAAAAGAACATTGTTTAATTAAATTTAAAAATAACTAATGGTTAATCTATCCAAAAGAATCAAATCATTTAGATCCTACTCAATTTGGTACATTTGCTTTATTAGCTAATCAATAATAATATGATTTATATTTACCTAGCAAATGCCATGTATTACATGAAGGAATGTAGATTCTCATTGGACCAATTCTGTTCCAAATTCATTATTTTTATTGAATATTTCATGTCTTTTTTTGCATATTTATATATATAATTAAAAATCCAAATGGATTCAGAAAAACTTCAAGAATAAAGTTGTCATAAACAAATTAAGAAAATTCATAATTTTGGACCTTACACAAGCTTAGGATAACTAGCAGCTAAACAAATAGAAGATGAATCTAAAAAGAACTTGACTGTTTCTTTCAAATAAAAAGATGATATTATCATAGTGGAAAATTGGAAAAAATACAATATTGATGTTAGCAATCCTAGTTTTCAAATTTAAAAAAACCATAAATCAAATACTGGATGTTGGAATGTTTGTGTTTCTTTTTGATTTAATTATATTTTATCTAAAATTCTATATTTTATACTATATATCATTTTTTAAAAATTGAACACAATAATCAGAATTCAAATTCTAACAGTTTTAAATCAGTTTCAGTTAAGAATAAAAAAGAGATGAAATGAAAATTTAGTTAAAATTCTATAAAATCTAAATGTTTTTAAAACTGGATTATAAATTTATTGTTATTCGATTATAATCATTTAAATTATAAATTATTTTGTAATTAATTTTTAGAATACTAAAAAAACTAGTCACTAGAATAAAAAATAAGGTACTTTTTTGCTTTCTATTTTAGAATTGCTAAACTCAGAAGAAATCTCTAATATATAAAATTTTAATTAAAAATAAGCTAATTCTATTCAAGTTTAATAATTTGATTTATATCTTGATAAAGTAGTTGCTGTCTATTTACATGAATTTCTAGTCATGTAATCCAAAATCGCATCGTTAATTGATCCTGTCACTTTTGGTGGAATAAACAATAATGGTTCCTTCTAATTGATTGTACTATACATTTTACTATTGTTATCCTCTATAGTTGAATATGCCATTTTTAAAGGTTAATTGTCATAGCAACTATTGTAATTATCTTTCACATTTGTAGTTATTTAGATTTAAGAAAACTTTTTCTCAATTTAACTACCAATTTCTTCTATTTCTTAGATCATATCCTCGCTTAAATTTGAAAACAATCTACCTTTTTATCTTGAATCATCATTTGTTATAATTTGCTATCTATTACATATAATAATATTCTATTCACTAGCTACAAAATATAAAAGGGCCACTTTTGAATCATCTTCAACAGGAGTGATATAAATTGTGCAATCTTATTTAATTTTTTAACTGTAACTTAAAATTGGATTATAAGTCTTTGCATATATAGCTTAAATAATTAAATTACCATAAATTTCTTCTACAAAAGATGAATTATAATATGGCAAAGCTCCAGACCAGATATCAATTTATTCTGAATCCATAGATAATGGAGAAAATGATATCTCATCAACATTACAACTCATTTCAATTGGATATTTTTTCATTTGCTAAGCTATTGTTTTGCAATTTTCATAATTTATAGTAATTAATTTATTTTTTAAATTTGGGAGCTCTATGTCCCTTTATTAAAGCAATTATACTGGTTTCATGATAGTAAAGAAACCTTTTTCTGAGTATGCTCCTACTATAAAATGTAATTAAATGTATTTGTTATCATAATTTTTTTCTATTAGTAGGTAGGTGAAAGAAAATTTTAAAATTTTTATTTGAGAATTTGCTAATGGCTTTAATGCTTTATATATTATATCAATTGGAATTTAACAGCAAATATAGTTCAATTAAGAATTTAATAAACAAACATCTTGCTACATTTTTATGTTTAGGCAACTAGTTTCTGCAAATTTAAGATGGTTTTCTCTAATTTAAGATTGAAATTCATTAAAGAAATCATTATTTATTTAAGCAAAGCTAGCAGGTTTATCTGATTTATTGAGTTCATTAAATTTTTAATTCTCCATTATTTCTGAAAATTGCATTTCTTTTAGTTAAAATCAGTTAAATACTTTCATCATCACATATAATAATAGGATAAGAGAAAATTTTGAGTATTTGCAGAAATTAATCTATTTTAACTTTTCCCTCTAATGTGTAATTCATTATAATTTTATTATTAAATATTCAAAACTATTTAATACAAACCCATCTACAATATTGTGAATTGTAATTATCAAAAGAATTCTTAATCTTTCTTCTAATAATTTACTTCGAACAAATTCAAAATTTTTATTTTAAAAATAAAAATATAAATCGATTGTTAATCCTTTAATGCAAATCAAGATTGAAATATATCACTACCTTTAAACTTCGATTATTGTTAAATGGATTACTAGATAAATAATTTTACATACAATTAAATTAAATTCATTTTATTAATTTAATATGACGAATAATATTGGAATTATTTCAAGTGCCACATTATCCTTAATAGGATAGATGATAATTGTAGTGCTTTTTTTTTATTTCACAAAACTTCGAAATGGTCTAATTCCAAGAATAATTCTTTATCTCACAATAGGTGGAATCATATAGGTACTTGAGCTAATATTAATTTATTGAATAGACTATAGGTATTCTGGGGTCAAGTTTTGATGAATTAAATTGTACTTTATTTGGATTGTTTAGACTTTATGGAGGATTAAGTTCAATAATTTGGAGTTCAATATTGATATATTCGATAAAATAAGTATTTGATTCATCAATGACATAGTTGTTTATGGTTTTTAATAATTAGAATTCATCAGAATTTATGGACATTAGAGAGATTCTTAAAAAGTTAGTGAAATTAGAGAGTAAATTTTGTTTATATTCTTTTGGACTTCCTTTAATTCTAATAACTTATCCATTAATAACAGCATTATTATATTAATAAAAGAATTCATAACTTTGTTTATTTTACAATATTTAGACAGATCCATTACTTTAAAAGATGTAATTAAATATTTAAAAGTTGATACTTTGGATAATTCCAATAAGTTTATACTTAATATATAGTTTGAGTATATTAAACAGAATAAAACATGTATTGAAGGATAATGAAGAGAACTAGGAAATTTATATAGAAGTAAGAAAGTTGATAAAATAAATTCTTTTATTTCCGATGATAACATTTATTTGTACTCTTAGTTTCACAGTAGAAGATATTTAAAGTTTATTTGTTTCTTAAATTGGATTGACATAAACATCGATATCATTAGCATTCTTGAGTTTTTGGGGATTTTTAAATTGTTTAGCATATTTAAGTTAAGATTCTGTAAGATTGGAAATAAGAAGTAGGAAAATGTCAGAGGAATAATAAGTACATATATTATACATTTAGGATATGTGAAGTAATGATCTCAGATGATAGAACAAGAAGATTAAGCATAAGTTAAGAATGCTACTTTTATAATGTTTAAATGGCTAATAAAAATGATAGTTTATGAGAATTATTTAATACTCATTGTAGATGCAATACTAAAAGATTATTTTATATTATAAATATTTTTGTTAATAATTACAGAACAACTATTTCTAAAGTAGAAATGGCCTTGTTTATTTTTATATGTTTTGAATTAAGATTAAAACTATAGTATTTATAAAATATTTCATGGAGTCATTTTTGATTACGGATAATCAAAAAAAACCAAGATCAACCAATTTTTAGACAACCACTAAATTAATAAAGGTAACATTAGGATCTGGCGTATTTGCTATACCATTTGCTTATTCTTAGTCTGGACTGTTGTGGGGTGTAATTTTATAATTGTTAATTTGTATTACGTAATATAAATCATGGTGTACAATGGTAAATTGTTTAGGAGAAGAAAAACGATAAACACTTATTGAATATCTATCCTCTATTTATGGAGATAGGAATTGGATATATATTTTAGCTAAAGTGATGTCTATCCTTTTGAATTTTGGATGTGGGCTATCTTACGTCATATTGTTTTAAACTACTATTGGAGAATACTTTGACAATAATTTATGGTGTAGATTAGTTATGTTCTCTTTTCTATTTATCATTATATTTGGATTCTCTTTTGGCAAAGACTTATAGATTTTTACTCCTATCTTGAAATATGCTTTACTATTAGTCTACTTATCATTTGCTTATCTGTCAACCTTGGCAGTTGTACAATATCAAAAATGGGGTCTAGTTGAACCTGATATTAAAAAAGTTATGATGGCTTTTGGAATTATGATTTTTGCTTATGACATCAATGGGGTTTTAACAGAAATTAGAGTTGAAATGGAAGACACTCGTTCATTTAAAAAATGTCTCTTTATTGCCATGGTACTAGAAACTATACTATACTTATTCTTTGGTATATCAAGTTCATTATTATTTCAATCTAACACTGATTAATCAATCATTACTAATTTTTAAATAGAATTTAAAGGAAATTATCCAATAGAAATCACACTCTCAATCTTAATGATTTCATATGTCTCTATTTTGATTATCAATACATTAATGGTTAATATGCCAGTCTATCAGCTTGTAAATCTTAATACTCATAAAATTCAAAAATTTACTTTGAAAATTCTTTATGTGCTTTCCTAAATGGTAATCAAATCATTTTATTTATTTAGTTAACTGCATTCCTGTATCCTAACTTTGCCATAGTCTTATCCATTGTTGGATGTATTTGCTGTGTTTCATTAGGATATATCATTCCATATGGTATGACTTTTCACTATGCTCTTAAACCTATCTATTAGATATTTAATTCAATTATTGTATTATTTGGTATTGCAGGTGGTGTTTTTGGAATAATCACTTGTTTTGATTGAAATACTTTTTGTTATAAATTACATTCTTTATTTATTTTATTAATTATATGCAACAATTTTTTTATTTTCAAGAGAAAATTCAAAATACTGTAACTAAATTCTAATTGTAAATCTATTTTCTGTTCTCATTCTTAAATAATAAAAAGTAATATTGTAGATTATATATTTTTAAAATAATTCAATATATAACTTAACTATTTCTATAATTTTATTATTATCATTTCTTTTGTATTCTATGACCCATCATTTTTAATAAATTATCCCTCTGTATCTAAAAATCATTTTTTGTTCATAATTCTTTCATTTTGCAATTAATTTGTTGAAATTCAGCTTTATTTTGTATGTTATCTTTTCTTTCAATATCTCTTTTATTTATCATAATAGCAATTATTTCTTGTATTATTAAAATATATCTCACTACCAAAAAAATCATTTATCTTTTCCATAAAAGGTCAATAATGTTCCTATGAGTCGAGTTTAAATTAATTTATAATTAATGATTCACGAAGAATATATATTCACAGAAATTGTCTCATTCCATTCTATCTCTAATTATAAAAAAAGAAAAATTAGTTAATACAAAAAATCTATCTTTTTTTATATTATATTAAAAAATACAAAATATTATTGCCATTATTCTTAAAAAAAAAATTAAAATAATTATTGTGAATTTTATTTCATAATTGGTTTAAAGTGTATTGCTTTTCAATTTAATTAATAATCTGCCATCATTTATTTGATTTATAATTATTTAAAACTCAAGAACTGCAAAAAGAATTTTGGCTAAGCTAAAAAGAGATTTAAATGTTGAGTAAAATTTTTAAATCAAAGTTTTGAATCATTTTTATGTGAAATATTATTAGAAACACAACATGGGCTATGAATAAATAAGATAATAAAAAAGCTAAAAAGAAAATTTTTTAGATTTAAATTTTACAGTAAGAAAATAAAATTAATTATAAAAATTAGCTTCATTAACTAAATGTAATGATAAAATTTCTGAAAAATTTAATGATACAAAAATATGATGGGCAACTTTCCCAATGTGAAATAAAAAAATTATTAAACTCAAAATTGTGTATCATAATCGACTTCTTCCTCATAAAAATAAAATTCAAATCATTCATTACCTTTAGATAATCTGATTAAACTAAGGGTTGGAGGATGTGGATATTTCTAAATTGAAAAAATATTCAATCATTTCTAGAAAAAAAAGAGAATTTTATTAGAAAGAAATTAAACCATTTATTGAGAATAAAAAAGAAAAATTTTTTAAATTTGAAAATGCATAAATAAATTCATTTAAAATGATTATAAATTTCAATTAAAATAAGATGACTTCAAGCATTGTAGAAATTTATGAATTTCAGAACTAAAAAATTTTTACTCATTTAAAAAAAGTTACAAAAGACTTAAACTTAATAAAATGTATTGCTTTATCACCAAAGGGAATCTTTTATTAGCAGGTGGTTAAAATAAATACGATTTTTTAAATTTAATTACATTCTGAAATTGGGAAAAAAAAAAAAATTATGCACTAATTAAATATCTCAAGTATAGATCTGTTATGTTATTTTCAATAGATATATAATAAATAAATTATCAAAAAAAAAGAATTAGTAAAAGCAAAATGAAGTATAATATCAAGAATTAAATTAATATGCGATAGTCTGTTACTAATCATTTGCCTAATAATAATTTTGGTCAGCTCAAGAATGTTGTTTATTAGAATCAATCATAATGTCAGAACAGAAAAACTATTAGTTTAAAAAGGAGCCACAGAGTGAATATTAATTATTTAACGATAATAATTTTAATTAACAATTTTAATTATATTTAATAAGAAATAAATTGAATTAAATTAATTTTTTCTTTAATTTACTCTTAAAGCGTGACACTAAATTTTTAGGTTATTAATATTAATCAAATCTTTAATAATATTTCTTAAACTTATATATATATCTTTAAATTCAACTATGATAAAATTTATAATTATTTTATATTGAAAATATTTTTCTTTTTAAAATGATATGCTTTCAGATATTTGTACTACTGCAAATAGATAAATTTGAAGACAATTTTCTAGAGATTTATGAATTCAAAAAATCAAATTTCTTTAGAGAATAGAATTCAGGATCATTATATGGCTTTTTAAAATGACATGAATTGAATGTTAAATGTCATGCCATTTTGACTATAATCTTTTCATTTTCATTTTCATAATCATTTATTTATTCCCAAATTAAAAATTAACTCAAACTAAAGAAGTTCTA
>CAJJDN010000070.1:338657-364138 GCA_905182985.1 Paramecium sonneborni
TATTTATTAAGTTTATTGTTTTATATTTTAAAATCGAAATTTTAGGTGGAAAATAAAGAATGATGTTTTAATTGAAAGTCTTTATTAATAAAAATAAAAGAAAAATTATTTAAGAATGCTTATCTTAATAACAAATATTAACTTTTTTATTATTTTTATATTTATTATTATAATTTGATGATAAGAATAATTAATTTTCTTAAAAAGAAGCATATCAAGATTGAAAAAATGCAAATTTATAATGAAAGAATTATTCATGAAATTTTAGAATTGATGGGATAATTTGAAAATTGCAATCATGAATAAATTGCCTTTGATAATTAATTGAAAAGATAAATTTTTATATTCTATTAATACATACTCAAAACACTTTATCTTTTTTTTAGTTGTTAATATATGATAATTCCTAAACTCTTGGATTGACTGAGAACCAAAAATGATGTATATTTTTCTTCTTTCTTTCTTAATATTAGAAATATTATCTTGTAAGAATTTTTTTCATTCTAAAAAAATATAAATGATTGTACTCAAAGATAAAGTAAACAGATTAAAGGAATAATCCTGTTGCTGTAATTTTGACTAATAATGGAACATCACTTTCTGGCCATGTATTCCATACCATATAAGGTACTAAAGAACCTCTGAATATGATATATAAAGCTAAATATAAAATAGAGATACCAAAGTATGTCCATTCACATACTTGATAAAGTTTAGTATGTCGTAATCCAATTTATCTGAAGATAACTCTCATATGCATAGGAAAGTTGGATACTTCTGCTGACATTAATCCCCCTTAGAATATGAGATAAGATTTTACAAATAGAAGATGGTGCTCCAAATTTAGAGATGGTAGCTACAGCATATCCACAGATGGCTAAAGAATGATGAGATACTAATGACATATCAGCTAGGTCATAATATAGACAGGCAAGGAAATCATAGATAAAGTATGACGCACTAATTATCATAGTGAATTGCATGGTCTAAGAATTAGGTGCACCAAAACTTGGTTATTCAACTGTAAATGCAAATCTCATTTACCCAATACAATATAAGCAGCTGCCCAAAATGTTAAACATCCATGAATGATTGACACTATTCTGTTTTTAACATCATCTTAAACTTTCTTTGGCTGATTCTTTTAATGGACTTTCTAATTGACAATTGCAAATATTGATGTCCAAATAAAGAATGAATAACTCAATACTTTAACTTGATCTGAAGTGCTATTTACTAAATCTATGTTTTCAAGATTTAACATATTTTTATTTATGAATCAAAGAGATGTGAATCGTTTTTATAATAATGAAATTGATTCTTATTATCGCTTATATTCTATAGATATCATGTTCCAAAGCCCTTGATTTTAAAGTAATGCTTTCTCAGATGGATCAACATCATCTAGGTCAAACGTTTTTAAATGCTTTATAGATAGGTTTAACAGCAGGATCTCCCGTCCATGAGATTCAAAGTTATCTCAATAACATTAGGTATCTTAATATATTCAATATAGATTCATGTTATAATAAGAACAAAAAGATTCAGATATCTTTATATAGAGTACTTAACTTAAGTGTCAGAGATTATTACATGACTTTTCCACCAATTATGCCTATCATAGTAGTTAATTACTAGCGAATTAAAAGATTGTGTAGGTATACACTTCGTTGCATTTAAGGAAAACACAGAAAACCTCTAGAGAGCATTAAATAAAATTGCAGAAGTTAGTGTAGAGATTGAATAAAATATACTCAAAACTAACGCTGGTTAAAGTGAAAGAGATCTACAATATATTGAATTCTAATCTACACTTAAAGATCATAATGAAGCTATTTCAGCTATTGATGAAGCTTATGCACTTATTGAACATTTAGCTAATGGATTATCATTTATTTAACTTAAAGGACGTTTCAATAAAGTTATAAATCGACTCACTTCATAATCTTAAGGAATCACCCATCTTTTTCAACCTATTATTAATATGATGTCTTAATTAGCAAGCAATACAGATGATTCCAAAAAGTTACTTCTGTTGTTAAGTGGATTAAAAGTTCAAATTGTTGAAAACTCTAACTAAAATAAAGATCTTGAACAGGAAGCTTCATTGAATTGGTAAAGTTTCTTAAATGACTTAATCAATGAAAAAAATACACTTTCTGATTAAAGATAAAATTTAGAATAAGCCATTCTAAATTATTAGAGTATTATTCAAGAATCTTCAGAAAAATCATAATATCATTAAATTGAATTTATGAAAAATAAAGTATGAAATTTTATAATTAGGAAAATGTTGAAAATCAAGACATTTGGTGTAGATAACAATAAGATCTCTATTCTATAGATTCCTAATCAAGGAATGAAGCCTTATAATTAATTTCTAATATAGTAGATCATATCTAAGACAAAATTGTGACCTTAAAAGAATATTTAAGAGAAAGACATCAAATTAAATGATTAATTTAATATTAAATATTGAAAATCTATAATATTAAATATTCATTATCTAAATTCAACTATGACTAAATGTTAATACTGCAAAAAAAATATCGATTCAGAGAAATTAATGTTACATGAGATGTATTGTGAAAGAAATTGTATTAAATGTGATAGATGTGGCAATCTGTATGATTAAAATGATCCAGAATCACATGAAGAAGAATTTCATACATTTTAATAATGTCCAAATTGTAAATTATCATTCTAAGGTTTCTTTATCTATATTAATAATTATTAGATTTAAAAAACCATATTTGTTAAGAAGTACCCATCTTATGTTAATTTTGTTAATTGGAAATTCCAATTCAATCATTCTAATTACATAAAGTTCAATGTGGAAGCAGAACTGAACTTTGTGAATCATGCCATTAATATGTTAAAATGAGTGAATTCTCAAAACATTAATAAATATGTCAAGATAATAAATTTGACAAATTTAGAATAAATGAAAAATCTCATGATTTCCCATCAATCTAAGAAATTAATAAAGTACCATAAGTACCAAAAACTTATGATTCATAAATCAAATAAAAATAAGACTAATCTCAATAAACCAGTGTTAAATTTTAAACACAATAACCTCTAGAATTTCCTGTAAATTTAAATAAACCTGATAAACCTACTGGTTTTCAATCTTATTTGTATGATAATATAGGTGATTAAAAGAAAGAATTTTATACAGATTAAAACTATCGAAATAATTATTCTTTCAATGATCATAATAAAATATTTGCACCAAAATCAATCTCATCTATAAATTAATAACAATAATTTGTTGATTCAAAGTATAATTAACCAATTCAATTTCAGTAAGGATTAAGATTCACTTAAGATACTTAAGAATAAAATAATTATTTTTATTAGGAAGATTAAGCTTAACTTAATAATCGATTTCCATTTAATTAGTAATTGGCTTAAGAGAGTAAATATACATATGAATAAACATATTTAGGAAATTAAAAATCTAATCCAATATATACCTAAAACACAAATAATGTTCAGGAACATTTTAATGATTATGATTAGAATTTAAAATTAATGGATTAGTAATATAATGAATTTAAACCGTAATCTTATCCTCATTATATCCCATAACTACCAGAAAAATTTTAATAGAATTTATAATAATTTAATGAAATTAACAATTATGATATTAAATAATAAGATAGAAATTATCAAAATGAATATTAAAAGCTGACTAAACCTTAATAAGCATAACAATCATAATATGAACATAAATAAAGCAATTTTTTTGACAATCATTCTTAATATTATGATTAACCAATATCTAATGGATTTGAATCATAATAAAAACATTAAAATTTTGACTAATTTAAATAAAATTCCTATGTTTCAAGTATTCCAAATTATTAATAAAGTAAATTAAATGATTTTAAAGAAATTTCAAGTAATTAGATATTTAATAATAATGATCAAGTTCAAAATGATAGTGTAATTGCCGCAAATTTATAGGAATAATTGTTAGTTGAAGATTTATAAATGACAGAATAATAAATTATTGAACAAAAATAACTTTATAAAATGATGGAGGAATAAGTTAAATAATAGAAAAATAGAATAAATTATCCTCGATAAAATTATTAAGAAACAAATTAATATTCATAATTTGTCTAACCGAATGAATTCGATTTTATGACAGACGAGGAGAAATTAATTTAAAGATAGTTATTAGAGAGGATTGAATTACAAAATAAAAGAAAATGATGAATTTTTTAATATTAACAATAATAAATTTAAATTTGTAAAACATGTACCTTGAATTTGATGAGGATTTTTACTAAATTTAGAATTACGTCAAATAAGTTAATTCAAATCTAGTTGTTCTACCTTAGAAAAATGTTGAATCTGAAATTGAACTTTTCGAAAAAATGATTCTACAAATTAAAATATATGGTTCAAAAATAATTGAATTGTATCAATCACTTGATGAAATTTGTCCAACAGATAGATAAATTGAAGCCTTTATCCCATAAGCAAAGATAGAATCAATTGATTATGATTAAGTATGGTTGGCTCTAAATAAGGGATTTGTAAATGATACTTATAAAGCAATGGATTTGATGTAATAATTAGATTACAATATAAAATTGAGTTAAAGTTAATAAGGAAAATTTATAGAATTCTTATAAATTACATGTAGATTTAAAGATAGGGAATTAGAAAAATTAAGTTAATTATTTCCAAATCAATATCCATAATCTTATTTTAAATAGATTGAACATTTAACTGAAATGCTTCATCAATATAGTTAAATGGTACCATTATTGGTTTAAGAAAATGAAAATTTAAGATAGGATATTGAAAATACAAAAAGTTATGATAATGATGGTAAAAGCAATGAAATTAGTCAATTACGTTAACATCTTCAAAATATAGAAAAATAATTGACTGAAACTTAATCAAAAAATGAATATTATTAATAATTGATTAAGGCTGAAGAATAAGTGAGATAAAATAAAACTTAATTATAGATGTTGTAAATTGATAATTAAGATCTAATTTTTAAAAATAATACATTTTAAGAAGAGATTAAAAATTATTAAGATCAAATCAGGACATAAAATGAAAGTTTTGATAGAATGTAGATGGAATATAAAAAGATTATTTAGAAGAAAAATCAATAGATATAGGAACTAGAAGAGAAAAATAATTTAGATTTAAACATTAAAAATACTAATTAAGTAGATATAGATCTAATTTAATAAAAAATTCAATAATTTAAATCTTTGTATGAATAGAAGATAAAACATTTAAATGGGAATATAACTCATTTAGAAAGTGAAAATTTGAAATTAAAAGATTTAGTTAGATCATCTGCATTAGAAGTTGACAATTTAAGATTGTAGATAGAAAAGATTATATAGAGTAATAATAAAAAGACACTAAAATTACCAAAGAAGGGTTAATAAGATTATGTTTAAGTAAGAAATTGATAGTAGCATTTAGTTATATCAAAAATATTAAGAGGTAGTAGAAAAGAATGAATAATTAAGTTAACAATTATATAGTTAGATATTAGATGGTAGTGTATTATCACATATTTGATTTGTGTTTTTTACTTAATTAATATAAATAATTGTAATTCTTAATTTTTGATATGTTGAAAGGTAAAAGAGATTTTAGATAGATTGAGATAATTATAATTTAAAGTTATAAGATTATAATTAATGCTTAATTTATTTAAATACAATAATATATTAATGATTAATGTAATAATCATTAATAATCTTAAATATCACTTTATAGAGGATATCAATTTACTTTTTAATACAGTATTAATTAAAATAAAATTAAATGGGAAATGGATAGTGTTGTTAAAAAGTCGAAAGAGTTGAAACCTTATAATATGATGATGAAACTTCTCATCCTGAGACTTCAAAAAGAGGATCTTTGAAATAAGGAGATTAATAACCATAAATGTTAAGTTAATCAGATTCAGATGAAGAATATCCAAAACGAAAACAACATTAATTTGGAGTTTTAAAAGAACCATAAAAAACATCATAGCTTTCAACTATATAATAGTATTCATTTCAAAGTTTTTCATCAGAGTAACAATTTCAAAATTTTGTTACATTTTAAGCATTGCCATCTTAACATGGGTTAAAGGGAAATGTATTTTAAAATTTTTAAGCAGAAATGAATTAAATCGTTCAATAATAATAAACACAAGCATAAAAAAATTCAAAAAAAGTGTAATTTGCAATATGATCAAGATTCTTAGAATACTTATAATTAATTTAATATAAATCAAAAATCTTTTTCATAGTCAAATGTTTTCCAAGATTGTTTTTCTTATTTTAAGACTTCATGTTATTTAATGAAACTCATAAAAGCTTATGCTTAATTAATTTAGATTCCTTAATTTTATTATGATGATTCATCAATTTCAATTTAATCATCTTTTTCTTAAATATCTTTTCTCTAATATTTTTTATAATGTTAAGAATCATCACTGTTATTTTCATAGTAATCTTCTTCTACTTCTGCATCATCATTACTTGAACTTTCATTATCTGGATATTCATATGCATCTTAATCAGTTCTTTAAGAATCTTCACTATCAATACTTAAATTGTGATCACTATCAATATAATAATTATCAAAATATTTTTCTATTTATTTAGCATCAATGTTCATTAAAGCACTCTTTTTTTCTTGATTAATTTAATTCTTATTAACTTACTTCATTATATAATAATCTTATTCTGATTCTTAACCTTATTAATTTTCACAACATTTTAATTTGTTTTTATCCTATTCTAATTGAATAATTAACTAGATTTAATATTATAATTATCACTTTATTTCTATTTTCTTATAATATTTTATCTCTTATGTCTTTTCTAAATTTATCTACAAATTATTCTCTTCTAACTTATAAAATATTTTTCTATTAAATATCTTCGCAATATTAAGGAACAGAATCTAATTTAAGTTTCTCCAAAACAAACCTTTTTAATTTAATATTATATTAACATCTTTTATGTTTCATCATTGATTGATAAATTTTTAGTTTAATTGATTATATCATCTAGATTTAATTTTTTTTGTTTTCTAGAATTGATGAAATGCATAATTTCTTCTTCATTAGATAAATCTAAAAAACTTAATCATTAAATAGTACAAATATTATCATATGATTAATCTCCTAATTTTCTCTTAATACTGAATATGAATTCTTAATCTTGATTTTATTAAACCTTTTTTTTAACAATAGCCTTAAATTCTTTTCTTTCAAACATCTATATAAAAAAGAGTTAATTTAATATAAATAAAACAATAAGATGAATCATTACTTCATATAGGATCCTGCTCCAAAAATTAAAGCAATAGTGATTTAAAACCATTTGTAATCTCTAAAGAATTTACCACAACTTTCTGGATCATCTAGGTTAGTTGTCTTCAATTTTAAATACATATCTAATTAATTTAATGCTATCAATGGATATACTGCTGGATGATATGATGCTACATAACATGTTAATCCAATTAATCCAGAAAATACCCATGTTAAATATAATGGTGTATTTTTTGGTAAAGTATATGCAGTTGAATATAATCCTAAACTCTTATCATATTCTTTATCTTAATGACCATATACTGTATCATATATTAATGTATTCACAATCCCTGCAGCATATCCAAATAATATTGTTGGAGTTAACATTCCTGCCAATTATAAACCTCCTACTACTATACCCCAATTAAATGCTATTCCCAATATCAATTAAGGATAACTAAAATAACGTTTTGCCAATGGATATAAAAATGCTATTGGAACTATTCCAAATGATGCTGCTATTGTATTCCAATTCAATTATGTTAATACTAATAATCCTATTGAACAATGTCCAAATAAACTAATCCAAGCATCTTTCATACCCAATTCTCCTGAAGCTAATGGTCTTAATCTTGTTCTCTCTACTTTATTATCGATATTCTTATCCCACATATCATTCACTACACAACCTGCTGCTCTCATTGTAAATGATCCAACACCAAATACACTACTATACCAAATTATTTCCTATAAATTAAAACTTGGTTATCCTAAAATCGTTCCCCATACGCAAGGAATATGTAATAATAAAGCCCCTATTGGTTTATCATAACGAGCTAATCTTATATGAGCACTCAAATATTTCCTAAACATCATAATTATTATTCAAATATTTAATATTATTCAATTCATTTATTTAAAATTTCATTTTAGCTAAAAAGTATCAATCATAAGTTTTATTTTAAGACCCATCTTTATGAATGTTTTTGATACATAAGTTTATCAACACATAATTTTTTCATTACTAATATTATTAAGGCATTTTATATCTTTAATTTATCGGAATTATTAAATTTAGTATTAAATTTATCTCTATGAGAAGACTTAGAGAAAGTTTTAGAAAAGAAATCAGTATTTTTAAAAACTTATCTGATGGGTTGTTTTCATTTTGTATTAAAAAATCAAACTTGAAGAAAAAAAGAAAGAGATAAAAAATATAGAATTAAGACCTAATTTTATAAGAAATCAATCTGAACGAAATTTATTTTAAATGAATCTTATAAATGATTAATGGAAATAAATAAACAAAAGTAAAATATTTGTTATGGTTCAATGGAATTTAGTACAATATTAAATTAATTTAGGAACTTTATTATTCTGCTCTTATGTATAAAAATTAAGCACTTAAACTTTTTTTAATGAGATGAAAGTTACAAATATGTAACAACACATACTAGAAATAAATTCTAAAAAATTCTAACACATTTGTTTGGATTGCTTATCAACAAGAGAAAGTGATTTTAAATATGATTTTGAAAATGATTTACACAGGGATATGACACAAAGTTGTATATTTTGAATGACTATTTTAATACTTTTTGCTTAATTTTATCCATGAAAGAATATAAATATATATCAAACTTAAATTTATTTTAAAACCCTCTTTGTAATCAGTTATTTATTTAAAATAATGTCCCAAAAATCAAAAACATTGTTGCACTTATTGCAATAGTAATAACACTATCATGATGATATCAATACATCTTTGGAATCTAATTATAGACATAGTTCAGAACATACAGAAAAGAAATTTGATCTAAAACTTCAAAAATCTGTTGTAGAACTATTTTAATAAATAAAAAGCAGTGTACTAAAAACAGAAGATCAAGTTTAATTATTAATTAATAATTGATAGTTACTATTATGTTAGATAAGAAAGGTAGTACCTCTTGATAAAAAAGAAGATTTATATTCAGATCCGATTTGTTTAATTTGTTATATTGGATGCATATTTACAATTGTTTTACAAAATAAAGTATTCTTAGAATGAGATTAGTTTAATTTAGAATAGCAGATAGAAGATTATAACTAAAGAAACTAAAATGATTATGAAGAATAATTGATTAAATTAGAAGCAGAGATTCGTTAACATATACGAGTATAATACATAAAATAAAAAAGATTGAACAATAATTAAAATTATTTGGTGAGNCAATCATAAGTTTTATTTTAAGACCCATCTTTATGAATGTTTTTGATACATAAGTTTATCAACACATAATTTTTTCATTACTAATATTATTAAGGCATTTTATATCTTTAATTTATCGGAATTATTAAATTTAGTATTAAATTTATCTCTATGAGAAGACTTAGAGAAAGTTTTAGAAAAGAAATCAGTATTTTTAAAAACTTATCTGATGGGTTGTTTTCATTTTGTATTAAAAAATCAAACTTGAAGAAAAAAAGAAAGAGATAAAAAATATAGAATTAAGACCTAATTTTATAAGAAATCAATCTGAACGAAATTTATTTTAAATGAATCTTATAAATGATTAATGGAAATAAATAAACAAAAGTAAAATATTTGTTATGGTTCAATGGAATTTAGTACAATATTAAATTAATTTAGGAACTTTATTATTCTGCTCTTATGTATAAAAATTAAGCACTTAAACTTTTTTTAATGAGATGAAAGTTACAAATATGTAACAACACATACTAGAAATAAATTCTAAAAAATTCTAACACATTTGTTTGGATTGCTTATCAACAAGAGAAAGTGATTTTAAATATGATTTTGAAAATGATTTACACAGGGATATGACACAAAGTTGTATATTTTGAATGACTATTTTAATACTTTTTGCTTAATTTTATCCATGAAAGAATATAAATATATATCAAACTTAAATTTATTTTAAAACCCTCTTTGTAATCAGTTATTTATTTAAAATAATGTCCCAAAAATCAAAAACATTGTTGCACTTATTGCAATAGTAATAACACTATCATGATGATATCAATACATCTTTGGAATCTAATTATAGACATAGTTCAGAACATACAGAAAAGAAATTTGATCTAAAACTTCAAAAATCTGTTGTAGAACTATTTTAATAAATAAAAAGCAGTGTACTAAAAACAGAAGATCAAGTTTAATTATTAATTAATAATTGATAGTTACTATTATGTTAGATAAGAAAGGTAGTACCTCTTGATAAAAAAGAAGATTTATATTCAGATCCGATTTGTTTAATTTGTTATATTGGATGCATATTTACAATTGTTTTACAAAATAAAGTATTCTTAGAATGAGATTAGTTTAATTTAGAATAGCAGATAGAAGATTATAACTAAAGAAACTAAAATGATTATGAAGAATAATTGATTAAATTAGAAGCAGAGATTCGTTAACATATACGAGTATAATACATAAAATAAAAAAGATTGAACAATAATTAAAATTATTTGGTGAGAATACTTAGTCAAAGTTGGAAGATGCATTAAAAATAAAAGAAGATTTAGAGGAAGAGTTATAAACAGTTAAGAATGATCTTTAAGTATCAATTATAGATAATAAGATTCTATATGAAAAAAATAACACATTAAATCAAAAGTTAAAGATACAAGATAAAGCTACATAAAATCTTAAAATAAATTCAAATTTTGATTTAAACTCTTAAAATAACAAGTTTAGCTAACAGTGTAATAAGTCTTCCCAAAGAAAAGACAATATAGAAAATGAATTTCCTAAGCAACAGTCTATTTCAATAAATATTTAAAAAGAAAAACCAAAATATACAGATTAGGAATATGTAAATTAGTTAATAATTAATTAGGGAAATCGATTGTTTACAGAACCATAAGAGGAGTATATTAAAATTAGGAATGGCTCTTAAAAAAGAATTAACTCTATTCATATTTTTAATAATCATAATAAGTCAAGTAATTTAGCTTGTAGAGTGCAAACTGAAACTAATGAATTTTTGGATAAAAAAAGAAAAAATAATTTATCTCATTATGAAACCTCATAAATTGCCATTAAACATCAAAGAAATTAGACATCATAAAATGTTTTAAATTTGATAAGTAAAATATTTAATAATAATTAAGAAGATCAAGAAATCAAACGATAATAATTAACAAAGGGGTGCTCTGAAAAATCTACAATAAATTCTAATAAACCAAATAAGAAGGTTTCTTCATCTTAGCATACTGAAGCAAATAGATCGAATAATTCTGTTCATAGTTTTCGTAAATAAACTCCAGATGTAATGCAAATTCCAAGACCTTTTTCATGTGCAGAATAAATTGAAGAAGGTTAAAATTCAGTAAGTTTTTATATTCTATAAAATAGTTACGCAAAGATTTAAGTGTAGATTTAAATGGGTAATCGAAATTAAATGCGGAATATTTGGAAAATCAAATATAAATAAAGAAACTATTACAATAATATCAAAATAAACATTCTTTAAATGATACTCTGACGAAAAAATTACTATAAGAATACAAAAAAAGATCAGGAATAAATTGTAAGACTATTTATTGATGAATAATTAATATAATATATTTATTATATGAGATGAATATTTGATTATGAATTAAATTAATTGTTAAATAATCCTAATCTAATATATAAAATATTTAAAATATAAAAGATGGCTGATTAAAATCAACGTAGTGCATTGGAAACGAAATACATTAAATTATTAAAGGAAGTTGAGGATAAGGAAAACCATTTGAAAGATTGTAAATAATGAGCTTAATGATTAGTGAGAGTATAAACTTAATAAAAAAAGAGTGATTTATAAAAGTTTGAAAATAATATAAAAAGTTTGAATATAAGAGGATAGGCAGTAGGAGAGATACTAATGAAAATAAATGATGAGAAATGTAATGAAATATAAATATCAATTAATAAAGATATTTCAAAATTGAATAGTGGTCCAAGATATGTAGTAGGTGCTAAACCAAAGCTTGATAGAGAGAAATTAGTAGTAGGAACAAGAATAGCACTTGATTAAGAAACATATACAATAGTTAGAATATTACCAAGAGAGGTAGATCCTTAAGTATTCCATATGGCTAATGAAGATCCAGGAAAAGTTTTATTTGATGAGATAGGAGGTTTAAATGATCAACTTCGTGTATTAAGAGAAGTATGAACAAACATAATATAAAGACAATTGAATTACCAATCACAAATCCTGAGTTATTTAAGAGAGTGGGTGTTAAACCTCCAAAAGGATGTTTAATGTATGGTCCTCCAGGAACAGGAAAGACTTTAATAGCAAGGTAATATATGATAATAAATAAAGAGCTTTAGCTTGTAATGTTTAAGCTAAGTTTTTGAAAATAGTAGCTTCAAGTATTGTAGATAAATACATTGGAGAAAGTGCAAGAGTTATAAGAGAAATGTTTACATATGCTAAAGAGAATCAACCTTGTATTATTTTTATGGATGAAATTGATGCAATTGGAGGACGTAGATTTAGTGATGGAACATCTGCAGATAGAGAAATATAAAGAACACTTATGGAATTATTAAATTAATTAGATGGATTTGATGATTTAGGAAAGGTTAAAGTAGTTATGGCTACTAATAGACCAGATATATTAGATCCAGCATTATTAAGACCTGGAAGATTAGATAGAAGTATCTATAATTCATTCTATTATTATTATAGAGGTCGAAATACCATTACCTAATGAATAAGCTAGATATGATATATTAAAAATTCATTCAAGAAATATTACAACTAAAGGAGAAGTAGATTTTGAATAATTAGCTAAATTATGTGAAGAATTTAATGGAGCAGATTTAAGAAATGTCTGTACTGAAGCAGGTTTATTTTTATTCTATTTTTTAGGTATGTTTGCTATTAGAGCTGATAGAGATTATGTTATTGAAGAAGATTATTTCAAGGCAGGAAGAAAAATTAAAGAAGCCAAAAAATTAGAATCTAAACTAGAGTATCAAAAGGTTTGATTATTAATATATATATTAAAATTTAAATATGTAAACCTCCCTATTTTAGGAAATTGAAGAATTCACTAAATCTTCAAATTGGATTGAAAACTAAGACTCTGCTGGTTCTTCTAATAATGATCTTTTCCTTTTTGGTTATAGTATTTTATTTTGTAAATTCTATTTCTACAGAATCTAAGCTCCTTTTTTCAATAGAAACAGATTCTTCATCCACTGAATAATTTGAAGTTGTTTCTACCATTTTTAATCAAGTTCCAGATAAATATGCAAAGGAGAATGACAACACTTATAATTAGTTCAATATTTCACTACAAACTGTAATATAAATTAAAAATTAGATTACCAATGATAAACGAACTACTTTGATGATTAGAAACATTCCTAATAATTACACTGTAGAAAGACTATAAAATGAATTAGATTTTAAATTTTCTTCAAAATATGATTATCTAAATATACCTTGCGATTTAGAAGGAGGTTTTGCATTTATTAATCTGAAAAACAAAAAATTTCTTCAAGAATTTTTCTTAGCATTCAATAATCGCCCATGGAATTTTAGTAAATAATAAGTTAATCATTTTTAACTATTTTAGAGATGTATATTAAAGTATGCCAAAGTGTAATATAATGAGAATTTATTGAAATACTAAAAAAAAATATGTCCAGATATATATTCGAACTAAAAAAAAGTTATTGATTTGATAAAAAGTCAAAAAAAAGAATTAAGATAATGAACTTCTTTTTTTTTTAATTAAATCATAATGTTAAATATTTTTAATTATGTATTTTTCAGGAATATAGCCAACAGGAAAAATGCATTTAGGGAATTATCTAGGTGCAGTTAGAAATTGGGTTAAATTATAATAACCTGGAAATCAAAATATATATTGCATTGTAGATTTACATGCATTAACTGATAAATTAACAATAGATCATGAAATTAAATTTAATTTAAACACTAAATCAGACACATTATCTCTAGCAGCTACCTTAATTGCATCTGGAATCAATTATAAATAATCAATATTTTTTGTTTAGAGTCATGTTCCAGAACATGCAGAATTATAATGGATTCTATCATGTATTGCACCTTAAAATTGGCTTAATAAAATGACTTAATATAAGGATAAGAAGAAAGAATACTCAACTCTTGGACTTTATACTTATCCATTATTAATGGCAGCTGATATTATACTTTATCAGTAAAAATAATTAATTTTAATTAGGGCTTAATATGTACCAGTTGGTTTAGATTAGAAATAACATATTGAATTAACAAGAGATTATGTTTAAAGATTAAATTCTCTTTTTAAATTAAATATTATTGAACCATAATATTTGGAATGTAATTCAAAATGGATGTTATCATAGCTACATGTCCAAAAATTATGAGTTTAAGAGATGGCAATAAAAAGATGTCTAAATCTGATACTAATGATGGCAATAGAATTAATATAGATGATTCTAAAGAAGAAATCTTTGAAAAAATTAAAAGATCTAAAACTGATTCCATTCCATAAATTTATTTTGATTAAGAATAAAGACCAGAAATTTCTAATCTATTAAGAATATATTAAGCATTTAGTAATATGAGTATGGAACAAATTATAAATAAATATATGACAAAAACAACAGTTGATTTTAAACGAGATTTATCTGAGTTGATTGCTAATGAATTAAATACAATAGCTGAAAAAAAGAAATAAATTCTTGAAAATTAAAGTGAATTAGAATAAATCTTAAAGTAAGGAAGTTTAAAAGCTAGAGAAATTGCTTAACAAAATTTGAAATTGATAAAAACAAATGTAGGATTATTAATTTGAGTTTTTATGTATTAATTACACAAATCATTCATTTTCAAAATCTATAATATATTCTTCGCTTAAGCCACCATATTGAAGAGTTAATTTTTGATTTTCAGATGAAAAAGAACCTGGCCAATATTATGTAGATGAAACTTCTTATGATAAGAGATTCAAATATTTATAGCAAGCAGCTACAAGTTCAGAAGAAAAAAAAGTTCTTGTTTATTATTATAATGGATCTTGGAGCATTGTAGATTTAAATTTTAATAGTTTTGTAGGATTAAAAGAATACTATTTACCAATATTATCAGTTACAAAATCATGTATTCTTGATTTAAAATTCTCATCTCTAATAACTTATAACCTTCTATATATAATTCTATTTTATATTAAAGCTTATTCTTACTTATGATATAGATAATTCCATTTACAAATAACAAATTTACTCCAACGACATAATCCCACTCCATGTAAAGGCAAAGCTTCAAATAAATATACCTAATTTTCATCTAAACGTATTAAAATTCCTATGTGATCAAAATTAGATTATGTTAATGTTCTTTAAATATGACAATTTAAGTCTTTTCCTTAAAACAACAAAATATCTCCATCTTCTGCATCTTCCATTATTTATTATGAAGAAATGCGTTCAAACTAAAATAAACATAAATCATAATTTTATTACTCTCCAAAAACGTTCATATTGACTTAGAGATTTCAAAACCTTCAATGAACCTATAGAATCTTAAAGATGTTATTTTATTAATTAAACCCATGTTTTAGTTTGATCAATAGTTCCCCCTTTGAACTGAAAAACTTTTTAAGTTTAACCTAAAGGCTTTAATCTACATAAGAATAAAAAACACTTACATGAACTCAAATGTATTTCCATTTTTATCCTATAATTCTTATAATTGAAATGACTAAACATCAAAATTTAAAACTCCTTAAAGTTTCTTATTTTCAATATTATAATATCTAAATACTCTATTTCTTAATACACAGTTTCTCTATGAATAGCCTTGAAACCAATGAGGACTTTTTTTCATTAAACTTCCTTCTATCATTCCTAATTTAGGTCTATTCTGAACAATATTTATAATTTCATTTTCGTTTTACTATATTACTTGATCTAATTTCAAAGCTTTGTAATAATAAATTAGAGAGATCTATTCTCCATTTTAAACTTCCATAGCTTCAAATTCATCTGCATCATTCATTTAATTTTGTTTTCTAAATAATTTATCCTCTTCACTTCTTTTTGCTGCACTCTTTAGATTGTTTTCATAATCAGGACCTAAAATTTTACCAGTGCTAGTTATAGAAGAAGTTTGAACAATGCCTAATGGAGAAGGTAGATCAATTGAAGTTTACATTAAATAATTAATGAATTATACATCATCCTTCAAAAAAAACTAGATATTCTGGACTTAAAGATGCTCCTTATAATAATTTTAACTGTTTATCTGTAGTAAAATCATTTGGGTAATATTATGTTGAAGATTTTACTTAATCAAGTAGACCCATTTCTTTATATGCTTTTGCGACTAATTCAGAGCAAAAAAAAGATCTTTTTTTTTCTACTTTCTCTCCATTCGTTGGTTTTTTTATTGTAGATGTGAATTTAAAAAATTTACCAATATTCAAGCTATAATCATTACCCATATTTTCTTCAATAAATTCCATAAAATTATCTTAAACTTTTATATCATTTTTTTTATCAAAGTTTAATTTTCTAATACAAATTTTCTCATAAAATTTATACCAATCTTATTGTTTTAAATAATCTAATTTATAAAATATCATTTAAATACCCCATCTAAATAGTCCAACTCCTGTTGAAACTGCTTCATATACATAAAGTTAACCATCTTATTTACATAAAATTGCGACATGATCAAATTCAGACCTTAGAACTATCCTTGAAGCAGCTGCAAATTTATCCTTTGATTTAAATAAAACTATATCTCCATTATCACATTCTTCTTATACTTAAAGATGAGAAAACTAATAATGCTTCCAAAATTTTGGAGTCTTACTCAAAAATACTATTTGTTTTTTTTTCCCATCTGATTAATCTAAATGTTGTTATATTACTTATGCCCATTCTTATGTTTTCTAAACTTCTTCACTTTTAAATATAAATTGTTTCTCACATCCTTTTGGAATTAATCTAAAAATTACAATCTACATATTTACTTAAATTCTATTATTTAATTATCAGCATTTGTTGTAACTGAATATAGATACTCTTAAAGATCAAAATTTAATGAACCTTCTAAAATATGTTTTTTTTCCCAATTGTAATAAGAAAGCTTTCGATTATTTAAAATACAAAATTTTTTTGAGAATCCCATCAGACAATGCGGACTTTTCTTCAATAATATTCCTTCTAACTACCTAAGTTGTTATCTATTTCCTTAAAAAATACTTGGCTTTATAACTTGTGGAATCACTTGTTGATAATTTTGATTAGGGTTAATATAAATAGTCTATTGCATATTATCTGATTCAACAACAATTTCTTCTGGTTTTATATTTGGATCTGCATTCAAATTATTTTTCATAATGTTCCTATTTATTTAAGAATGCATCATAGCTTGTTGAGCTCTTTAATTACCTTAAAAAATGCTTTTATTCATTTTAATTTAAATAATATATTCTAATAATTATTATTATTATCTCTTTAAAGTTGTCTTATTATGCTTTAATAAAAATACCAATAAAATAACTGAATTCAAAATATAATTCACAATGACTATTTAAGAAATATGATAAACAGGTTTTATTTTAAATTTAGAGACTAAATAAGTTTGATATATATATCATACCATTCTTATCTAGTTTTATCTAGAGAAGAATAATATTTAATAGTGAAATAAAGAAATTTAATAATAAATTATGAGTAAATTATAGTTAAATTAATAATATAATAAATTTCGTTTGTTTAATCTTTAAAAGTAGCGGGTTAGCCGTTCCCCGAGGTCGTGTAAGTCAGGGTCGACTATGCTGGGACCGGGGCAAGCCCCAAGTAAACCCAGCCCCATTTAAAAATTGCAGTGATATCATTCTCCTCGTAGGAGATATCAGATATCACTCTGATAAGAACAGATACTACACTTGATCTTAGCCAAAAGGCCGAGAAGGTATGAAATTTAATTGTATTTTTTATTCCTTTATATATTATTATTAATTTTCATATATTATGGGTTTTTAATTTTTAATTATTAAAATTTATACAAAATTTTAACATATATTTATTTGTCTTAGTTATTTTAAATAAGAAAATAATAAGTTAAATGATGCATTATTTTTTAATCCAATTACAATTCATCAATCAGATCTTCTAATATTATACAAGAAAGCCTAAATAATTTGTAATTATTAATATTTTCATTATTATTAAAAATGTTTAAAAGTTATGGGAAAAAACATATCATTAATAAAATATCAATAGTAAATATAATTTTTATTTCATAAGCAACTTATTTCAAAATATGAAGATAAAAAATTATTTTATTTTTGATTAGAATAGATTGAATACTAATTTATTATCATCTAAATCTCACAAACCTATTTTTATCTTACAGTAACAGCTTTTATATTTGCTTATTGTTGATTACCAGAATTTTGTATTTGAGTTATTTTTACTTTTTAACAATTTATAATATATTTAAAGTATTATTTTTTCAAATCTAGTTGATATAATAATCATAAATAAATTATATTTTTCATCTGAATTAAATAAATGTAAATCATAACTTTTCAGCAACCATCTAATTATCTTTAAACAGAGTCGATAATTTTAAAAAAGTTAAGAAAATTTTTGATTTAATTAGATAGAGTTTAAAATATATGTTTTATAATAAGTTCTTGGAAGTGGAGCTATAAAATATATTCTATATTTTGATAATTTTGATACAGGAATAATAATATTTATATAATCCGTTTTGATGAAACAAGCATTATTGGTGTTAGCAATACTATGTTTAGGTTTTGCTGGTCATAATATTCGTCATCATAAATAGAACACAGCAAACTCATAAAAATCATTAGTTTAGACTTAGGAAATTGAATATATTGATGATGATAAAAGTTTTTAAGAACCTGCTGAAGCTGTTTCAAATGAATCAGAATTAGCAAAAGAAACACAAATAGAATTTTAATAGACTCAATCATAAGAAATATCAGAGCAAATTGAATCTGAAATAAATTTATCAATCTAAGAGTAAGATTAATTAGATTTAGAAGAATAAAGAAAATATGAAGAAGAAAAACAAAAGTAATTATCATCAACAAAGGGTTCTGATGATGACTATTATATGAATGCTTTAAACGTTGAAGTATAAACATAAGATTCATCTGATCAAATGCCTGTTGATGTTGTAGAAAATCAACTAAATCCAGTATTTGAAAAGGATAATATTCCAGATTAAAAAGGAGTTGATTCACCATTTCAACCTGCAGATGGTTCATTAATGATGAATCCTGAAGAATCTGAATATGAAATAAAATAAACCCAATTAATGCCAGATGAAATACCTGCTGAACAGCTATAAGAATATATGGAAAAAATAGAAGCTTAAGAAGCATAAGAAATGGCAATTCTTGCAGCCTAAGGACCAAAATGATTAATATAATAATATAAACAATATGTATTTACCAAAAATAGAATAATCATATTTATTACAATCAATTTATTGTCAATTCTAACCTATTTATTAATACACATATAACTCTATAATCATTTCTAAAAAATACTATTTTTTACCATTTAGTTTATGAAAATATCTAATTCAAATTTTAGTAGAATTAATATAAAAATCAAATAATAATTCCCTCTCTGAGTCTTAAATTGAGGACTTTTTGTTATAATTGAAACATTCTTACTTACATTAAATAATCTACTATAATTACTTTCATTTTTAGAGAGAGGATTTGTTGTAATTTTTAAAATTAATAAAACCTACTATATTCTATATTCTTAATAAGTAGATGATTTATTATAAATTAATAAAGAGATAACATATAATAACGATATTTAATTCTGTTTTAGTTTATATTTTTGCTGTTATTTTAGATCTAGGAAGTTTAAAAACATATTTATAATAAATGGAATTTCTAAATAAATTATTCTTATTAAAGAGATTTGGGGATAATATTTTAAATCATTTTTTAGATCTATGTTAATCAATGATTTCTTAAAGAGCATAATTCTTAATGATATTTTATTGATTAGCTGGCTTTCTGCATGATGGACAATCTTTAGATTTATTCAACCATTATAATAAAGCCTATCTTTCGAATGTATGGCCACAAGTGCTAAGTTATGCTGCATCATTAATTAACTCTAATTTAAACATGATAATCTTTTTTTACCTCCAGTTATTGGACAACAAAGAGTTTCAATGAATTACTCTCCATCAGAAGTAACTTACTAAGCTTGTTGATTAGTTTGAACTTAACTTTAAATCTATGACTAATTATTATCATTTATAGTTTTCATTCCAAAAAATGTTGCAATAGCCCCAATTGCTAATCCACCTAAAGCATACAACCAAGCATTATTATTTGAATTCTTATCAACTTATCCTTATTGGTTAGACTTCTTCATAAATTTACAATAAATTTATTAATAGATATTAATAATTATATTGAAATTCAATGTTATAATTTGTACTTCCATGAACAAATTTAAGATGTAGAAGTATTCTATAGATATGGAAGTTCCTAAGAAGATTCTATATGAATAAAATTATTAAATTTTTTTGTTCTACTAAGATTATATTTCAATTTGCTTTAATAAATAGAAGATGATTTGTAAAATAAGAAAAATGTACAATGTATGGAATATTTTTGATCATAAAATTTTTATAATTTACTATTAATTTAAATGCTTTCTAAAATAATTGTGGCATTTAGTTCTACAGCAAATACTTTTAAGAATAAGTCGAAACTAACAGAATTTTATAAGGCAATTCATCCAGATATGTTGTAAAATGCACCTGACAATGTGAAAATGGAGAATACTAGATCATTAAAGATTCTTAATAATTATTTTGATGCTGTGTCATAGAATGAACGTACAGAACCATAAGAATTGGTGTTTTATATGGCTGAAAAGTAGAATACTAAAGCTAGGAAGTTTTTACCATTTACAATTATATTGGATGCTTATTTAGGAAAAGATTAATAAGGTGCAATCGATAAGTAAACAGATGTAAATTAATTTTAGAGTGACTACTTAAATAAAAGAATAAATAAATTAGAAATATTATGAAATCAGAAAGGAATTTGTAGATAAACATACTAATCCATATGTTACTTACACTAATTAATATGAGAAAGTAAAGAAAAACTTTTTAGATACTACAACATCATTAAAGAAAAGATCAACAACTTAAGATACAGAGTAATTAGCATTAAGAGCATCTATTTTTTCAGCTTAAATGCAATCAGAATACGACAATTTTTTGAAGAATGCTAATTAATAAATGAGACAAGCAAATATGCCTTAAATTAAACCAAGATTATGGGCTAGCATAATGCTTGATAAATGTGAGATGATACCTAATTTATTTCAAATATTTGATTAATTGATAGATCCAAGGTTAATATTTTTTGATTAAGAATTAACAAAAGAATAAAGTGATATATGTATGGATAATAATATATGATTAAAATTAGTTGTTGAAAAAATCATACCAAAAACAAAAAATGTGATAAGTGTTTAAGCATTATCTCCTTTTTTTAAAAGATTAGAAAAGGCTGATCCCTAAATATGTTTATATGTTACAAAAAGATATGGTGCATCAGACATACCTGGATATTTTAGTGTATTAAATATTATATTTAATTAGATTCCATATAATTTTGATGTATAAGAGATTCAACAACAATTTGGAGTTTATTAAAAGTAAATAAAAAAGGAGAGAGAAGAATATGACTAAGAATTGAAGAAGTATCAATAATCTCTATACAATTTGGCAGATCGTTATTTTATAACTAACATTTAAAATGAAGTGGTAAGAATTTATTCATATAATTCAGTTATTAAAAAATACAGAAGTAGTTAGAAAATTAAATATGAGTTTACTGATCTTGCAAAAGTAACTCAATGAAGTGAATACAGAGAGACTTAATAATTTAAGGATGAAATAATGGGTATTGACTGAGAGTGTAAATAAGACAGTAGATAGCATAGATCATTTTTATATCCCTATACCTTTTAGTGGAGTTGTTTGAATTTAAATTTATGAGTGTTTATTTATATGATCTAATATCATTAACTGATTCCCGGTCTTTTCTCATTTATTGAGTCAGCCATTTTAGCTGTTTAAAATGCTCCATTTGCTAATAATGTTAAAATAAATATTACAATCTTTAATGCTATCTAGGAGTGTTTTTGGAATTCGATTGTCAGGACAAGCTCCTTTTGTTTATACTAAACTTTCACTTTGTTATCTTAACCCTTTTTGAATTTGCATCATTCTAAAGACAAACTTTATTTTGCTTTTCAAGAAAACATCTTTATTTTTATGTTATTGATCTCCTACTAATTCTTTGAATTTTGCAATATCATCTTCATCCACTATTTCATCTATAGGTTCACCATCTCTAGGTTGAATTATGTGGAATAACACTTCAGTGACTACAATATTACTATTTAAATAAACCTTTTTCTGCAACGAAAGGAATAGACCATGTAAAAATATCCATAAAATTGGGTAATAGATATGGATGTTAACTATAATTATATTGTTAAATGTTGAGGTCATTATTCTAATATGTAAAAAAATAAATACTTTGAATTTAATAACAGCCCCTTTATTGTTGTAGACATCACAATAATTAGGAGCTGAAAAAATAGTTATTACCATAGGGAAATCTTATCCCCCATCCCATCTATGCATTTTGTAACCTTCCAATTGTGCTTCATGTGCTCTTATAACAGATATTAATTTATTTCTTTCTAAGAATCTGCTGACTGCTTCCATTCCATAGAAGTAAGAACAGCCTCTTACTTCATTAATTCTAAATTATCCTTCACATATTCCATCATCATTGTCTACAGGATCTGCCCAAAGGATGTCACAAAATAGTCCATTTTTAGGTGGTTCCCTATATCTCTCGACTAAATTGATATCAGCGACCTTGTAATGAATTATCTTATACATTTCGTAGTTCTGGAGAAATACCTCCATGAAGTGCTATGAATTAATTATTAATGATGCAAGCCAATGGAAGATTATCGAAGGAATCCATGAAAACATCATACAATTCCTAATCATACTTGTATTTGCATTCATCCATGAAATTGAAGAAAGATGTTAGTTATCTACATTCATGATTGCCTCTAAGCATATAGATAGTTCGCGGATAATTAATTTTAAGAGAGTACAACAAAATTAAGACCTCTATTGAAAAAGGCCCTCTATCAACATAATCACCCAAAAACACATATTTCTATAATTCTGGATTACCACCTACATCAAGAATTTTAAGAAAATCATAAAATTGTCTAACTTATAATTTTCAACATACCCATGAATATCTCCGACTACTGTCAATGGATCTGAGAGATGAATCAAACTGCCCTCATTCTCTTTACTATAATGAACGATTGCTTACTAAAGATTTTGTTTGCCATGGTAACTAATTTTATTACTTCCTTCTTTGCAATTCTTCCCTCTCTTTCTAAATGTTCCTTTATAAGTTTCCAGTCAGGTTTCCCTATTATGAATATGTTTATTTACCTTAATTCTTTGCTGGAAACATCAGATCATTATCTAATGGACGATGAGGTGGTAAAGGTACTTATTTAACAACTCTGTCCTGTGCTGGATCACATAGTGGTTACATATTAATTTTTTATTATCGTTTTTATACAATGAACATATTCATATACTCTCTTTTCATAGTTCTAGTCTTTTGTGGATAAGAGTAAGGTACTTTCCTATAAGAATAAAGTACAACTCCATAAGAGAATAAACTTTATACTATTAAGTTAAAGGAAACTCACACAATTGTATTCAATTTACTATTACAAAAAATAGGTATCAGCTAAGGAAATGTATGATTTTTTAACAACAAAATAAACCTACTTCAGATAATAAACGCCAATTAATGTTTAGGAAATTGAATTTGGAGGTTATGTACCAAAACCACAATAGAATACCGAAAAGAGGTAGGCAGATCTTAAATTACATAATTTCAAGAATACTTAATTTACTGGTCCTATTACTTTAGGTGATCAGGAATTCTAAGTTATTTTCGATACAGGATCTGCTAATTTTTGGATAGATTCAATAAAATGCAAAAATGAAGGATGTAAAGCACATCAACAATATAAGCCAAGTGCTAGATCTAAACATCTTGGTTATGCTTTGAATGTTTAATTCGGCACAGGGGATTTGAATGGAGAAGTGAATTCAGATGTTGTAAAATTAGGAGATATTGAAATTGATGATCAAAATATTGCTGAAATAATTGAAGAAAACGGATCTGTATTCTAAAATGTATTTCTATTATATTATCATTTAAGTCTGGATTTGATGGTATTGTTGGTTTAGCCTACCCTTCTATGGCTGCCTATAACTTAAATCCTTTATTCGATAATATTATGAAATAAAAGAAATTATAATCTAACTAATTTTCATTTTTCATGAGTAACAAGGTTAATAGTTATGAATCATAACTTACATTTGGTGGTTATGATACAACTAAACTTGATGGTCCTGTTCATTATCATCCTGTTATTGATAAATACTATTGGATGATTAAGGCTGAAAATATCCTTGTTAATGGTTAAGATTAAGGATTCTGTCCTAAAGGATGCAGAGTTGTTGCTGATACTGGTACTTCCCTTATTACTGGTCCATATGATGATTTAATGAAACTTTTAGGTATCTTAAATTTAATATTATTCATTTTAGATCTTACCAATATTGATGATAATTGTTCAAATTTGAAATAATTGCCTACCCTTACATTCAAAATTGATGGAGTTAATTATGATCTTGAAGCTAAAGATTATATTATGGAATTGAAAGATGATGGAACTGAAATTCCACTTAGTAATGAAGTTTCTGCTTCTGCCTTTATAGAGGGATCTGCTAAATAATGCATAGGAGCATTTATGCCTTTAGACATTCCAGATCCATAAGGACCAGCATGGATTTTAGGAGATATCTTCCTTACAAAATACTTAAGCATTTATGATAGAGATATGAATATGGTTGGATTTGGAAAAGCTAAACATTGATAAATTAATATTAATCTGTTATAAAATGTAATCATATAATAAAATTTTATTTTTATAAATTTCTCTTCATCCAAATCTGTTTTTATAATAAATATTAAAAATAATACATTTTATATA
>CAJJDN010000070.1:365937-394091 GCA_905182985.1 Paramecium sonneborni
AATTATTTATATATGAAAATTAATTTTTTCTTAAGAATTATGTCGACTCAAATTATCATTCCAAAATTTAGAATTAATTAATTTGATAAAATGATTTGTTAAATTTGTTATAAATTTAAATAATACTATAAAGATGACTAAGGGTTATCTGTTAATATTAATGTAGATTCATAAATTCAATAAGCTTTTAATTTCATATAAATTAATTAGATTATAAAAATTAATCCTATATAAAAAAATCTATAAGTCTATCTAAAAAATTATTATTCATCTAATGAATATATATATTAATAATTTTAGATTATATTTTCCAATATTGAATATTGAATTTAATTTATTTATTTAAATTTATTACAAATTTTTAAATTATTCGAAAATTGGAAGCAAACTTTATTATCGATCTTATCAAATCAAAATGATAACTGCTCTGATGATAATTGAAAATAATAAGAAAGAATATGGGAAATAAAATCTTAAAACTAATCAATGTTTGGTATATCCAGGAAATAACAGGATTATTTTATGTAAAGTCTATTGGAGATTGTAAGTGCTCACCATATAAATTCAAAAGAAGTATAACGGTATTACTGAATAATTATTATATATTGTATTTCATTTCATTTTTGTGAATAAAGATGGTTATACTGATATTATTCAAAATCTATTAAAGTAATAAAACTAATAAATAATGTGTTTTCTTCTCAATTTTATCTTTTTTCTTAATTAGATTTCTATCCAGAGTTCTATGGTAAATTCTCTTGTGTATCTCTGATACCCTGATTCTATCCATAGTTCTTACTTTCCAAAAAATTTAAATCTAATATACAAAAGAACCCTTTTTCAAAACCAAACAAAAGTTACAAAAAATATGTAAGAGATTTTTTTAAAATTGATTTTTTGCTGTTCCAAAAATTATAACGAAATTAAGTAGCAAAGGAGACAACGACAAAGGTAAACTATAACAATTTAATTTGTATTAAAGATTGGAAAGATTATCAATGATATTCACTAGGAATTTTGAATAAAGGAATTTGGCTTAGTAAGTGGAATAATCAAGACCACACTATAGTGTAATAAAATCTTTCAAATCTATTTGGAAGAATAATCTTATCTAAGAAACTTGTTGAATTTAAAAATTATATGTAATTTTTATATATAGATAAAATATAAATTCATGGTGTGTATATATATATATTCTATTTTGCATTTTCTCATGCAAAAAAGTTCTCCTTTAAGGAATATTTTTATTCAAATTAATGAAAAAGATTACTATTCTCAATATCATAATATATAAAGTAGATATTTAGATACTTTATGTTAATAACTATTAGATAGAAGCATACAATAATATGATGAAATATATGAGATACTAGAATTAATTGAACTTCTTCTTTCTTTTTCATTTTAACCTTCAAGATTAGTCTATGCTTGAATCTACAATGCTTTTTCTCTTTTTTCCATCTTTTTGATGCAGATTCTAATACTATATCAATGTTCATTAATTAGTTCAACTTCCTTCATCATATCAAGATTCATTATACTTATAGACTTTACAATTTTCTTATTAAATTTTACATTATATGTTATGCTTGATTCAATAAAGCCAATCTAATATTCCTTCTACATTGATTTTCGAATATTTATATATTTGTAATCATAAAAAATATATACTAATTATATCTCATCTTAAACATACTTTTTTTGATGTATACTTATTCATCAGATCAAAATTACTATTACATTAATTCACATTATCTAAAAAATTCTTTTGCGATTAGAATAAGTAAATTGTTCTAATTCATTTGATATTAATAAATATTTAAATACATTAATCTAAAATAGATCATCATGTTTTGATTTTTTGGATCTTTGAGTTGCTTTGGATAGTTTAAAATGCAGATAATCGATGAATTACCCTCATTTCTGCATGATGATTATTCATATATATAAAAAGTTGCTAATTATTTTCAATTACAATTTACTGTTGATTTTGTTTTATCGTGCTTTATTACTTCTAAATTTGTTTGTGTACTATATTTCTTTGCCCGTTAATAGAGCCATGCTAAATTTGCAATCAGTATAGAGACCTGAAAATGGAATGAAAAAATATAAATAGTACATCATATTAATAAATTATTAATAAATAGCAATGAAGATATTATGGACTATTTGGGATTATTATTCATTGATAAAACCAAAAGAACAAGGAATTTATGATATAAAAATTCTAAAAGAATGCCCCATCAAACCGATAATATACTTCTCTCCAAGATGAGCCAAAGAATAAAGAAAGGATTAAAAAGAAAGCCTCATATGTAAAATTAGAGAAAAGAGTAAAATTTGATATATCACTAGAAATTTGTAAAAAAATCGCTATATTTAAATGACTTAAAATGATGCTTCCACTCCAATAATTTAAGAAAGTTTGGGTCCTTTTCCATAAATAGGNAAAATATAAATTCATGGTGTGTATATATATATATTCTATTTTGCATTTTCTCATGCAAAAAAGTTCTCCTTTAAGGAATATTTTTATTCAAATTAATGAAAAAGATTACTATTCTCAATATCATAATATATAAAGTAGATATTTAGATACTTTATGTTAATAACTATTAGATAGAAGCATACAATAATATGATGAAATATATGAGATACTAGAATTAATTGAACTTCTTCTTTCTTTTTCATTTTAACCTTCAAGATTAGTCTATGCTTGAATCTACAATGCTTTTTCTCTTTTTTCCATCTTTTTGATGCAGATTCTAATACTATATCAATGTTCATTAATTAGTTCAACTTCCTTCATCATATCAAGATTCATTATACTTATAGACTTTACAATTTTCTTATTAAATTTTACATTATATGTTATGCTTGATTCAATAAAGCCAATCTAATATTCCTTCTACATTGATTTTCGAATATTTATATATTTGTAATCATAAAAAATATATACTAATTATATCTCATCTTAAACATACTTTTTTTGATGTATACTTATTCATCAGATCAAAATTACTATTACATTAATTCACATTATCTAAAAAATTCTTTTGCGATTAGAATAAGTAAATTGTTCTAATTCATTTGATATTAATAAATATTTAAATACATTAATCTAAAATAGATCATCATGTTTTGATTTTTTGGATCTTTGAGTTGCTTTGGATAGTTTAAAATGCAGATAATCGATGAATTACCCTCATTTCTGCATGATGATTATTCATATATATAAAAAGTTGCTAATTATTTTCAATTACAATTTACTGTTGATTTTGTTTTATCGTGCTTTATTACTTCTAAATTTGTTTGTGTACTATATTTCTTTGCCCGTTAATAGAGCCATGCTAAATTTGCAATCAGTATAGAGACCTGAAAATGGAATGAAAAAATATAAATAGTACATCATATTAATAAATTATTAATAAATAGCAATGAAGATATTATGGACTATTTGGGATTATTATTCATTGATAAAACCAAAAGAACAAGGAATTTATGATATAAAAATTCTAAAAGAATGCCCCATCAAACCGATAATATACTTCTCTCCAAGATGAGCCAAAGAATAAAGAAAGGATTAAAAAGAAAGCCTCATATGTAAAATTAGAGAAAAGAGTAAAATTTGATATATCACTAGAAATTTGTAAAAAAATCGCTATATTTAAATGACTTAAAATGATGCTTCCACTCCAATAATTTAAGAAAGTTTGGGTCCTTTTCCATAAATAGGGGAAAAATAAATTTAGATATAGATATTTGCACAGAGAAATGTGGAAAGTTTTAATTTTCATCATTTAAAGGAGTTTCAATATGATCTCTATGATTTAAATTGCGATGAAAAAGATTAAGAAATCTTATGCTCAAAGACTTTCAAACTCGATTAAATTCATGAATACCATGACAATGATGCTTGCTATGAAAACCATTCTGAAAATAATTTATAAAGATTTTGATTTTATATACTTCAAGAATCTTACAATGAACTATCTTCTAGGCTTATAAGATGATTTTTGATTTTATAATTCCTCAAAAATTTTAATTTAAAACGAACTATTATAAATCTTATAAAATTTATTGAATACTTGATCAAATCATTTTTTCTTTTATTGTATAAAATTTTAAATTTGATCTTTTTAAATCTTTGTATATTTAGATTTGATCTTTTTAATCTTTGTATATTTAAATTTATGATAAAAAATGTATTTAATTTGTTTCTGATGGAATTAAATTTCAAAAGCTCATGATTTACTTTTCAAAATAGGTTTAAATTTAATTCCACCATTAATTAATTAATCAAGGATAAGAATAGTTTTTGCTATTTTATTCTTATTAAATAATTTGATTTATAATAAATTTTAGCTTTTATTTTTTAAATATAAATTAGGTGATAACCCAAAAATTATCATAGAGGAGAATTTATAAAAAAGATTTAAATAGTCAAACTGGAAGATATTGGTAATATAAATGATTATCAAAACTCTTCTTATTAGATTGATTATTTTGATGATCAAATTTATGTAGATATTTTATAGGATTTAGAGAGTTCAGAGAGAAACTGGGATTATTTTAGATAGCTTTATTTGAATAGAGAGAAATATATATAAAATAGCAAAGGATAAGATATTGCATATTTATATTGATATATGCCAGAACGAGAGAGTGAAAATTGAAATGAAAATATTTGTAAGAAATTGATTTGAGTGTATAATGATTATATAAGATGGTAGGCTTAAAAATACTAAAAAAAAAAAAATAGGATTGAAAGAGATTAGATTTGATGATGAATTATGATTTAAAGTATTAAATATTATATATTATTGACTTAAATACACAATAATAGTTGGATAATTATTCTAAATTTTTAATTAAGATATGAGATAGTTCGCAATCTCTTTGTTCAAAGTATCGTAGAGACAATTTGGACAATTACCAAAATTCTATTTCTCAAGTAATTGATTAGATAAATTCATTAGAAAAGGTAGTGAATGTACCAACAATGGGTGATTCGATTACAGAAGGAGATGTGAAAGAATTACAAAAAAGTATATTTATTAAATTTGATAGTTAGAGGTTGGAGATTATGTGAATTAAGATGACGTGATTGCATTAATAGAGACAGATAAAGTCACAATAGATATAAGATGTGCTGACTCTGGTGTAATTACTTAGATGTTTGCAGCAGATGGGGCTAAAGTAGAAGTTGGAAAACCATTTTATGAAATTGATACTTCAGCTGCTAAACCAGCTGGAGCTGCAGGAACTCCAGAAACTAAAAAAGAAGAAAAGAAAGATGTGAAATAAGAATAAAAGTAAGAAGCACCTGCAGCTTAAAAGAGCACTCCTGCTCCAGCTGCAAAACCTGCTGAAAAGAAACCAGTAGCTCCAACTATTACAAATACAACTCAAAGAACAGAAAAAAGAGTAATTAACTTAATATGAAAATAGGAACCTATGTCAAGAATGAGATAGCGTATTGCATAAAGATTAAAGGATGCTTAGAATACTTATGCATTACTTACAACATTTTAAGAATGCGATATGAGTGCTGTTATGGAAGCAAGAGAAGCTATGTAGAAGGATTTCTAAAAAAAACATAATGTCAAATTGGGTTTCAGCTCATTCTTTGTTAAAGCTGCTGTCAAATAGTTGTAAGAACAACCTATTGTGAATGCAGTCATAGATGGCACTGATATTGTTTATAGAAATTATATAGATATTTCTATGGCTGTAGCCACTCCAACTGGTCTTATGGTACCAGTGCTTAGAAATTGTGAACGTCTCAGTTTTGCAGATATCGAAAAAGTACTAGACAATTTAATTATTAGACACTTATTGATTTAGCTGAAAAAGGAAGACAAGGCAAAATCTCTGCTGACGATATGGTTGGTGGAACATTCACTATCTCAAATGGTGGAGTTTTTGGAAGTTTAATGGGAACACCAATCATTAATGCTCCACAATCTGCTATATTAGGAATGCATGCCATAGTCAATAGACCTGTTGTCAGAAATGATTAAATTGTAGCTCGTCCAATGATGTAAGATTTTTTTATTATTTTTTTTAGGTATCTTGCCTTGACTTATGATCACAGAATTCTTGATGGAAAGGATGCTGCTACTTTCCTTAAGAAATTAGCTACTTCAATTGAAGATCCAAGAAGAATATTATTAGATGTTTGAATTATCTAAATTTATAAAATCAAAATAGGTTAATTAGATATTCTTATAAAAATATTTCTATTTTTCATAAAATTATGGGTTTGCATTGAAATGTAAAGGATATTCAAATCTAAATCTTTTTAAATAAAATATTTTGTAAAATCTGAAAATGAAGTCATGCAGTGGTACACCAGCTTATGTTAATGCTCCTAAAGCTTAATAAATTGGAGAGAACTTCTACATTCAATAATTTTAAGTGAGTTGTTTGGGTTAATTCTCTTATTACATTGAATCAAACAAAGAAGCTGTAATTATTGACCCAATGAGAGATTATGAAGAATATATGTATCATAGGCCATATGTTTTTTTAGTAAATTTAGTGAAACAAGAAATTCTGTTATCAAATATGTAATTTTGACTCATCTACATGCTGATTTTGTTGCAGGACATATAGATTTGGCTAAAATTACTGGAGCTTAAATAGTACTGGGTCCTTAGGCTGTTATTTAATATTAAGCAAAAATTGCTTAAGATGAAGGTAAATAAGATGTATAACTATTATTAGAATTATTAACTTTAGGAAGTGTATATCTTAGAGTTTTGCATACACCTGGTCATACTATGGAATCTAGTTGTTTTGTTTTAGTAGTAGATGGCAAAGATCATGCAATATTTAGTGGAGATTCTCTCTTTCTTGAAGAAGTAGGCAGACCTGATTTGGCATCTAAATCTTCAGGTTTGACAACTCAATAACTTGCTTCATTATTATATCATTCATTAAGAAACAAGATTCTTAAACTTAATGATGATGTAATACTCTATCCTGGACATGGAGCAGGATCAGCTTGTGGAAAAGCTATAGGAACAGGAACTGTTAGTACTATTGGTGAATAAAAACTCAAAAATTGGGCATTATAAAATATTACTGAGGAGGAATTCATTAAAATATCAACTGATTTACCTGCTCCTCCTCAATATTTCTTTCATGATGTTCAATTAGTAATTATCTCATATATAAATATCTTAGAATCGTTAAGGAGCGAATGATCTTTAAAATATTAAATCAAAAGTTACAAAAGCTTTGAGTTATTAAGATTTTATTCAAATAGCTGCTGAAGGTGTCTTAATATTAGATTCTAGAGATATTGTTACAAAAGGAATTATCAAAGGGTCTGTAAATATTACCTAAGTTGCCACTCTTGCTTCTTTTGTAGGTATACTCTTTAAGCCTGATCAAAAAATTATTATTGTTGCAGATGAAGGCAAGGAAGAACTAACCATTATCAGATTACTTAGAATTGGATATGAAAATATTCTTGGATATTTAGAAGGAGGATTTGATAATTATGTTAGAAATGGAGGAGAAGTTTAACAATTAAATATTGTTGATTTAAAAGATTTCTTAGATACCAAAGGACAATCAGAAAATCATGTTTTTATTGATTGCAGAAATCCAGTTGAATTTAAAACCTCAGGAATTATTCCAGGATCTTTAGTGATTCCATTATTTTAAATAGAAAATCAAGTAAATATCAATCTTATTTTATTTAGCTTGATTTGATTCCTAAAGATAAGACATTACATATCTACTGTCGTTCAGGAGCCAGAGCAAAAACTGCTGCTACCATTCTATTAAAACATGGTTATTCTGACTTTGTTCTTATTTAGAATGCTGGTCTTGAACATATTGTCAATGAACATTAAATTCAAGTTCAAAAAGTAGAATGATTTCTAATTATACATAATAAATTAAATCGTATATATATTTTCAAATATCCTAACAATTCAACTTATCATTCTTATTAGAAAATCTGTTATAAAGAAAGAACAAATTTATTCGATTAAACTTTTAGAATGTAATTCATCATTTAGTTGCTTTACTAAATTCTAATTAGTGTAAGTCATGTATTTTTAAAAACAACAATTAGATTTTGAACAAATTTATATTGTAAAAACTTAATGTTCTTCAATTATTATCGGAGTATTTATCTAGAGTAAATATTTATTTTTTTAAATAGGTCTCTGCTTTACAAGTAGATCATGAATTATTTTCAACTCTTATTTATGTATTAATTCATTATTACTATTAAGATAGATTGATATTTTAATCTCTAAATTTCTCTAAAGATTTAATCATATACATACTCGTTATCTCTCTATTGGTAGTAAGTAAGGGATATAAAATCCTAAGAGCTAAAATCTCTTCAAACTTATTGCACTAAACCCGATTGGTTTTGATGTTAAAATATAGGACTAATCAATTGATCTTTCTTTTAGTCGAGGGATTATTTATAATTATTAATGTTTTATGATGCTTAAATTTTTAGTATATTAAATTAAATTCTAAATGTCTTGTAATGCTTCAGAAAAATTGATTTTTTTTACATCATCCAAATAATCCGAAAATTCTTTAATTATAATAGTATTGATTCCTGACTATTCAAAGTTATAATTAACATATTTATTGAACTCTTAAATAAGTTGCTTTAGTTCTTAGATAAAAAATCTTTTTTTGTTTTGCTTAATTACAAAATTTTATTAAAAGAGTTAGTACAAATGATATTAAGAATCAAATCTATCTTTTAATTAAGCAATTTGGTTTTCCATAGTATCAAAGATCTCTAAAATCTTATGTTTCAATGTTTTTATACTATTAAAAGCTTCTTAAAGACAAGCTTATTAGTCAACTTTATTGTGAGATTGATAGTAGAGTTCTGATAAAAAATTATAAGCATTTTCAATGAGTAAATATTCAGAATGTTTGTGAGAAGTTTCTCTCTTGTTTAGACATTAAACACAAAGCTCTTCAAATTTCTTAGGACATTGATCATTAACACAAAAATAAACAATATTTTCATGATGTCCAACTCTAGAACACTAGGGTAATGCTCTTATATAAATGAAAATGTAGTTACTAATAGAAATTAGGTATCTTAAATTCCATAAAATTTTTATTTTTATTTATTATAGATTGCATTAAATTTCTAAATAGTAGAGTTTAGAGAGAGATACTGCAAAAAAAAAATAAAAGAAGATAACAGAAATATTGTAATTTGAAAAATAGAAAAAAATAAATTAATATGTGATTAGGATGAGTATGAAATAATAGATAAGAGAGAGTGATAGAAAATGTATGAGATATTTAAAATGAAATATTGTTTGATCTAATTTGCTATGAAATGGTGATAATTTTATTTATTTTGATAATAAATCATTTCTTGTCTCCTTTGGCTTAATATCCTGCAACTGGATCAGTGATAACTAAAGGATTAAGTCATACAATTTACATCTAATATCAGTGACTTTTCCTTGAGTGTATGTTCTGATCTTGTAATTAATGGATAATCTGTTTTGAACAGCAGTTGGAAGTCCACTGATTGTATATGAAATATTAAATACTTTTTGACTCCTTCTGCTGAATGAAGGAAATTTCTGATGAGTGTAATTCCACCTCTCTTGAAAGCGAATTCGATACACATATATAAAATTTATATTTAATATTAATATATATTATCATTTGTATCTCTAAAATAATGGATGATCTTTATCTTTGAAATCAGGTAGATATGTGCATTTTTCCTTAACTGGATAATTTTTCTAAATTAATATATAATATAGATACAGGATCATATGCAGTACCAAAGAATCGATCAATCTTGGCATCACCATAATTTACTACATAATAGAGATGATGTCTATAATGATCAGAATGATCATATTTACTAAATTAAATATAAAATAGACATATACCCTCCATCATGAGCAAACAGATCATTAAAAGCCATAAATCCTCCATAAATCATTGTTTACATAGGATGAATTGGTAATATTAATTCAGCAGTATGAAGTAGAAGATTACCCTCAATGAATCCTTCTAAAGGATGAGCTGCACAATAACAAAAAGCAGTAGGTTCTTTAAAGGAATGATGAACACTATGAATATATTTATATAAATATTTCAAGTGAAGCATTCTATGAGTCCAATATCCTACACCTAAATAAAAAATATAAAATTTGAGAATACATGTAGTCCATAACCAATGAAATATTACTCCATACAAGAAATGAAATACTGTGTAATCATGAGTTTCAAAATATTTGTAATAAGGTGTGTATGGATATAAATAATAATAAAAGGACTTTTAAGAATATTATATTATTTATACCATTGATACAAAACATCCAAATATAAGCTAAACAATTCCATATCGTATTTCTCTTAAAATATTCTATATACGTAATTTATTCTTTGGCATAGGATTGTAATATTCAACAATTGAACAAGAGATTAAATATTGCATGATTCCTCCTATTGATCCAAAAATAATCTTCATAGTCAAAAAGAATACCTTTTCTATATATTATTAAAAATTGTTAACGTATATATGTTTTTCTCCAAAACTTATATCTTCCATTTGACATCTAACAACTGGGATTACAAATGCAAGAATAATTAAAAAGATTCGTCTGATTTTAATCATTTAACAATATTATTAAAATATAATGTAATTAAAAATTTATATATGAATGTATTATCATTAATAATAATAAATTTGAATTCAAATGCTTGATAATTGGTACATTTCTTACCTTTATTAAATAGTGATTCTATTAGAAAGGGTTTGTTATATACTCCAACAATGGGAGAACACATTGAAGATGAAGTAGTGGTATCTTTTGAACAGAAACGAGGAATCAATTATCAACATGAATATATGAGACTCTACATTGCAAATGTAGTTTTGACTTAATAACTTAAAGAGCTTCTTCAAGAGAAAGGTGATTTAATTTCTAAAATCAATAGATTAGAAGTATCTATTTATCCATATTATTATCTAGGAATCAGAAATTTGCAAAACTAATTCTAGAAAGCAAGACTATGAAGAATTAAAAAAAATAGAGTAACCCTGTAAAAAATAAATAGGTATCTCTTTCATATTTATCATTAGTGTAGAGGGTTCAACTAAACATCATGATGAAAATGTTGTTCACAATCATCAATATTAAACTCGAAAATTAATTAAAAAAAATTGAAATTTTAAACATATTTATCTATGAAATCACTCATCATCTTTTATTATTGCTTATTACTTACAAGTTGTTGAATTTGAAATCATTGATTCTTTATTTGAAAATAATAAAAAATCTACTTCATTAAGTAACTTAGGTAATTTTAAAGATTTTATCACTGTCCTAGGACTCATTGAATAATTTGGTATTTCATATTTAGGACGACTTGCACTAGGAAAAACCTTAAATTCAATTTTATTTATTACTTTATTCATTATACTTATTGCTGTCCCTTTATTTGTATCTAAATCAAATAAACCTGTATTAATATTTAAAGGTTCACTGAATTTCAAATTTCTCTTTAAAGTTTCTATATTCTTTTTAAAATTATAATGTGCTTTATTTATATGGCCTTTTCCTTATAAAAATTCATAACCACTACGTTTTGGTTCATTTCCTACTCTATCTACAGCATTCTTTGCTTTTTTTATAACAAAATCAGATATCTTATCATCTTCCTCTAAAAATGGAATATCTCTATAAGGGATTGGAGGAGATAATGATTTAAGCTCTTTTATCAATGATAAACTTTTTGATTTACGAGAAAGATTCGTTTAATCAATTTTAATTAATTTTTAAATAGCTCCTCCTTTTTTAAAATATTATAAAAATCTATCCTTATCTAATGAAAATACTTATGCTTTTTAACTCAAACAAATAGCTCTATGTTCTCTTACCACACCTTTAATAACTTCTTCATGACCAAAAATCAATCCTAATGTAATTATTCCAGTTCTAACTCTTTCATATTTTTTATCATTTTTCTTAAAGAATTTTTATATAGTTAAACTATTTTCAGTTACCAAAGTGCCTACCTCTATATTTTATGATATTTCAATTTCTCCATTTTTAACAATGTATATTTTACTAATTACCATATTTAATAATAATACTTAGAAGGTTAATGTTCTTTATAAATGACATCAAACATTTTATAATCTTCAAAAGTAAAATGATAATAAATTTAATTTAACATTTATTCATTCCATTCTGCAAAAGCTGGTACTTTTTATAAAAAGGCCACATTTGTTTACTGAATGTATTCATAATATGATGATAATAATTTATTAAATTATTCCCTAGATACAGTAGCAAAATTTGTATCTTCTGTTGCAACAATGGTGGCTGTTCTTGGAACTTATTTCGTTAAAGCAATTTCTCCAAAACTATCACCTGCTTTCATTAAACCTACTTTTTAAAGTGTAGGATATTGACATTCAAGAAATTCAGCATCTGTCATATTTGCGTAAACTTCGTCTAAAAGTACTTAATTTGTTTCAGTGAAAAATGTTGTTTGCTTTTTGAATCTCTTAGATTTCATCATAGTTTATTAATGTTTCAATGTTGCCTTTCTTGTATTCTGCCTTCTTAATGTTTCCTCTTACTTTTTTTCTTCCTCTCCTATCTAATTCCCATCTTATAATCCCTTTCTCTATATAAGAACCCAAACACTCCCAGAAAGTATTATATAAAACTTCTTACCAATGTCACCTAAATTGAACACAACTTATCTAGCTTTAATCATCTCATGAGATAGTTGTCTATATAAGTTACTTACCATCTCTGAACCCATCTATTACTCTAAATCTTAAAAAAATTTGAATGAAATGAATGCTTTCCTTGTCATGTCAACTTCTTAATTGCTTCTCATACTCTAATCCTTTTATAGAATTTCAATTATATAATTTAACTGATCTTAATTACCTAAATCTATATCCGACTTTTTAGTTGTTAATAACTTTTATTTCATTATTGAATCAATTATAACAATTAATAAATAACAATTTAATTTATTAAAATATATAATAATCATCATACAAATGGATTTATCTTTTTATTATCCTAAAACTATTAGCTATATCTATATGAATAACTCTTTTCTAAGTTTCACTCTCACAAAATCTTAAAAACAATCCTGCTATTTGAACTCTTCTTATTTATGAATCAAATTATCAAAATTCTTACTTTTATTAAAAGCCTATGATTATGAACTTATAAAATTTAAATTAGTAAAATTATTTTGGTTAAGTATTTGGCTTTACACATTAACTTAACTGTTTCTAAAGTCACATATTACTAATAATCCATCAATATAAAACATAACAATTCTATATTAAGGTAAGGAAAAATTATTACCAAAATTATTTTTAATTCCTTATGGTATTTAAAAAATTCTAAGATTCATTAAGTATATATAATATGTAATTCCAAAACCATTTTATCTTTTTTTGTTATTTTCTTCATAGAGCTATTAAATCTTCTAATTTTTTGGTATTTCAATCTTTTAATTTTTTCTCATTATATTTTTGGCATTCATAAGTAATTCAAAATTGTTTGTTATAAACTAAAATATAAATTATTCTTCTTGCAGAATCAAAAATATAATTTATCTTTCAAACTCAATTTTCCAATAATTTATTCATTTTATTTCAAATTTCAGATAGTTTAGATTGAATTCATAACTGGACAACCAACTTTGAGTCTAAAAATATTTAATATAATACTCTTCTAATTTTTCTGATAATCTAAAATTCTAAGGTTATTCTTTTTAACGCATATTAGATTTCTACTTTTTTAATTCTTCAACTTCTAGCTTATAATTATCATAGACAAATCTAATTTCAGAAAACTTTGTTATTCGCTATAATTTTTATTTAATTCATTTTCTTTTGAAAGAACCAATTCTAAAAGATTTTCAACACATAGATTCCTATTATTTTATTTGTTTCAGTTACCTTTTCAAATAATTTCTTTATAATTTAACTGATCCATGAATTTCTAAATCGAATAATTAATTGTACATAAAAACAATGCTGAAATATTACTAAAATTTATGACAGTCTCTTTATGTATTAATCTTTTGTTTTTTAATTAAGGATCTATTATAACTTAAATTCCGAACCATTCTTTAATCTAAAAATGTAAATTATTTGTTACTTTCTATCCTGTTCTTGATGTATAGTTTGACATTTGAATATATTTTATAAAAATTATTAATACTTTATATATATATATATCAAGTTAACTAATCAACCTGTTCCAAAATTGTGTGTTTAATTAAATCTTAAAGAATATTAATTAAAAATTACCTTGAAGATTAACATTAAATTTATTACAAGTACCATTTCTGATGCTCATTTTATTCAAATAATTTAGTATTTTGTTCTTCTAACTATGAAATTTTGTGAGTAAGTTCATTAAATTCATTCATAAATTCATCTAAACTTGATTAATAATTGAAAGATTATTATTCCATTTCTTGATTGACAATCTAAAATAAAATTTAGATTACTAATATACTTGAATTTATTCCTAAATTAGATTGTTTTTTTTAATTGTCTCAGAAAGATTATAACAAATGTCTTCTTTTTACTTTTTGATATTGTTTATAACTTATTATAATTCTTTATTTGATGGTTGATTTCCTCCAAAGGATTATCCTGGAACTCTAACTAAATTTTCTTTATCTGAAACGTATCTATTTCTCAAATTAGAACCACTTGAATTGATAACTTTCTTTTGTAATTTCTCTTCAACTCTTCCAGTATAATTTTATAAGGATTATTGAGATGGTTCTTAAATAAGTATACTGTGTTCATAGTAACTAATGTTATTGCTTCTAGTTGGAGTACAATCTCCCCTTTATTCAATGCAAATTGGTTTGAAATTCTGTGGTGTTAATGAAGTTCTACTTTTTGGAACTTGCGCTCTAACGAACATTTATTTAATTATTATGTACACTTAGTTCCAAAATTAAGGATAATAAAATTCCAATAAGCTAAGATTTAATTGGAAAATCATTTTAATCTTCCTACCATTTGCTTTAGGAATAGCAATCTATTTTTCCATCACAAGTGGATAACCAAAAAATGACCCTGACTAAATTATAAAAATTAAACAATCTCACTCAAAAATTCCATATTTCTACATCTCTACCTATGAAGAATGTAATAAAGAACTTACACTTAGTATTGATAATTATACTACTTCATTTGAATTACCAAAATAATATCCATTTGCAAATACAAAATGCGAAAGATCTTAAAAATTAAAATATACATATAATTTAGACTAGACATCAACAGATGTTTTTTAACTCTATAAATAAGATAAACAAATAATCCAAATTATCTAGATTTCTTACTATTAGGAATTTTCTGATGTTCTATTTAATCTCACTGATCAAGTGATTTTAGGATATGAATAAGCTACTTTAAATTGTCCTGCTTACTTTATCAGAACTAAAAACAACTTATTTTATTCATTTGTTATATATACATCATCTAAAATTATCTCATTTTATTAAAATTCACTTTTATCAATTAAAATTTATGGAGGAAGAATAAATATTAAATTCTTTCTTTATGATGAACCTGAATAAATTATTAAAGCATATCATTAATATATAGGTGGTTACAAATTATTTCCATTCTGGACTTTAGGCTACCAATATTATGGACCATGGATAGAATAAAAAGATTTAGAATATTTAGAATAGAAATCAATTCCTTTAGAAACTATTTGGATTGATGAACAAAAAAATCATTATTTACCAGATAATTACAGAAAAATTAAAATAACAACTCCCACAGTTAATTTAAAGACTATCGATAAAAAATATTTAATAAAGAATTCAAATAAAGAACCATATGAAGGTTGTGTAGATGATGAAAAAGTTAATTATATTGATTACAATGTTTAAAATACTATTTAAAAGGAAACTTAATTACATCCAATTTCTATTTATTCAGGAGTTTTATTGAAGTCATTTGTAAATTATTAAATTAATGAGAGTGGTAATTGTGATGAAAAAAATATTGGAATAGCTGAGGATGCTTTTCATTTTAGCAATAAAAATCCTGTTTTATTGGAAAAAAAAATTACTGAAAAATATTTTAAACCACTAAATACATTTGCTCAATCAAAATAATATAGTGAACATTCTAATTATGTAAAATTAATAATGAGTGAATCTGCTTTTTTTGGTTAAGGTTAATTTAGTGGTTAGATTATAAATTCTGTTGATCTAGAATAAACTATAAGTTATTTAATTTATAATAACTTTTTTGGATTACCATACACAGGAACATATGGATGTGATTAAAGTTAATCATCTTTATCATGGTGTGCAAGATGGTTAAGTATTTAAGCTTGGATGCCCTTATTTATGAGTTAAAGTTCATCATAATTTCACTTTTCTAATCACCCTGAATATTTTGAATAAATTCATTTAGAAGTAAAAGCCAGATAATAGTTAAATAAATGGATATTTGCTTAATTTTTGAATAATTATGATGATAAAATAAATGCATTCAGTGGAACAATAATATAACCTATATGGTGGTTTAATACTTCTGATACTAAAGCATATAAATATGAAACTCGGGAATTCCTTTTTGGACAAGTTTTTTTGATTGCTCCAATTATTGAAGATCCTGAAAATGAATATAACACTGAATATGATATATATTTTCCTCAGGGAAGCTAATGGATGGAGACAAAATATGGAACATTATTTAGTGGAGGTACTTAAGTAGATTTTAAAATCTTATCAAATACATAGACTCCAAGTTTTTAAAAAGCTGGGTATATTATAAATAATATTTTTATTAGGTCAATAGTTTTCAAATAATATGATATAAATTTAAAAATGAATGAATTAAATAATATCTATTCATTGTATGTTGTTTTTGATAGATAATAAAATGATGGAGAAGCAGAAGGGATTATGATTACTCTCTAAGATTTAAGTGATGAAAATGTTAAAAAGAAATGTTTTGGAAATGGTAAAAATTGTTTAATGAAAGTGAAAATAAGATATGTCTTTGATTAAGAAAAATATTCAGAACATTACTTTATTAATTGTTAAGGAATTAATAAAGACACTGTTTTTGAGAAAGTACAAATTAATACACTTCATCTGTATCACTCAAAGTTACATTTCTAAAATCAAATAACTTTGAAGAATCCAATAATAGTGAAGGAGAGTTTCAAATTTGAATATGATTTATCATAAAATATTTATTGAAAAATAATTTAGTTGTAATTTTCAATTTACAATTGACTATTCTTTTTTCTTCTTATACTTTACCCAAAATATTTATCTATTTATAGGTAAGTATTCTTCAAAGAAGTAGTCTACTTGATAATAAAAGTCAGATCTAACTATGATAATTAGAATCTTTAAAATCAAAAAGCTTAATTAATTTATATTTATTACTAATATAATGGAACAACCACCTGAGTCCATATTTGCATCAATTGATAATTGCTTTGATCACTCCATAGTTTATTACTTCAGAATTCTAAAATGGAACTTCTTTCTAATGCTCATTTTGGGCCTTCTTCACTTACCACAATTAATATTTTGCATTACTGGTAATAGCATATTCAATCAATTCCAATTACAATTAGAAACTTTTACTGTTGCAAATATTGACATTTCAAATGAAACTGCTTTTCTTATTGGAGTTTTAGGAGATGCTATTGGTATTCTTCTCTACTTTTTGTCATTGCTCTATTTACGATACAAAGCTATCAATAAGGATTCCTAATTTAAGGTATCCAGTATTTCACCTTGGAGTGTTGAACTATCTGGATTTCCAACAGCTACTATAGATCCAGAAGACCTTCGATCAATTATACAATCAAATACACATGAAATTTACTTAGTTCGCAATTTCTAGGGTACTCTAAGTATTATGAAGAATAAGGCATTTAAGGAAAGGTAGATAAGATTAGAAAAAAAAAAATTAGAAGTATTTTCTAAGAGATTATCATAAGCAGATATGTATGTAAGATAAGACTTCATTAGAGTCTTGTCTGATGAACAAAAAGATATCACTAAAGAATTATCAGATAAATTTAATATTTTTTTAGCACCAGATGATTTAGAATCAATTAAGGCTTTTGTTGTTTTTAAGAGCAAAGTAGATCGTGATCTATTCTATGAGAAATATAATTAAGATTGTTTAGTTAGAAATGGAATTTATTTATTCTAAAATTAACCATAGGAATTGAAACTTAGAGGATTATATACTATAAGAGTAACAGAAGCTCCAGATCCAAATGAAATTAAATGGGAAAATATGGATTATTAAGAAAGAAACAATCTTCAAATAATTCTGATGCATCTTGCAGTAGCTGTTATACTATTAGCCCCTTTAATAGTGTTTGAAAATATGGCTTTAAAGAATGCAAGGAATAATACAGTTAAATGCACAGAGTATTGTTTAGATAATGATTTTACAAGAACTGTTTATTATATAATAACAGGATTTTGGATATTAATAGCAGATGTGCTTGGATGGGTGTTTTTAGAATTAATAATAAATAGAGAAAAGTAAATTTATTTAGTATAAGAATAAAAAGTCATTCTGATTAGAATCATAGTCTATTTAATGTGTTACACCTTGCTTGTACCGATATTGATTTCATGGGAAACTATAGGAAACATAGTATTAGTTATTTAAAGTTACACATCAATAGAAAAATCATTAATTTTTAGTGATGATTTAGATAGAAAATGGATTATAAATCATGGGTTAATATTTTTATGGGTATCTATATTTTACACTCTTAAATTAATAATTTTAAGTTTAGTATCAAAATGTCAATGTATAACAGGGGGAATTAGAGATTAAGAAGAATTATAATTAATTGGTTCTTTATTGACAGATGAAAATGATGAAGAAAGATAAAGATTGACTGGTTAATAAAAAACTGCACCAAATAATAATTAATCTCATTAAACTCTCTTTTTATTAAACTTAGATGAGAGTGTAAACTACAATATACAATCAAGATAAAACTTAGATGTCAAAACAGGAAAAGCATTTAGACGTGACTCTCCTTTAATAAATAGTAATCCTACTTTTAAAACTGGACTTAGATATGCCAAATTATTGTTTAGCATATTCTTATCAATAACTTTATCAGCAGGATTACCTTTATTGCCTTTATTAGGAGCCTTTCAAATAGGATTATAGTATATTTATGATAAGAATATGTTATTGCGATATCATTCTTATAATGAAAAACAATAGGCAAAGTTATAGGAATAATTAAAATCAGTTGGAGTTATCACATTGAAATTTATCCACTTTTTCCTAGTATTGCATTTAATCTTTAGTGTCTTGATTTATGGATATCCATTTATTTATACTTAAAATGGAATGGGCATTTCATCAGACTGGAATGATGCTTCAAATAAATTATTATATAAAATAAGCACTGTTATTCCTCTTACTTTGTTATTAATAATTCTAGTATTGGCACTTATAATCGATTTAGTATTTTTTGGAATTAATAATAATTGGAAAATTTAGTCTGATTAAATAGGATAAGATGTGTCTTAGAACCTTGAGGATCATATCGGTGCATTGAAAGAATAAGGCAGTGCCATTTCTTACAATTTAAAACATCATGATGAGTTTAAGGATATTTTACTAAGTCAAAAATAAGAAAGTATAAGAGCTACTTTAAATTAATTCAAACATTGATATATATATATAATAAAAAATAATGAGTTTGATTAAATAATAGTGTTGTGAAGTGTGTAGTATTGTGTATTTATGAAGTGATAATAATTGGATGATATTATAGTATTTAAATAATTAAATAATGCCAAGACATTCTTCTAGTTCAAGTAGGAGCCATAGAAGTAAATAAAAATAATTGAAATATGGATAGAAAAGCATAGTAAGAAGCATCGTAGATACTCAAGTTCTTCTTGTTCATCTTCTTCAGATTCATCATCTGAGCGTCATTACGAAAGAAGAAGGAGAGTGCATCATAGTAATCGTCGTTCAAGATCACCTAGACCACGTTCATCGAGTTCAATAAAGAAGGTGTTTATGAATGTATAAATAAAAATGAATAATGTTAGCCCATTTAATCCAAATCAAGCGCAGAGACAATCAAAGAATATAGGGCTTAACATAATATTTTTATTCGTTCTTAACATGTAAATGTCCCAGATCCTATCATGAGATTTGAGGATGTTTAATGTTTTCCACAAATATTGATGGATTTATTGTTAAAGGCCGGTTTCAAAGGACCTACTGCAATATAAGCATAAGGATGGTCGATAGCATTAACAGGACATGATCTAATTGGAATAGCATAGACAGGTTCTGGTAAAACACTTGCCTTTCTTTTACCAGCGATTGTCCATATTTTAGCATAAGTTAGATCCCATGATGCAAAATGTTTAATATTGGCACCAACAAGAGAATTGACATTACAAATATATGAACAATTTTAAAAATTTTCATTGGGATCTTAACTTTATGCAGCATGTTTATATGGAGGATAAGATCGCTATATATAGAAAAGTTAATTAAGAAAAGGCCCTTAAGTTTTGATTGCTTGTCCAGGTCGTTTGATTGATCTATTGGATTAGGGTTGTACCACCCTCAAATAGATTAGTTTTCTAGTACTCGATGAAGCTGATAGAATGCTTGATATGGGTTTTGAACCATAGATTCGTAAAATTGTTGATCAAATACGACCATAAAGATAAACTATGCTTTTTTCAGCTACCTGGCCTAAGGAAGTTTAAAAATTAGCATTAGATTTTTGTAAATAAGAACCAGTTCACATATAGATAGGAAATGTAGAATTAACATCAAATAAGATGATTAAACAAATAGTTTACGTGATGAAAGCTATTGATAAAAATTAAAGGTATAATTAAACTATTGATGGTTCAAAATATATATACAAGATCATCAATATCTTTGTTATTTCAAATATATATTAAGGTTACTTTATTTGTTGAAAGAGATCGCATAGAAAAAAATACTAATCTTTTGTTCCACAAAGAAAGGATGTGACTAACTTTAAAAGACTTTAGATCGAGAAGGTATAAGATGTCTGGCAATACATGGAGATAAGAAATAAAGTGTAATATATAGATATTAGAATTTATTAGGAGAGAGATTATGTAATGAGTCATTTTAGAAATGGAAGATCAACTGCTTTAATAGCAACTGATGTAGCATCAAGAGGATTAGATATTAAAGATATAGAAATAGTAGTCAATTATGACATGCCTAAAGTTATCGAAGATTATGTACATAGAATAGGTCGTACTGGTAATCATTTTTATTTATATATTTATATAGGTCGTGCTGGTGCTGTAGGTTAATCTATTTCATTTTTTGCTTCAGATGAAGATGCTAGGATGGCTAAAGATCTTGTTGAAATACTTAGGGAATCTTAAAATGATGTTCCTTATGATTTAAGAAGTCTTGTTGATTAAAATAATAAAGGAAATAATTATAATCCTTATAGAAGATGGAATTCTACAGGTAATAGACATATTCAATAACCATTCATTTAACATTAGCATCAAAATTAACATTCAAATTAACATTAACCATCTCATTATCCATCCTCATGGTAATTTTAAGCATTCAATCCATAAATCCTTTAATAGATTAATCCATATCAAATTTGATGTTTTTAATATATATCATTATATAAATTGTATATTCATTTTATGACTTCTTTTTTTATTTTTTACCTTTTAACTAAATTATAATTACTAATTAAAAATTATTCAATGTTACATAATTCCAATCAATAAGCTGCTAAAAGTTTGTAATGCCTCTAATTTTTATATTAGATTAGGTAATCGTCAAAAAAGATTTGAGCATACGATGAAATCAATGTAAAAAATTAAAACATTTGTTGATCTTACTTAAAGACTTAAATTACTCAATCCACTTTAATTTAAATAAGTTCAAAACATTATCCAACATTTAAAATAATAATCAAAATTAAAATAATTCTTCAAAAAAGATGATGATGAAAAAAACCATATTATTGCAATCTCTAAATAATTAGAATTAGAAATTGATATGCTTAACAATATAGAGAATGATGAAGAAAAATAAAATCTAATCCTAGATATTCTTTAACTTGATTTCTCTCCAAATGAAATTGCAACCATGGTATAAGAATCTTCCATGACACTTGATACACATCATAATTTACATAGAATTTTAGAAACCATTAATAAACGCAACCTAAGAAAATAATCAAAAAATTAACTACTTGATTAAATCAATACTCTAAATTTTTTATCAGACATTAATGATGATTCCTCAGATTTCTATAAAGAAACTATCAGAAGTTTCAACTAAAAAAGAAATGAATAATAGAGCAGTGAATTATCTGTCAATGAAAAATTTGAACTTCTTAAAAAATATTTACTTTAAAAAGGAATATAAATTGAAAAGAAAGAAAAAGTGCCTCATCAAGAATATTCCAAATTTTATGCTTAATAAGCAAACAAATTAATTAAATCAACAAAACTTAAATAATTAAAATAAATCCATGTTTCTAGTCCAAAAGCAGGATCTATATCACCAGAAATATTACATCCTTAATAATATCATACAAATTAATATTTAAAAAAAATGGAGAAATTAGAAATTAATTATTAAACAAGTAATAATATTTCTTCTACTACACTAAACACTCCTTAAATTACTCCAAGTAAATTACTCAAATAAAAATCAGAAGAATTCATACCATCTTAATAATAATAAATATAAACTGAAAGAATTATTACACCAAAAAGAAAAAGTAATCATTAAGTTATCTCAACTTCTAAAACCATTTTGCCTTCTCCAATTGAAAATGAAAAAGAAGAACAACATATCAAAATTAATTAATAAGTTAGTTATTTTCATAAAAGTATAGATTAACTTAGAGAATTTTAAGCAAATACTAAAGCTGTTCAAACATTTTTCAGAATGGAAAATAAGGATTGTTTACATACTATGAGAGATATGGAAAAAATATTAAAAAAACCACTCAAATAACATTTTAATGAATTTATGACTGTTCATTAAGAAGAAAATGATGGAACTGATTGTTTAGGAAAGAGAAAAAAAAATATGAAAAGAAATATAAGATTGAATAAGATTTTTAAATCTGAATTAGAATGAATTTATAATTTATACTATTATTTTAATATTGATTTTATTGAAATTCTTATAATAATATATTATTTATCAAAACTTGAAACAATGTTGTTCTTCTACTTTAAAAAACAAATTAGGCATGTTAGTAAGTTCATTAAAATCTTCATTTATAATACCTAAATCTATTATTAATATAATACCAAATACAAATGGAGTTTTAATTATCAAACCTTCTGTATTTTCAATATCCATCATTTTAGGTCGATATTCTGTACTAAATCTTCCAACCCCTAGAATATTTTCTTTTACTTAAAATTTGCAATTCAAAGTAAATTGAGGAATATTTAGATTTTAATCTAAAGGAGTTTATGTTCCACATTACATCAAAATTTATTAAACTTATTTAAAACTCAATTCACCTTCATCTTTATAAGATACTTAAATTATATACATTCAAAAATAAATATAGTAGCATTCCCTTAATCAGTAGCTATTATATAAACTTTTATTTCTTCGGATTCTGACATGAAAACCTTTGCATCATCTACATTCTTTTCTGGTCTAAAACAATTATATATCAATTGATTATCATGAGCTAATTTAAATTTAGACCATCTGTAACATTCTTTACTAAAACTACTAATAACCTTTTCTGGTAATTGTTCTATTTCATTATTATAAGGATTAATTTCATCCAAATGCTCAAAGGATTCATATATATAATTATGAAAAGATTATTTAGTTTATTCCTATAGTTTAATACCCTTATATTTATATCCCTATGCTATAATTAAAATGTTGATACTGATCGAACAAGCGTATTTTTAACTTAATTGACATCTTCATCTTAAAAATCTACTATTGTATTTAAATTTGTCAAACAACTTAATGAATAGAATTAGTTTTCATTTTATAATATATTGTTTCTTTCTATTGTAAAGAATAGATGTTAAAGAAATATTGGATCACATTATTGAGATATCTTAAATTCTTCAGGCCGCCTAATTGCTAAAATAAACCTCTTTTATACCCATAACTGTAAATCTAGTTTCAGAATTCAAACTCTAAACAACCTTCCACTTAAAACTCAATTCTTTTAATTTTGTACTAATCTCTTTATTTGCCTAAAGAGAATCATTTTAATTATAATGGTATAAAGATATTCTGATTTCTTAACAAAAATCAATATTCCAAATAAATTATAATATCATTTTCAGATATTCTTAAAACTATTAGGGATTTGCAGTTGAAAAATGACTTATCATTAATTTCCTTTCTTATAAAGATGGTTCTAAAAAGCATTATACTAATCCTAATAATTTATTATTTTCATATATTCCTAAACAAAAGCTTTCCTCTTATTATTCATATTAAATTAACATTTATTAAATTTCTCCTCTCCATGATTTTTTAAAATCATCACTAATATTCACTAAATAATTTTCTACTAACTTATCCCTTAAATAACATTTTTGTATCTAAATTTAATAATCATTTTTTGAAGTAAGTTAATTTGAAGATGCATTAGAATTAATTTTGCTATCATTATTCTTTTAATCAATATTTTATTAAATAGATTATTTTTCAGATTATTTAGCTTAATCATTTTACGTTTAATTAGGTTAAATTTTATTTAACTATTTTTTTTCTTGATTATTTATTGTTTATATAATAGGTTATTTTTATTAAATATTTTTAGAAATAGAGCCAGATGTTTAATTTGTAAAATCAGTTGGATCAAGTTATTTGATAATTGGTCTCTAAAAAATTTTTAATACAAATTATACATTTTAATTCTAAATGATCTCTGGTCTTTTAGGTAGTCTAAAATGATTAATTTATATAGTTTTTTCTGGACCCATTCTCATTTAATCTTTTGAATTTATTTAATTTTAAAATGACTTATCTTCCTTTGTAATTGAAGACATTTCTTGTTAAATAAGATATTCACAATTCTTAATTCTTTTAAGAAGGGGTTTAGATATAAATTAAACAATTTTATTAGGATCATTAGTAGGTTTAGTAATAGTAACAAAAAATGGATCAGATTTATTTGAAAATTAATAAAAGTATGAGAGTACTGAATTTTATATGTATAATACATCTTTTTTCATCTATTGATAAATAATTAATGCACCTTGATTAAATAGTTTTCATTAAAATAAATGTAGGGTAACTAAATACTCTCTGAAGAATGAATATTCACTAAAAACTTCATAAGGTACTACCTCCAACCAATTATTGACTCTACCACACTTATTGAAAGTATTCTTAAATGAGTGATTAATTCTGCACTTTTAGATATTAATTATTAATCTCTAGGATTCTATTGAATTAATTAAATATGATTTAATATAACATTAAAGCATTTTTCTCTGGCTTCAATTGTTTACATACATTACTTATGATGATATGAATAAGAATTTTACTTAAATATGTGATTTTTTTAATGATATTTCTTCTATTTCAAATTGAATAGCTTATTTAATCTTTGGAAGTGTTCTAAGACACATTAAGAATAGTTTTCTAAATATATTGAAGTTACATTACCTATGAAAATCTGGAATATTGTGAAAATCTTAAACTTCAATCAATTTTGAATAATATTGAGTAAGTGTTGGTTAAGATTTCTCAACTGATTAATTCTTTATTTATTTTTAAACATAAAATCTATTATTCCAATTTTCTTCCTAAAAATAATTATATTTTATTTTTATATACTTTTTTCTTTAATTAATTCATCACAATAAGATGTCTAGATTTTGGCATAATAGAATTATCAATTTTAGATTAACGATGTTCTACGAATTATGAGTCAATCATAGAAAATTATTATATAAAATAAATAATTATTTATCATTTTAATTGATAAAATATATAACTGTTTTAGTTAAATTCTTTAAGCATTTTCTTTATTTCTTACTTTAATTCTCTTGAAGTAAGTTATGATTAATATTTTCTTAAGGTTAGTTTTTTCATAATTTAAATGGCCTGAATAAATTTTTATAGTTTCCCTCTATTTTTATTATATGATTTACAAATTAAGATTTAATATGTAATAATTTAAATAATTGAAATGAAGGCAATGTGTCCATTACTGAGAAGAGATAGTTTTAGTGAAGAAGAGCAGCTATATTAACACAGTGAGTGTGATTAAGTTGAATTTTAGCTAACAAATAACTGGTGTTAAGCTGAGGCGGACACCGATCCAAATATATTAGCAAAAAAAAGTCCCATGATAAAAAAGAAAAAGCAAGGCCGATACAAGAATGTGCCCTATACATTTGGTCGACATTTTAGAAATTGGATTGAAACCGAAGTAGGATCCATACAATGTCCAGTGGTTTAAAAATTCATTTCTAAACGTAAATCAAATCCTAGGTATCATGACAGTTTTAAAGATTTTAATGATCTATTCCAAAACTCAGGTATAGGTAGATAACTAGGTTAACTTTTCTTTGGGTAAAAGAAATGGGTTTAATATCTCTTAAGTAATGAAAGAGTTGATGGATTTCAAATTTATTTTGAAGTAGAAAGATCTTACTATGAAGCTGCAATATAAGGAACCAAAATCACTGAATAAAAGGTGAGAAATATTTGACATATTTTATTTATTTATTATTTAAATAAAATGTACTAAATTTATTTGACTTTTTTAAGAGACATCGATGTTGAGTTAAAGAAAACTCTTGAATCTTCAACATAAGTTGTTAACGATCATATTCTATAAAGAACATGCAAATAATAAGATTTAGAATTTGTAGCTAAAGTAAGCAATTTCAAATCTATTAGAAATTAGAAGATTTCAAATTTCAAGTTGATAAATATGGCATATAAGCAATAGAAAAGTTTAGAGATAATTTAAAAGCTAATATAGAAGGACCAATCTAAGCCTAAACACATTTTATTGCAATGAAAAATCAAAGGTAAAAAAGCAAGTCTTATAAAATTGATGATCTAGAAAGAGTTATTGATACTAGAATATAAGTAATATATTAATCTAATTAAGGAAGCAAGTGAAAAGTAGAAACAACAATTAATTCATTATTTAGACACTTTTGAAGAAGAATTTAAAATTCAAAATTCAGAACTGGCTAATGAATATTAATAAATTGAAAAAGAATTGCAAGAATTACAATTAAAGGATTGATTCCTTCTAATTTTATTATATTATTCAAAATATTATCATTGATTATGCAGAAATCTTCTTGTTGTATTAAGTACCTAAAATTAAGGATCAGATCATGCATTAATTGTAATCATTTTTATAGACTTTTCATATTCATTGTTTTGATTTTTGTTATCTAAATTCTTTAAAAACTTAAATAGGTAATCTTTGTAAAGATTAGAATTCTATTTTGAATCAGAAATATGATAAAATTCAGTTTTTTATATGTGTCCTGAAATTTTTTTACTTTTTTAGCTTATTTATAAATTTTCTATTTCTAACTATTTTTGAAGATCTAAATCAACCTCTAAAAGTGTTTGATTTTCTTTCTCTTACATTTAAGTTGGAATCAATGAAATACTATTAGAAATTTAAGTATGAAGTATATCAAATTGACTAAATTAAAGAAAAGAAAAGGAATATATAAATTGTATTTGTTTAGACAGCTTAAAAAGTTTACTCAGCCAATAATTTATATGTTTCCAATTATGTTTTTAAGATTTCTTAACATTTTAACATTTTCATCGGCAAAAAATACCTTGAATCATTTTAAGTTCAGCCTAGATTGATAATTTGTTTTATAGATATAAAATAAGTTCCTATTCCATGAAATTTGTTTTCTTATATAAATATCTCCATTTTTCTACATCTATCCAATATCTGAAATGTATTAATCAAGAAAATCACTATTTTTTTATCTGAAGGAAACATATTTTCAATTTCTAATCCAAATGGTTTTCCTCTTTTCATTTTACCAAGATGAGTTTCTGTAATTCCTATTGATGTACATTTATTTCTGTCTAATATCTCATCTAA